>JAJPUD010000552.1:298283-319773 GCA_023553655.1 Myrmecobius fasciatus
AGAGAGAGAGAGAGAGAGAGAGAGAGAGAGAGAGAGAGAGAGAGAGAGAGAGAGAGAGAGAGAGAGAGAGAGAGAGAAGAGTTGAAAAGTAGAAGCAAGAGATCTTCAATTTCTGGCAAAATTCTAGAATATATTCAAAAGAGATAGTCAACTAACATGTAGAAAAAGATGCCATCACAAAAGATAGTTAGTAAAAGAATAAAATAAAGATGCTATTGATGGTATTTATCTAAATTTTAACATAACATTCAGTAACATCTTTCCTACTATTCTGGTGGAAATGATCTCAGGATCACAGATGCAATCTCAAGAGTCATCTGGTCCAGGGTGTTGAGCTCAGATAAAAATAGGATCACTAAATCATGCATAAACATCCTTGTGAGATTCTGGATTAAAGTTAACCGTGAACCTGAGAAGGCAGGTAAGCCCCTGTGCCAACTTATCAGAAGATATGGACTTTAAGGAAAATAAGTGAAGAGCTGAGGAGAAATGTTAAATGCCTCATCAATAGTCTTCCCATCTGCTTCAAGTTTAGAAGTACTCCATAGGTCAAGGTTTCTAGAGGTGGGAATTTCAGGAAATGTGATAGAAGAGATATTTTTTACCACCTATTGTAGGGAGGCTTTAGACCTTGAATCATAGTTCCTGAAGCAGATATCTAGTCAGACATTTATATGGAGGGTTCGGCTCATCTCTTCAAGGGTGGGATTTGGGGGGGGAGATGTTGCTTTCTCTGTCTGGACTGCTGGCACTGGCCCTTGCTTCATATGCATGAGCCATGCCTTCCAAAGTGGGGCAGATCAGCTATGAGTCTTACCAGTCCTGGGGCAGAGAGAGCTGACAGCAGGGGAGTGAGTGTTGAAGAGTTTGGACAAAGTTGTCAATGAGTAACTCAGGACATGTTCATTTTGTTTTTGGCATTGGAGGCCACAACTAGGGCCAGAGGGGCCTGGAAGTTTGGGAGGGGGCAGAAGGGAAGAGGTACTCATTTGCATGTTGGTCATGCTGAGCCTGATCGTTGCAAATTTTTTTGTCTCATTTAATGACTTTGAAACAAGAATCTTTATTACTTAGTACAGTCTTCTAGCTAACTAGGAAAGCATTTTTAAAATTAAATTTCCCTTGAAATACACTCGGGTTTGAATTAACACCTCATAGGTTTGCCAAAAGCAAGTCATCTTAAAATTAGCTCTGGAGGTTTCACAAAAATAAAAATAATAATAATAATAATAAAATATCATAGCAAAGTTTTCCCTTCCCTCAAGCTTATACACCCAAGACTAGCCATCGTTGCAGAGCTTCTTGGGGACCCCTCTTTATGGATTCTTCACAGAACAGAGATGCAGAGAAAAATAAAGCCACAATCAGTGGTCCAAAAACATCCATCATTCTGATTTCTGGAGCATCTTTTCCAAATGCTTTGGGATCAATAAAATTATAAACACGTTTTTGCCCCAAGCAATTTCCCTGTTAATTTTTAAAAACCATGTGTATGGGTGGGAAATGTGATCCATATGTTTTTGAATCATTTACACTTAGATCATCAAAATATTGATTTTTTTTCTGGAGTAATTTCATACCAAAGAGTCTTTGGAGACTCTTTAATAAACTATTCAAAACCTCTACTGTTCCCCCCAAACATACACACACACACACACACACACACACACACACACACACACACATAATAGGTTTATTTTTTCAGGATTCATTTGAAGAATAAAGGCACCCTCCATTCCTGAAGCAAGAGAATGGACCTCTTGCACTCCTTACTAAGCCCCAGGAGTCTATGGAGCTCTTAAGAATAATATTATGGGGGTCTCTAGATGGCATAGGGAATGGAGCAGGTGTTCAGATATTTGACACTTACTAGTTGTGTGATCCTAACCAAGTCATTGAAGCCTGATTACCTCACACAAAAATAAAAATAATAGTGTTATTGATTATATACTGTTCAATTCAATTCAACAAAAATTAATTAAGTCCCTATTATGTGCAAGGTATTAGGTGCTAGGGAAAGAAAGATAAAAACTATACTACTCTTGCTCTCCAGGTGCTCATATTCCATTATGAGTTAGTGGGGGGGAGGAAGGGGAGGGTTGAAATTTGTGCACAAATCCAAGAATTCTTTATACTTTTACTATGCATTGACAGGTTGGGACGACTATAGTGTAAGGGTTATTATTTTAGGAGTTGGTCAGGATCTCAGAGTTATTTAACCTTTTTTTCTCCTGAAAGTCTGCTTGTTAAACATTTATTATCATACCCCTGATCTGACCTAACTATCTGGGAATGCAATGTAACATGGTGGTTTATTAGATCCAAGACTGTGAGTTGTCAGAAATCCCTCTTCCTGCAAGATAAAACTCACTTACTTGGATTTGACCAGGAATGGACATGTTGATAAATTCCCCAGTTTTGATCCTTCCTTACTCTAGATCCGGACTTTTTGTTTATTATGACTTCTTTTCTGTTCCCATCTTGCCTGCTGATTATCCACCTGTCCTTTAAAAACCAACTTCAGTGATACTTCCTATATGAAGGCCCCCTTCAACACCAAGGACTCAACCCTTGTTTATTTGTTTGTTTATTCATTCATTCTTTTTTATCATCATGGTAAATGAGGTTCATGTAGTCTAAATGACTTTCCTAAGGTCATAAAGAGAGTAATAGAGAAGGGATTTAAATACATATTCCCTCTTACTCCAAATCCAATGATCTTTCTGCTGTACGTTTCTTCTATTTATGATTGTGATTCCCCCTGAGATAAATAATTCCATGATTTACATCATTATAGGAACTTTCTTTTTTTTAAATTTTGAGTCCAAGTTCTCTTCCTTCCTCCAGCCATCCCCACCCAATAAAAAGCAAATATGGTATCCATTATATATGTGTGTGTGTGTGAAGTCATGCAAATCATGCTTCTTTATTAGTCTAGACCCTTGTTTAATAGTTATTTGAGAGTATATGTCTCCAACAACCACCCTCCAAGAGACTTCAATCTTCCTGAGAGAAAAGCCTGTATTACACCTGTCCTCCTGTTACAACCTTTAGGAAGTGCTGACTGGAACTAGAAACTGTGAATGTTATAGTTCTTCCCAATTTTGAAAGAAAGGAAACTAACCAGAGATCAACCCTTGATTGGAAGAGCAAGCCATGATGGACACTGAGTGGGAGTCTGGGGACTCAAGAATAGAAGATGAGGAAGGAAGACCATTAGAATGATGATCTTTCCATGGTAGCACCTGGGGTCTTCCCCATCTCTTGTTCCCTTCTTCCAAACCAAGAGAAATGACTAAATGGACAAGTTGGGAGTCGTGAAGCTGTGCTTTTAATCACAGCAAGTTACACCAATATTATGAAAAATGGGAGAAACCCAACCTTGAGGAAAAGTCAAGGAAAGTTTGGGTTTTATCCTGACCCTGACTTAGTGACACTTAATTGTATGGGTTATTTGTTTCTTTTTTTTAATTTCTAAGATTTCCTTAAAGAATAAACTTGTGAGATTTAATATTATATCTCGTAAACGCTTGTGATTGACCTTGCCTTTGTTTGAAGCATGAGGGCATAATGTTCTCTCCACACAGGAGAGAACTGGGCTGGGACCTCTACCTCTAGCCCATTATTTTAATTGTGCTCTATAATTGGGGACATAAGCAAGAGCCATTTTAAAACTACCAGTGTAGAGCTAGGTCTTGGTGAGGTTTCATGATGGTAGAAAAACTCTGGAGTGCAATCTAAAGACATCATTTGTTGGACAGGATAAAATATTTGAATCAAAATTCATTAATTATATTGGTCTATTGTTTTTCTATGCTTTATTCTTTCATGATATAGGTATGAGGATTTGTCTCATAAAAAGAGATTAATAGTGTGCTTTTTCAGTTTTTTGAGAACAATTTGTATAGTATGAATAGTAGTTGTTTTTGAAAAAATTTATCAAAATCTCCAGAAAATTCATCAGGAACAAGAGTATTCTTTGTTTATTTGTTTGTTTTCTTTTCCCCTTTAGTTAGTTCCTTTACAATGAATTTTATTTCTTTTTTCTGAGATTGGATTATCAAAGATTTCTATTTGATATTCTCTTCATTTATAGTGATCTATATTTTTTAAGATATTCCTCTTTTTTTTGTGTTCTCAGTCTTTTTTAGTATATAACTGTGGATAATAGTTTCTGATAATTCTATGCATTTTTTCTAGTTTTGTTTTGATTTCATCTAATTTGTTTGCCATTTTATTGATTTGATTTTCTGCCCATTTCTTTTTAATTAAATTGGCTGGAGGTTTACAATTTCATTAGCATTTTCTTTTTTAAAAAACAATTTTAAAAAATCCTGAAATTAAGAGGTAAAACAAGCATTTCAATAACAAAGTTGGATAAGAAAAAAAGAGAGGAATGCACATGTAACTATAAATCTATTGTGTATAACTTGCTTTTCCTTTTAAATATACGATAACATTATCATTTAACATTTTTCCCTCCCTCTCCTCCCCATGTATACCATTAGATACAAATGTGTGTATACACATATATGCATGTAAGTCCATACTTTATAAACTTTATCAGTTCTTTCTCTGCATGAAAATATCATCTTCCCTCACAGGTCCTTTGTAGCTAATTTAAGTATTTTTAATAGTCAAAATGACATGGTCATTCAAATTTGTTCTTAAAACAATGTTGCTGTTCCTGAATACAACATTCTCTTGGTTCTACTCATTTTATTTTTCATTATTTCATGCAAGTCTTTCCATATTTTTCTAAAACTTACCTTAACATTTCTTTTTTCACAGTCATATTTAATTACAATCATATAACACTTTTATTGGTGTGCCATTATAGTATTATCCTGTTATATACCAATTTTATTAGTATTTTCAAAGAAAAATATTTCAGTTCTATTTATAACTTGCTGGTTTCTAGCTTTTTTATTTCTCCTCTAATTTTTCTTATTTCTTCTATATCCTCTCCTTGCTTATTTTATTTTTATTAGCTTTCTATTTTTAAAAATGCATGTTCAGTTTATTAATCCTCTTCTTTTCTAATTTGTTAATGTAGATTTATATGATTTGTGATCATATGTGATTTTCCCCTGAGGTCTGCTTTAACTGTACCTCAAAAAAAATTGCATGTTGTTTCATTCTTATAATTTTGTTTCCTCTAATTAGGAATTGTTTTTATAAATTGTTCTTTGACCCATTCATTATTTAGAATTTCATTGTTAAGTCTGTCTTTGGGTCAGTGCTTTTTGTTTATGTTCTCTGAGTTGATTCCAGTTTTTATTGTATTATGATCTACAAAGGATGTGTTTACTTTTTCACCTTTTCACATTTGTATGCAATATCTCTGTGCCCTGATACAGTTTTTCTTTTAAAGAAAATTTCATGTGGTGCTGAGAAATATATATATTATTTGGCAGTCACACTTAGAGCTAAAACACAGAGGACATCTTCTGTTTTCTCCTGTAATTTGATTCGTGTTTTAATTCAATTTCCCCTTTGTTTATCTTTTTTGTTAGATTTGTCTCAAACTGAGAAACATTAATCCATCAATCAATAAATAAGTGTCTATTAAAAATTAATTAAGCACCTACTATATGAAAATCATTGAGGTTACAAAGATTTTCACTTATTTTTTCCCTACAAGTAATCTGAAATTTATCTCTTCCCTTAGAATGTAAATTCCTTGAGGGCAAAGAGCATTTCCCTCTTCTTTGCACCTCCAATCTTTAGCAGATGGTAAGTGCTTAATAAATGCTTGTTGACTGAGTGATTCAAGCAGTTTCCTGAAAATTTGAGCAACTTTGATCTTTAGCATAAACTGACCGTGTTGGCAAGGGCAGCAGCAGATCTTAGCCCCCTTCTGACACACATGTTGCAACCAATCTTTTCAATACACAACTTTCTTAGTATCATCCCCCCATCTAGGACTCAACAATGACTCCCCATTGCTTGTCCAATATCATCCATCTCAGCCTACCATTAAATAGTCTATGCAATATTGCCCAACTCTACTTAAGCAACTTTATTTTCCACTACTCCAAAATAAACATTCTCTGCCTTAGTCTTACTGGTTCAATTACTTTTGACCAAATGCTATTCATTCCAACTTCCTATACCCAGAAGGCTCTCTCTTCTCCACTCAGCCAAGTGCTACAAGACCTTCAAGAGGCAGTCTATATTCTTCCCTAAACTTAAAGTTTCCTCTGGTGCCAACCAATAGTGACTGATTTCCTCCTTTCAACTCCCACTCTCTGTACTACTCCTTTCATTACTTGGAACATACTTCAGTATGTTCTTCCTTGAACCTTTCTCCTATTTTTCCCTGTTTTGTCCTCTAAGACTAAGCAGAATACATCTAGTCCATGTCCTATAAGACAGCCCTTCAAATACCTAAAGATGGCTACCAAATTCTCCCCTTTCCCCCAATCAAATTTTCTCTTTTATGGGTTAAACAATCCTATTTATTTAACTGATGGGCAGATAGCATGGCCTCGAGCTTCTCACTATCCTGATTGATTTCCTTTTTGTATGTTTCAGTTTGTCAATGACCTTCCTAAAATGTGGTACCCACAAGTAGATAGGGTGACCCACATATTTTCTGCCCAAGACCAAAATCATTTGACCAATACTCATCAACAAATATTTACTAATGACTCACTATGTGCCAAATATTATATTACGCCATGAAGATAACAAAGATTTAAAAAAAAAACTGCTGCTCTCACATTCTGTACAAATAAATACAATCAAGACATATCAAGTAGATGGAAGATATTCAGACAGAAAGGCTGAAGAGGACCTGGAAAGAATGAAAAAATACAAGGAAGACACAGTTGGATCTTGAAGGAAGCCAAGGAAATTCAGAGACAGAGGTGAGGAAGGAGATCATTGAAAGCATGAGACAGCCAATGCATAGCATGGAGATGGGAAAAAGGGGGTCATGTCTGAAGAAGAGAAAGGCAGCCAGTGAAGCTCAATCTTAAAAGATAAATACATGGAGGAGAGTAAAATGGAATAGTCAGTAAAGTGCGGCAGCTAAGAGATGTCATAGTGCATAGAAAGCCAGGCCTGGAATAAGGAAGACTCAGTTCCCTGACTTCACACCTGATCTCAGATACTAGCTATATTAGCTCAGACAAGTCATTTAATACTATTTGCCCCCGTTTTCTTAGTTGTAAAATGAGCTCGAGAAGGAAATGGCAAACCATTCCAATATCCTTGCCAAGAAAAGCCCAAATGGGGTCACAAAAAGATGGAAACAACTGGAAAACAACTGAAAAAAAGTTTAAGAAGTCTGAAAAGATAGGAAGGAATCAGATTGTAAAAAGTTTTAAATATCAAAGAAAGCAAGACTTACTCCATCTCTTCTTCTCTATACTATTTCTATCAATGCATCCTAAGATAGCAATTACTTCTTTGGCTACCAGGTCATACTTCTGACTCTTATGGACCTTGCAGCTATATAAACTCCAAGATCTTTAACTGTTTGTCTAACCATACTGTACTTACATAATTGATGGGATTTTTCAAATTTTAGTTCAGGAATTTACAATCACAACTATTAAATTCCATTTATTAGTCTTAGAATAGAATCCTGGTCTACTACTTTCTTTGGGGGTCTTGATTCCATCCAACACATTGATTATTCCAATGAATAGCTTTGTATCATTTGAAAATTCAATAAATATGCTCCCTTTGCCTTTCTCCAAGGTATTGATAGAGATATTGAATGACATTGACTCAAGCACAATACCCGGAGTCTTCAGGCTAGTGTCTTAAGTCTAGGCCAGTTATAGATCCTCTAATTGCTACTCTGTTGTTGTTATTGGTCAGTGGTGTCCAACCCTCCCTGATTACACTTGGGGTTTTCTTGGCAGAGATAGTGCAGTGATTTGTCATATCCTTCTCCAGTTCATTTTACAGATGAGGAAACTGAGGCAAACAGAATTAAGTGACTTGCCCAGTTAAGTGACAAAGTCACTTAAGTCACTTAAGATGAGTCTTCCTGACTCCAGGCCCAATATTCTCTGCTATCTAAACATTTTGAGTTGGCTCATTCAGTTCCAAATCTACCTCTCTTCTTGTTCTCCTCCCCACAGTGTTTGACATATGTGATAAAGTGACCCTTCCCTTGTTTTGGGTGGGAGTTGTATGTTATTATTACTCTATATGTAAAATATTTCTTGAGATTGTAAAAACTTAGTTGGGCTGGGACAAGCGTGAAATGTTTAATTGGACCCAGCTGGTGTCAGTATTTTTTCAGTTCTGCAAAAAGGCAAAAAACCAAGAACAATTACAAGCACCCTTATGGGAGATGGGAAGGATGAGGGGAAATACCCATTTCAAAACAGAGAAAAGGAAGAGGAAATAAAATACTAACAGGGATCGCCATAAAAGAGAACCCTGCCTAGAAAGCATGGCAGTTGAGCAAATGGAAAGGCCAGGCTTAGATCGTAACTAGATAGAAAAAGGGGCTAGCTTGGACAGAAAGTTTATCCGTCCAATATACTAGATTAGGGATGCCTTGAGTCAAATAAAGGAGCCCCCAAGGAATACAAAATTAATGAATTATAGAACTATGGAATCTTATCCTCTTCCTTTTAAAAGTTCTTTATGGTTTTGTTTTGTTTTTGTCAAAAGAAGAACACGAATATAACTATCTCTAGTGAAATTGGGGGAAGTAGTTTATTTATAGTTAGACAAGGATAATTGGAAGAGAACTGAAGAAACTAGAAGGCAAGTGAGAAAATAGAGATACTAGTCATCCTAAGATCTCTAAGATTGGATGCATAAAAGAACAAGTTTTTAAAAAAGCTATCTAAGAACCTTGGACTGAGTCTGGACTAAGGAGAGACTTATAAGAGTCATCCATGGTAGAAAGGGCTCTTGGGAAAAGATTCCTGGGGAGCCCAAGAAAAGAGGTAGAAGCTATTAAATGTGTTCTGTCCCTGAGAGAAAGCAGCATTCTTTCATCTAAGAAAGCAAAAATAGCTGTCTATCCCCAGGGAATTCTAGCAAGAATTCTGTGGGGAGGATCAGGGATGACTTTATTTTAGCAATCCCAAAGCATTTGGCCTGTTGGCTCTAGTAAACTGTAGGATTCTTGAGGGCAGAAATTAGTTTTCATTTTGTTATTATATTCCTATCACCAGGCACTATGCTTTGAATATAATAAGTACTTAATAAATGCTTGTCAAATGGCTCTTTTCAACAGCAAGGTGATTCAGGCCAGTTCCAATGGTCTTGTGATGAAGAGAGCCATCTGCAGCCAGAGAGAATACTATGTGGACTGAGTGTGGATCACAACATAGTATTTTCACTTTTTGCTGTTGTTTGCTTGTATTTTGTTTTCATTCTCATTTTTTTTTCCTTTTTTGATGTGATTTTTCTTGTGCATCATGAAAAATGTAAAAATATGTGTAAAAGAATTACACATATTTACTTGCCATCTAGGGAAGGAGGTAGGGGGAAGGAGGAAGAAAATATTATAATAGAAGATTTTGCAAGAGTGAATGTTGAAAATTATGTATATTTTTTAAAAATAAAAAGCTTTTTAAAAAATAGATGCCCCTTTCACTCTTTTTGTTATTGTTTGCTTACATTTTTTCTTTCTCATTTTTTTCCTTTCTGATTTGATTTTTCTTGTACTTCAAAACAATTGTATATATTTGTGTACATATATTGGATTTAGCATATATTTTAACATGTTTAACATATGTTGGATTACTTGCCATCTAGGGGAGAAGGTAGGGGGATCCCAGGAGGTGAAAATTTGAAACATAAGATTTTACACAGGTGAATGTTGAGAAATTATCCATGCATATGTTTTGAAAATAAAAAGCTTTAATAAAAAAAATAAATAAATAATAAATGCTTATCAATAAATGAAAAAATAGAAGATGAATTCAATGGTCATCAATCATAGACATTTAGTCATCATTTCCTTAACATTCACCACCTGCCAGGTCTTATACTAGACCCTAGCAGGGATACAAAATAGTATAAGATGAAGCAAGAAGCATGGTGTAGTAAAAAGCGTTTTGGATTTGGGGGTCAAGAAATCTGGGTTCAGATCCCAGGGCTGCAACTTCATACCTACCTGCTTTTGAGCATCATTTAATTAAATCATTTAGCTTCTCTGCCTCTTGAATTCCTCATCTATAAAGTGAAGGAGTTGGTCTAAATGGTGTTTGAGGTTCTCCCCCAGCTTTAATTCTATGATCTTATCATCTCTTCTCTATGGTGGCTCCCTTAATCTTGCTGGAAGGTCTGGTCAGGCTTGGGTGAAGGTAAAGGCAAATTGAATAGTGGGGACTTCTCTGCACCTCACCAAAGCTCTGCAAGCTCTCTGCTGAGGAATGAAGGAGAGCCTTGAGGAGGGACAGGTCCCACCAGCTTGTTGCCCAGGTATGGATTTCTCTGCCCTCTGAAGGCACAAACAATGATGTCTTCCAGTCTGAATCAGCTCCTAGAGATTATCTGGCTCAAGGGATTTGTTTGTGAACTTTAAAACACACACACATATTGATAACTAGTATTGGAATAGAATTGGTTTTCTTTGTAATCCAGTAGGTTTTATTTTGTGTCTTTAGAAAAATATGTATTCTGAAGAGCCCTAAAGCCAGAGGGCTTCATGACACACACAAAGGGATCCAAACACAGGCTCTAGGTCAAGTTCTTTATTTCACGGATGAAAACCCAGGATTCCAGCCCTCCTAGGCCCTGCTCTGATTTCAGCTTTGGCACTACCTCAGGCTGCAGCCTTGGGCCCTGCCAGCGCTCTACCTACTACCTGGGCCACATTATATGGCAAAAGGACCGAAATAGAAATTCCATAAGGGGAGAACCCTATCTCCTTCCCAGCTCCCACCTGGGGAGGGCCTGAAATGTCCGCCCAAGCCCCAAAATGGAGCAGAACAGAGAAGAGGCTCTTTCTGCCTGCTCCAACAGCACCGGGAGCAGCCGGGAGGAGAACCTGGGGTGGGGAAGGCCCTCAAAGTCAGGAGCCACCAAACATGGAAATTTCCCCTCTCTTGCCAGCCCTCCCTCAGTCCCTTCATCCTTGGCTCATCCCCAGAATCAAACACTCGGGGTATGCCATGATCTTGACCAAGCTGCCCCCGTCCCTGTGGGTCTGGGCAACATGAGTGGGGAGGGGGGCTAGGATCAGACCAGATGATGTCCAAGGGCCCCCTCCCTCACACACATTAAAAAAAAAAAACCCAACAAAGCTCTGCTTCTCATTCAGGCCTCTCTGGGGCCCTTGTTTCAAAGGATGGCCAAGGATTCCCGGCGTGTTTGGAGTCCAGCCCTGGGACTCTGGCAGTACGTAGACACCATGATGGCTGTTTGTAGCTGCATAGCTGTGGTTTTTTGTTTGCTTGGTCGATAGTTACCGGGCTGCGGTTACAGCTGAGATAGTGCTGCAGGGACAGACAGCTGCAGACAGGGACCCCTTTGTTTGCCCGTTTCTCTCCCTCGCCTTCAGCCAGCCCCTGGTCCTTTTCTTTGTAGCAGGCACACACACATGAATACAACAGCAGTGTTCCAAAGTGGGGGCAGAATCTCGAGATCTTCATGAAAATGCCATGGACCGGGACAGAGTAGAATATAGGGGGCAGGGGGTTATGTGTTCAACCCCTGGAAGCCCTATCTAAAGGCATCCCTATACCAATCTTCCCTCTGTGTCAGGAGAGAGAGAGGGGAGGGAGAGGAGAGGAAAGAGACAGAGACAGAGACAGACAGAGAAAGAGAGACAGAGACAGAGACAGACAGAGAAAGAGAGACAGAGACAGACAGAGACAGAGACAGAAAGACAGACAGAGACAGAGACAGAAACAGACAGAGACAAAGACAGAGAGACAAAGAGAGACAGAGACAGAGACAAAAAGATAGAGATAGAGACAAAGACAGACAGAGACAGGAACAGAGACAGAGAGACAGAGAAATAGACAGACAGACAGAGAGACAGAGACAGAAACAGAGACAGAGAGACAGAGACAGACGGAGACAGAGAAAGAGAGACAGAGAGAGACAGAAAGACAGAGACACAGAGACAGAAACAGAGACAGAGAAAGAGAGACAGAGACAGAGACAGAGAAAGAGAGACAAAGACAGAGACAGAAAGACAGAGACACAGAGACACAGAGACAGAAAGAGAGACAGAAACAGAGAGAGACAGAGAGAAACAGAGACAGAGACAGAGAGACAGAGACAGAGAAAGAGAGACAGAGACAGACAGAGATAGAGACAGAGACAGAGAAAGACAGAGACAGAGAGACAGAGACAGAGAAAGAGATAGAGAGACAAAGACAGAGAAATAGAGAGATAGAGAGAGAAACAAAGAAAGACAGAGACAGACAGAGACAAAGACACGCACAGAGAGAGACAAAGACAGAGAGAGACACACAGAGGGGAGACAGACAGACAGACAGAGGAGAGAGAGACAGAGACAGAGAGAGGGGAGAGAGAGAGAGAGAGAGAGAGAGAGAGAGAGAGAGAGAGAGTGTGTGTGTGTGTGTGTGTGTGTGTGTGTGTGTGTGTGTGTGTGTGTGTGTGCAATCCCTGGGAGTTCTATCTCCAGGCATCCCCATACTAATCTTCCCTCTGTGTCAGGAGTGTGGGTGTGTTCAGAATCAAAACAGAGTCTGAGTTTCAGCATTTCATAACTTCTCCTCCCCCTCATCTCTGAAAACGTGGAGTTGCATTTTGGAAAAACGTTCATCTGGACCTTTCTTCAAAGGGCCCTGGGGTTTCTGTGCTGTAGGAGCAGTCGTGGATTCTAGGAAATCAGAGACTAGGAGGTGCCGTCTCTGCTCCTGGATGGGGCTGGGGAGTGGGAGGGGGCCACATTCTCCCTCCTGGGCCACTGAGGCTAAATCGGAATAAAAGGAGGTGTTAGATCAGACAGCTTCTAAAGCTCCTTTCTGGTTTGAGCCAAGTCCTAGCCCACTGAGACCCTTTTAGGGTCTGACGGTCATCCAGTAATCACCCATTGCTCCTGACTGTGTCATGGGCACACTGGATAAACCCACCATCTAGGTTTCTATCCAACTGATATATAATAGTTTTAAATAACACTGACATGTGAGACTCTTTACTATTGACTCTTCAGTTTCTCATTCTCTGGACTATTATGGGACTTAATGTCACAATAGTATTAGGAGGCAGGGGCTGAGCCTGTCATTTCATGGGTACAGAAAACACCCTGGCAGGGAACTTCCTCTACCAACACACAGATCTTTTTGTTTTGTTCAGTCCTGTCTGATTCTTCATGACCTCATTTGGGGTTTTCTTGGCAGAGATGCTGGAGTGTTTTGCCATTTCTTCTCCAGCTCATTTTACAGATGAGCAAACTGAGGCAAACGGTGAAGTGTCTTGCCCAGAGTCACACAGTTACTTTGCCATTTCCTTCTCCAGCTCATTTTACAGATGAGCAAACTGAGGCAAACAGGGTTAATAACTTGCCCAGGTGTTTTCAATCTGCAACTAATGGTCTTAGGGAATCCTTTGAGCACTGAAAGGTTATTAAGTGGCCAAGGGTCCTACAGCTATTGAGTGTCAGGGGTGAGTTGTGAGCTTAGGCTTCCTGACCTGAGTTTCATTCTCTATTCAATGTTGTCAGTCTGAGAAGAGGTAAAGACAATTTTCTCAACCAGTGTGAGACAACACCTGCTTCGAATCTTAATTTTTTTCATTTCCTGAGGCAGTAGCCCAAGCCTTTTTAACTCTGAGGCTAGATTCTTTACCTTGACTAATCACTCTTAGTAAAATATAAGCTTCTTGAAGGCAGGGACTGTTGTGAGCCTTTTGTGCTTGTTTTTCTCTTTGTCAGGAGGATATAGCACCAGACATATTTTGTTGTTTAGTTTTGTCAGTCGTGCCCGACTTTTTGTGACCCTTTTTGGGGGGGATTTCTTGGCAGATACTGGAGTAGTTTGCCATTTTCTTCTTCAATGAATTTTACAGATGAGGAAACTGAGGCAAACAGAGTTAAAGGACTTGCCCAGAATCACACGGCTGCTAAGTGTCTAAGGCCAGATTTGAATTCAGGGGGAATCTCTTCCTTATTCCATGTGAGTCTGCCCTCATTTCATAATTGTACAAATTAATTCAAGGGGCCAATCACATCTGGGAAGAGGAATCATGGGAAAAAGACAATATTTTAACCCAGTAAAATGAATCAAATGTGAGCCTTCCAAGCATCAGCACAACAAACATTTTTGGATGATCTGAGATACATCACAGGCAATTAAAGAAGTAGCCCCGGTGTCGGGAAGATCCCAGTTCAAATTCAGACTCAGAAAAGCAGTTTTGAGACCTTGGGAAGATCAATTAACCTTAGATTCTCAATTTCCTCCCTTGTAAAATAGGGATAATAGCACTCAGCTCACAGGGTTGCTCTGAAGATCAAATGAGAAAAGGGCTCTAAAGCATTAAAAATCTTCTCTAAAAGCCAAGTATTATTGCTGTTGTTAAAGCTGAAAAGGCAGCAAGGTATATATAGTGTGAAGAAAACCTTCCTTGGAGTTGGGAAGATCTGACTTCAAATCTGTCTTTGAAATGCATTCACTACGTATCTCTGGACCAGTCATTTCTCCTCTGAGTGAAATTCTCTAAGACCAAGTTTATGAAAGAAGTGCGAATTTCAGGCCATTTATCAAGTACTCGTTAAGCACAAAGTATTATGCTGAAGCTGAAGGAATTTAGGCAAGGTGTCCCTGATGACTCAGCAAGCAAACTTCCAAGGAAAGATTTGAACTCAGGTCTTCTTAACTCTGCCTCTAATGCTCTCTACTGCCTCATTTAACTGCACACACATTTCACTTAGAAAATTCTCATTTAGGCTGATTTCAGAAAAGCCTGGAGAGACTTACATAAGCTGATGTTGAGTGAAGTGAGCAGAACCAAGAGAACATTGTACGCAGCAATGACAAGATTATGTGATGATCAACTGTGATGGATGGGGCTCTTTTCAACAATGAGGTGATTCAAGGCAATTCCAATAGATTTGTGATGGAGAGAGCATTCTGCATCCAGAGAGAGGACTCTTGGGGCTGTGTAAATCACAACATAGTATTTTCACCTTTTTGTTGTTATTGTTTACTTGTTTTTTTTTTCTTTCTCTTGTTTTCTTCTCTTTTGATCTGATTTTTCTTGCACAACATGACAAATATGGAAATATGTTTAGAAGCATTACACACGTTTACCCTATATCAGATTGCTTGCTGTCTTGGGGAGGAGGGAAAGAAGGAGGAAGGGAAAAAAATTTGGAACACAAAGTTTTGCAAAGGTGAATACTGAATACTATTTTTTCATGTATTTGGAAAAATGAGAACCTATTACAATTAAATGAAATTTTAAAAAAAGAAAATTCTGCTCTTAGTGCCTTTTAGGGACTCACTTTATAACATCCAATGTATTATGGTAAAAACTCAGTTTTTTGTGGATGGTAATACTCAAGGAATCCAATTTTCAAATTTAGGGACTGCCATTACTTTGTTCTACCTATCTCTCACTATGTAGATGATGATAACCTTGAGAAATAAACATCTCTTTTCCAATGGTTCCTGGGAGAGTTGCTTTGAATTCCTGTTACTCCTCCAAATACATACACACACACAGCTTTATCCATTGGATAAGGGTAGAAAGGCAGATGGGTAGAAAGAGGGACCAGCAAGGGCCATGATGATGACACTCATGACTCAAGACTTGGGAGTCTCTTCCTAAGCTTGGGTCATTCTTTCTGGAAGAGGGTGGGGTGAGAGAGGCTGGGGAGGACAGACAACCTTCTGGACTTGCAGGATCAGCAGTCTGGCCCATATAATTATAGTGAATCATGGCAAGAACTGCCGAGAGGGGAACAGGAGGAAAGCTGGTCACTGTGGCTGCTTCTGAAAAAGGGGAGGAACATATCTAGACCCCTAAAGTCAGGTATCAGGCAAAATTAGCCTTTCTCCTTCCACTCTGCCTAATCTGAATACCAGCTTTGTGCTCACATTAATATTCCCCACGCATTATCATTCTTGAGCATCTGGTATGAAGAGTATTTTTATTCTTGATCATCGTTCTTCTAACCTATTATTCTTTGCCTGAGAAATAAAATTCAGATGGCTTAGCCTGGCATTCAAGGCCCTCTATTATCTTATCTCAACCCTCCTTATGTGGTCTGACCATATTTCTTATATCACACAATGTGCCTCTTACTATACTCATCAGATTCAAACTTTAGCCAAACTCTCCAGTTCCCTGATCACATCTGATACTTTTCTACTTTGGAGACTTTTTCTCACAGTTATCTCAGCTTAAAATTCCTCAGTTTCATTTGTATAAAAGCTATTTGTTCCCCCAAAACCCAAATCAAAGGCCATTTTCTGCCTGCTTCTCCGCAGACTTACCCCAAGCAAGAAGTGCAGTCTATCTTCTGTTACCATCATTTGTGGATGTGTCTTAAGCATATTGTAGAAATTGTCCTCTTCATTTTTTTAATCTCATACAGTTCTTAGAACTACATATATATATATATACATATTAGGTATTCATATGTCTGTGGAATAAGTAGATAAATGGATGGATAACAGATTAATGAATGAAATAATTAATTTCCAAATCTGTTACTATTATCATTTTACAATCGATAAATCTAGGATCCTAAAGATAACAGTTAATGGTCAAACTAGGACCTCTTATTTAGGGATTTTGAGCAGTGATCTTCCTACTATACCATCCACCATTTTCTATTTGCTATCAACACACTTTTCTCCCCATTAATTCAACTTTCAAAAAGTTCCTTTGATTGAAATACTGTTCAAGGAAGCTTCAGAAGTAGGGAGGGTTTGCCCTTTCCCTTGCATTTTGTAGCTGGAGAAACTGCAGCATAGGTTAATTAAAAGAACATCGTTAAACAACTTGTTAATTTGTCAACTGAACCCCAGGTTATGGCCACTATAATTTGCTCTAGCAGAACACATCTGGGGTATTGTGTTAAATTCAGTTCTGGATGGAGACAAGCTGTATTATATCCAATAGGGGAAGAGACCAGAATACTACAACCAGCTGAAAGAATGCTTTACTATGGAGAAGAAAGGCTTCTGGGGTGATAGGATAGAAGTCTTCAGATATCTGAAGGGCTGTCACATGCAAGTATTGAGAGTGAAGTTAGGAGCAAAGAGTAGAAGTTAACAGAAATTTAGATTTAGGAGTGATATAAAAAAGAACAAATGAACAGAAAGAATGGATAAATGAACAAACAAAGAGTGCATAAATAAATGAATGGACAAATAGCTTCCTAAAAGCCAGAATTATTTCAAAGTAGAAATAATGGGTTTGCCATCAGTGGAGGATTTCAAGATAAGACTGGTTGATTAGCTGCTGGAAGATGTTATTAAAAAAATATCCTTGCAAAAAGGTTTAGATTGGATTCAATGGACCCCTGCCTAGTTTGAGGAGGAAGTAAGTCAAGAAAGTCTTTTCTAAATTGTAAATATAATTATTGATTCTGTGGGCAGTTGAGCATCTCATAAGTGCCCAGCCCCATGCTAAGGTCAATCATAGAATGAGTCAGCTGTTGCTCTGTATCCAGGAAATCTGGTTCTCTGTAGAGTATGCTATCCATCAAATCCCCCTCATTCCCTGTCCCAGGTTCAGATCCTTCTATCAATTACACCAGGCTGACCGAGGGAAAGTAGGAAGATGATGTAGGTGAAGAAAAGGCCCTCTGAGCACCATCCATTGACCTCATCCATAGGAACAGAGGCCTACTTACTACTTACTAGCTCTGGAGGGATTCCTGTTTGGCTGCTGAATAGGCTGAGACCTAAGTATATTCACCCGTCTCTTCCCAAATCTGGAGCATAGGAAACATTTTATATTGGAACATGATTGGCCAACTCTGTTTGCCCTAAACCAAGACAGCACCACACAGACAAGATTTACTCTCCAAATCTCACCTTCTACCTGTCTCCAAACCCCTCAGAGGTGAACTGAGAACAGAAAGGGAAGTCCAGGCCTGTCTGGCAGTAGCCAGAGTAAGGTCGAGTTTCCCAACCAAACCCTTGAACAGACAAGTCCAGGCCAGCTCAATTATCCACTAAAATAATTTCAAGGCCTCAATTACAGGATGACTCTTGCTCTCTCTCTACTATTCTTTAACCCAAAATGCATCCCAGCTCAAAAGGACAACACTTACCCCCCACCCCTCCACCTGTAAATGATTCTTCTCCCTACATAATCCCCTGCCTCCCACTGGCTAATGGAGACATAGGACCCATTTCCATTGAAGATGGGTTCATCAAGACTTTCAAGGGATCTCTGACAAGTGATCTAGCTTCTACTTGAACTCTTCTCCCTGCCCTTCTCCCTTAATACTCGTCCCCACCAAAGGAGAGCCCACTATCTTCCAAGAAAGCCTTATTTTTCCATTTTGGACAACTCTATTGGGATATTTTTCTTACAATGAGCAAAATCCACCTCTCTGCCATTGTTCTAATTTTGACTTTCTGTCTAAGCAGAACCAATCCAATCAAACCCCTTTTAAAAGATAGTCCCTCAGATGCTGGAAAACAAACCCTTAGTCTTTTCTTCTCCAAACTAAACATTGCTAGTTCCTTGGACAGATAGTGTAGCATGATCTTCAAGCCTCTACTATATACTCTCCTCTGGATACATTCCAATTTGCTTCTCTCCTCCCCAAAATACGGTTCCCAGAAAGGAACATAATACTTCAGATCTAATCTGACTAGTGGACTCAGAAGTGATTACCTCCCTTGCTTAAGACACTCTCAATGCAGTTCAACATGCCATTAGTTTTAGTTGTTGTTGCTCTGTCAAACTCCTGATTCATATTGAGTTTGAAGTTCTCTGAAATCCTAGATCAGAATTCTTTACCTGAAATACTGTCTAGCTGTGTCTCCCTACTTCCTCCCCGTTGTACTTATAAAATGTTGGGGTTTTTTTAACTCAAGTGTTAGACTTTGTATTTATTCATATTAAATTTAATTTTCTTATAATCAGTCCATTGTTCTAGCAAGTCAATATCTCTTTGGAGCCTGACTTGTCATCCAAAAAACTCGCTATCCCAGCAGCCCAGTTAGCAGCTGGAATGAAGGGTATTTTCCTGCCCTCTCAGGCCCAGGCAGGAAGGCCAAATCTTGGCATTGGTTCAGTCCAATCCTATTACAAGCAGACCTGCCTGGCCCATAAAAACCCACTGAGGGCCCCAAGCTGTTTCCTGGCCAGAGGGTACGAAAAGGTGGGGGTGGGCTTCCTGCTCTAAGAGGACTTTCTTTTCCAGGTGATGGAATTTGTCGGTTGCTTGGGAAAGGATGGGAGGAGAGAAATAGGAGGTAGGGAGTGAGGTGGAGGAGAAAAACAGGAGAAAGGAAAGAGAAAACATGGAGAAGGGGGGACAGTAAGGAAAGCAACCAAGCAAAGAGAAAGGAACTGAATGTAGAGGAGGGCAGAATGAGGGAGGAAAGGTTACTCCAGCCTGTTTAGTTTAGTTTAGTTCAGTTTAAATTCGGGCTTTTCTTCTGGGGACTCCAGGATGTCTGGAGCTTGGCTCCTCAGGGGTCACCTTTGCAGGGCCCTTGGGATGTAGATAATGACTGTTGGAAGAAGGGAAGGAGCCAGGACTAGAAGAGACCAGTCTGTAGGGAAAACAGTAGGGTGCTGATACTGTCTCTAGGGCGACTGAGATAGCAAAAAGGAGTTCTAGAAGGCCCATGGAAATGCTGGCAAGAGACTTGAAGGCTTGGGAGCCCAAAGGAGGATTGGTTGATCAGAAAGGTCAAGGTAGGCCTCAGCTGCCTTTCCTAAACCGTGAAAGCTCAGGACCCTCTGGCTCAGGGAAAATCCCTGGCAGTGTAAAGGGGAATTCCTGGGGGGCCCACTCCAGGCCTGCAAGCTGGTTCTGTAACAGGAGTTAGCTGAATAGAGCAGATTCCTCACCTCTGGACTAGGTGGCCAGCAGCCAGCCTTCCTTCCCCTCCAGTCCCAGGGCCTTTATTCTTGTGTAAGCAACCCCCAACATCAAGGAATTCTTCAGCTGCCCCCAGCTTCCTCACAGAGCAGCAATCCATCTTTTCTGAATTTCAGCTTCAGATCCCCAGGGAAAGAAATCTTCTCCTGCTTTTTCCCCACTCTACCCCTCACTGAGCCTCCCAAAATAGCTGCAGGTACACAGTTAGTTCTCCCTTTAGTCTAACCTGAATCCCTCATGCTGTTTTTTAAAAATATATATGAATTATTTCTTTTATGACTTATCACATTCTGACTGATAGTCATTTCTAAGTACACCTACCTCTAATCATCTGTGATTCTAAGTCCTATCTTCAAAACTCGATTGTAAACTGTCAAGGGCCAGCATCATTCATCTCTATTATCTCCCCCAATGTCAACCACAGTGCTCAGAGAAGGATTGCTGATGAATGAATGAACGTATACTTGGAAAGCCATCACCTTTAATCCTCCATAAAGGCTAATGTATTACAAATCCTTTGTGGACAGCAGTAGTTTGTCCTAGACTCTGGTCTTAGAAGCAGAGCTGTTGTCCTAGCCCCAGATCAGACTTCCTCACATGGATGGAATCCCCCAAATCATCTCCTCTAAGGGAGGGGAGCTCCGAATTTGGTACCAAGATGCAATTCAAGTACTGCCTCTGAGAGAGTAACTTCATCTTTCAGTGGGTCAAGTAACTTCCTAGAATCTAAGTCCAGGAGATTGGCTTATTATAATGCTGGGATTAGTAGGAAAGATCTGAATTCAAATCCAGCCTCAGACCCTCACTACATAAGTCACTTGAGCACTATCTGCTTCAGTTTTCTCATCTGTAAAATGGGGATAATAATAGCCCCTATCTCCCAAGGTGGTAACTAGATTTCAATCTACTCCTGAGATATTTGTAAAGCACTTTGTAAACCTTCATACAATAGGTTCCCAAGAAGTTACCAGTCAGCATTAGTAGAAAAACACCTCTAATCCTCATTAGGAATTCCCTATATCAGCAAAATCACAGATCTATATAAAAATTATTTTTTAATTTTAATTAATTTATCTTTAATTAATTTGATTTAATTTAATTTTTTAAAAAGCTGACATTTCTAGGATATTTTAAGGTTTGCAAAATGCTTTATACATATCATCTCATCGAAGCCTCACAAAAATCATGTGAAATAAATACTACTAGTATTATTTTCTCTGCCTTCGACATGGAGGGAAACAGAAAGGCTAGCCAAAAAAATAGCTCAAAGGGCAGAAAGGAGGGTGAGGCTGGGCTGTGGAACAAAACTGACTGACTGTGTTCAGTATTGCTTTCAGAGTCAATACGACTACTACCACTACTATTAATATTATTATCAATACTTCTACTATTATTGCTACTACTACCACTGCTACTATCATTACTATCAATACTACCATTATTGCTACTATCCACTATCATTACTACTACTACTACTACTTCCACAATAATATACTATTATAATCAATACTA
>JAJPUD010000552.1:319783-346320 GCA_023553655.1 Myrmecobius fasciatus
ACTACTACTACTACTTCCACAATAATATACTATTATAATCAATACTACTACTATTGCTATTATTACTATCACTATTACTACCCCTACTACTATTATCATTACTCTACACCACTACAACTACTATTACTATTGTTATCACTATTATTACTACCACTACCACTATTACTATCACTACTATTATTGCTACTCCTATTACCACTACTAATATTATTAGTATCAATTCTACTAATATTGCTACTATTACTATCAATATTACTACTACTACTGTTACAATCAATTCTATTACTATTGCTACTATTACTACTACTGTTACAATCAGTACTACTACTATTGCTATTATTACTATCACCACCACCATTACTACTATTACTATTCCATTACTACTACTATCATTACTCTACTACTACTACAACTATTACTACTATTGTTATCACTATTATTACTACCACTACTACTATTACTACTATTGTTACTACTGTTACAATCAGTACTACTACTATTGCTACTCTTACTACTACTGTTACTACTGTTACAATCAGTACTACTACTATTGCTATTTTTACTATCACTACTACTATTACTATCCCATTACTACTACTATCATTACTCTACTACCACTACCACTACTATTGCTATCATCATTATTACTGCCACTACTACTATTGCTATCACTACTATTATTTCCACTCCTTCTATTACTACTAATCAATATTACTACTATTGCTACTCCTACCACCACTATTACTATCACTACTAGTACTGCTACCACTACTAGTACTACTAGTACCATTACCACCACTATTACCTGTTAGTACTACTATTCTTACCACTACCATCACCACTACTACTGTTACTATTATGATTGCTTTACTATTATTACCAGGGGCAGCATGAATTTAGGTGGGAAAAGGGAGGAAGGCTAGGGGAAGAGTAGCTGTGTAGTAGTGATAGAGTTAGTGGTGGTCAAAGGTTTTTTCTCACTGAAAGGCATGAATATGAGCAAGTGAATTGAAAGCAATAGCTTTGTCATCTTAACTTAACATGTTAACTTAACAGATTTTGTTCTTGATCAATTGCCTGTATAAGCCAATCAGTGAGCATCATGGCAGCTAATAACTATAGCTTCCACATAGTTTCTATAAGGTTTGGGGGATATGTCTTTTCCCCAGGACACAGGACCCCAGTCAGGGAATAAATTGGAGTTATAAGGAATTTTCTAATCCTAAATCAGAAAGTAATCCTTGTAGCATCAGACTCCAAAATTCAAAATAACAAAAAATTTTATCTTGGAATATTGAGCCTGGATTTTTTTTGTCCTTACCTAGATGTAATGGCTTTTACCCTCAGACAGGGATTAAAAAGCTTTTAACCTGACCTTGTTAAGAAGAGGCTTTCTAGTTACTGCCTCTTACTAGATGAGAATGAGCCCAGAAGAGAAACCTGAAAGGCTGAATCCTAAAGAACAGTAAATAGCAAAAAAGAAACCCAATAACATTGAAACTGTTGGAAACACCCAGCAGAAACAAAGCAGTGCCCGGTGAGAAACAGAAATGGAAAAAACCAGTAGATGAAGTATGCCCATTTGAGATAATTTGTCCAAAGGAGAGCAGAAACACAACACCCAACAGCATAATTACTTTGCACAGAAGCAGCCATGTAGTGTCAAAGGTGGGTAATGTCCTGGTCTTAGGTGAACCTTCCACATGTGCCCTGAAAGTGTTCCCTAGCATTAGTCTTTTTTACATATGTGTCCTCCCTATTGGAAGTATGGTGAATTATATTAGAATATGGTTCCTGAGTACAACAAGAGATTTAAATTGTCATTTTCTTTGCTAGGCTGTTTGATTATAGCCTTTAACAAGGTAGTAAACGCAAAGACAACCATGGGGTTTTATGAGCTATGATTTTGAGTGAGTTTGCAAAAATCTTTCCTATTATTACACTTGGTCCTCATAGCAAATCCTAAGAAATTAATCTTCTCTTTACTGATGATAAAAATGAGGTTTAAAGAGGATACTCCTTTCTCAGGATCACACGGCTGAGTATTTGAGGAAAAAGTCAAACTCAGGTCTTCCTGATTTCAGATCTGGTGCTCTAGCTACTCTGGTACAATGAGTCTCAGGTTTAATGTGATGAGTGCAATCTGATCATTGAATCCTTGTGACTGGTAGAAGATGAAGAGCAGACTTTTTAAAAGGGATTAGGGAAGGAAAGATGAAGGAGAGAGGTATAAAGGCTTCATAGAATTCTTCACCAAACATGGCTCTGGAAGTTCTCTAGAAAGCTGGAGGGAGGGAGAATATGAACAGAAAGGTCCTTGGGGAGGATGGGGGAAAGTCCCGTGACCTGAGTGATGTCCTTCAAGGTAGACCCTCTGGCATGGCAAAGGGGGCTACACTTGGAGCCCCCCAGTCTGGTCTTCTTCAGACCCAAGCGTTCCACCCACCAAAACAAGCTTCTGCCCCTCTTTGTCCACAGAAACCACAACATCTGTCTGACTGTAGGTTATAGAGACACAGAGAGCCCAGCCAGAAGGAAGGAGGCAAGGAAGCAGCAGAACTGCCTTTTCCCTCTCCTATTCTTCACGCCAGCTCCACAGCCCCCACTGCCGGGGCCATAACTTGGATTTATGTTTGTGTTATAAATGAAATGACCCTCCACATATTCTCTTAAATGGGACTGTGGAAGAGATGCCCTCCCCCTCCCATTGTTTATCCTGGGTGGGGAGGCTGAAGGGGTGCTGGGGAGCTCTTGGGGGAGCTCTATCCATCACTAGTCTTTGTATCACAAGACAAGGGAGAGGGCTTTAAAGAGAAGGGGAAAGAGAGGGTCTGGGTGATTTTTTATGGTCATCCCTCGAAAGCCAAAGGAAACAAATGATTCTGGAACTCTGAAACAAGGGGGGAAAACACACATGTACCAAGTCCATCACGTAGAGCTCAGCAGATCGACTCCCTCAGCCTTCCTCCCTCTTCCCACCCCCAAATACAAGTGTTGGCTGACTGCAAGGAGCAGCCCTACAAACGAACACAGTCAGCTTTGTTCCACAGCCCAGCTTCAGACTCCTTTCTTCACCCAGATGAAGTGCTTTTTACTGAAAAATTACAGGCTATAATTTCTCCAGTTCTAGAGAGCATCTATCCTTCCCACCACCCATCCCAGGGATACTCTGACTGGCTTTTGTCATCTGCCCATTTACTTATGGAGAAAATGGAGGTATAGAAATGAATGTCTTACCCCTAATTAGTGACAGAACCAGGGCTAAAACCCAGGTCCCTGGAGTCCCAATGTCTCCCACCTTTTCTCCTGGGCACAGGTGGTCCATTCATCTTGTCTGAGATGTCCTCCTTTCTCACCTAAGCCTTTTCTCAAACACAGACCAGGTGCCATCTCCTCCACAAATCCTGTCCTGATTTCTGCAATCCTTAGCTTTCTGCCCCTCTTGAAATGACATCTTATTTACTTTATGTGTGTGTGTACATGTTGTATGCTCCATGGCAACGTGCAGACTCTTTGACCCCAGGTACCTCAGTATGCCTAGGGCAAAGCAGAATGCTTTGCATGTAGTAAGCACTTAACAAACATTTGTTTAATTGAATTGAATTATTATCTAGTCCAACTACCTAATTTTATAGATGAGGAAACTGAAGTCTGGAAACTTAAAATTTTTTGCCAAAGATCAGGTAGTCAGTTGGTGACAGAGACAGATTTTTAATTGAAACCTTCAAATTCCTAAGCCCACTCTACCACACTTCCTCCTTGCTGTACCATGAAAAGCAATTAGATGAGAGTGGGAGAGCCTTGGGATACCTCATGGCTTCTCCTTTTCCTGGTATGAGCATGAAATCTGGGTCTCTTTCTTTCTCTTCTCCTCGAGATATAGGGGAGAACTCTGAGGTCCAGTGGGCTGATGGGAAAAATAGTCAAGAAAAGTCTGTTGCTCTTCTGTGTTCACTGGGCAGAGGCCAATCTGAGGGGATGGTCAGACTTTTAGGGAGGTCAAAAGGTGGATAGTGATACCCTGGCAAGGGTAGGTGATGAGGGAATTGGCATCTGGGTAGTGGAGCACACAGCTGCATGGTTGGGTAAGATAGGCTCTTTGAGAGAAGGCATGCCAGTTCTTGCCACTGAGCTGGGCTGCTCCCCAGGATTAGCAGCTGTAGCAGATGCAGCCAGGGTGCCATTCCCAAGCAAGGGCACGGGCTGGGCTCAAGAAACTGCTTAGAGGTGAAGAGGTGGAGGCAGCAAACTCAGGTTTCGAGTGGCTGGATTCCAAGTCAGCTCCAGGTATACTTGCCCTGGCCCTATGGGCTTTTATAGGTGTGGCTAAGAGACAGAAGTGCTAGGTTTTTCTTAGAACATAAAATATGTTCTCCAGAACTCCAGAGATCCTCTAATACAATATATGAGCAGAAATCCTCTCTTCAACATTCTCCAACAAGTGGTCATCTGGATTTGGCTTGAAGACCTCCAGTAACAAAGATTCAGTTCAATGAAGGCAGGTTTTATTGAGTCCCTACCAGATGGCTTAGGCTTGGTGAATACAAAGAAATATAAAGCATGGCCACTGCCCTCGAAAGGCTGACATCTAGCTGGAAAGGCAAAACTTGCACACAGAGCTGTTGTATAATACTATAAATCAGCACATGTCAAAATGAGTGGTGCATTAATAAAGTATGATCTGAAGTCAGGAGTGGAATCGTCATAGAAGACATTGTGGAAGAGGTAAAACATAATCTGGACCCTGAAGGATGGGAAAGATTCAAGTAGATGGAGATGTCAAAGTAGGGATTCCAGTCTGGAGATCACTTTCTAAGCAAAGGCAAAAGCAGGAATGAGTGTGAGATGGCATAGGAGGCAGGAGGGCAGGTTAAACCTTGGAGAGTAGTCCAGAAAGAAGTCTGTAATATATAGATTTAGAGATGGGAGAAACACTAGAGATCATCTAGAACAACTTCCCCATCTTACAAATGAAGAGACTGGCCAAGAGAGGGAAATTCCTTATCCTAGGTCACACAAAGCAGCAAAGCTAAGGATTCAAACTCCAAATCTATGTACCCCATGTATGTAGACATTATCTCTGAAGACTATATTTTTATAAAGCTTTTTATTTTCAAAACACGCACACGGTCTTCAGCATTCGCCCTTGCAAAACCTTGTGTTCCAAATATTTTTCCCTCCCTTCCTTCCCATCCCCTCTCCTAGATGGCAAGCAGTCCAATATGTTAAACATGTGTAATTCTTCCATACATATTTCCACAGTTATGCTGTGAAAAATCAGATCAAAAAGGGAAAAACTGAGAAAGAAAACAAAATTCAAGCAAACAACAAAAAAAGTGAAAATACTGTGTTATGATCCACATTCAGTCCCCAGAGTTCTCTTTCTGGATGTAGATGGCTCTCTCCATCACAAGAATATTGAAACTGGCCTGAACCACCTCACTGCTGAAAAGGGCCTTGACCATCAGAACTGATCATCATATAATCTTGTTGCTGTGTATTGGTTCTACTCATTTCACTCAGCATCAGTTCATGTAAGTCTCTCCAGACCTCTCTGAAATCATTCTACTGATCATTTCTTACAGAACCATTACATTCATATACTATAACTTAACTAGCCATTCCCCAGCTGATGGGCATCCACTCGGTTTCCAGTTCTTTGCCTCTACAAAAAGGGCTGCTACAAACATTTCT
Source organism: Myrmecobius fasciatus (assembly GCA_023553655.1). Lineage (NCBI taxonomy): Eukaryota > Metazoa > Chordata > Mammalia > Dasyuromorphia > Myrmecobiidae > Myrmecobius > Myrmecobius fasciatus. The sequence continues at coordinate 325,478 of JAJPUD010000552.1, forward strand.
GCATATGTGGATTTTTTATGATCTCCTTAGGATCCAAGCCCAGTAGAGATACAGCTAGATTAAAAGGTATGTACAAGTTCCATATTGCTCTCCCAAATGGTTGGATTAATTCACAATTCCATCAACAATGTATTAGTGTCCCAGTATTCCCACAACCCCTTCAAAATTCATCATTATCTTTTTCTGTCATTTTAGTCAATCTGAAAGATGTGTAGTGGTACCTCAGAGTTGTCTTAATTAGCATTTCTTTGGTCAATAATGATTTAGAGCATTTTTTCATATGACCAGACAAGGTTTTAACTTCATCTGAAAAAAAAAATTGTTTGCTCATACCTTTTGACCATTTATCAATTGAAGAATGACTTGAATTCTTATAAATTTGAGTCAACTCTCTATATATTTTAGAAATAAGGCCTTTATCAGAATCCTTGAATGTAAAAATTTTTCCTAGTTTACTGTTAAGACTATATTTTAACACCTCATTCCTGAAAAGGACACAAAACAAAATGACTAAGGTCTAGCCCACTAAGTGATCATCCATGAGCATTAAGTCTAATGAGGTTAACTGTCCACCTCCAAATAATATCCTATTTTTTAATGAATGCTTACATGGGTTATAGCTTAATCATGTTGCTTTGGGGACCCCTTTTGGGAATAAGTTGCTGAAAAAAAACACTCTTCAAGAGTCTAGCATGAGGCTAATGAACTTTGGAGACTTCAATTGCATCTGCATTGAGAAAGAGTATTTAAGTGGAATTTAAGCTAAGACCATATACTGGTCCAGTTCTGGAGATTTGTGTGTGTGTGTGTGTGCATGTGTGTGTGTGTGTACTTGTATGATTTGAATAGTACAATATGGAGAAGAGAACAGGATTGAACAGTTAAGCATGAAAGACTGGAGGAAGCTTGAAGGGACTCAGCTGGAGTTCTTTCCCATTTTCCCCTGAATTTATTACAGAATCCATTTGTTTTTATTTAATTATTTTGGGGGGTTTTCGCAGGGAGGAGGAAAGGAGAGCAGAGAGAAGGGGTACAAAGCTAGGCTTTTTGCTACTGTGGTTAGAATGCAGAACCCCTGAAAGTGGGGGAGTAGGAGATCAAAGCAATGATGATGAGTTCTGAAGATTTGGTGTAAGAGCCACAGAGAGAGCTGATCTTCTGAACTCAAGTCTAGTTACTATCATCTGGAAAACATAACTAGGTAGCAATCATATATGTATCCATTATAGGTCCTTAAGAAATGTTTGCTGATTGATCAATTGGTTGATTTACAGCCAGAAACACACCACCTACCTAGAAAAAAATGGATCCAGTCTCTGCCTTACCCTCAGAAAGCTTATAATTTGATTGGAAATAATAGCAACAAGAATATAGACAAAAAACTTATCATACAAGAATAATTGTAGCAAGGTCAAATAGACCCATATTGTATCCCCAACACCAAGCACAGTGCTAGGCACAATGCTTCTTGATTAATTAACAGGTTCTAGATATATTCCTCTTCTTGATCCTTACCAGTCAGGTGCTCTTTTTTCCCTAACTAGAGACTCTTGGACATTCAGAAATATGGCAACCAAATTCCTGATACTAGTCGAGATTTGTCACCACAATTCCCAAAATATTGATCACACAACTTACAGAACTGTGCAGTGATCAACTTCATCTAACTCATGAAAGCTGTTATCTTCAGTGTGAACATTTAAACCTTGAAAATTGGCAAATGCTACAAATCAAGGCTTGATTTATTGTTTGACTGACTGTTTAGATTTAAGAAAGTAATAATGGAGAAAATATTTAAAACCAGATTTTAAAAATTGTACTGTATGTTTTGAGTTTTGATTTAGTTTTAAGGGGTGGGTTTTGAAGAGGGTTTGGTTGCTAAAACCTTTATTGGTGAGGACACTAGAGATGGAATAGTGAGGACACTGAGTTCAAACATTGACTGAGACACTTGCTGGATATGTGAATCTAAAATCCTTACCAGATCTAATCTCAATCTATGATTCATGAGGATCAACATTAACACTGGGTCCTACAATCAGTCAAAACACTTCATCCAGAATACACTTACTGCTCATCCCACTCTCCCCACACCCTCACAAGTCAAGACTCACTTGACTCAATCATTAAGCATTTATTAAGTTTACACTGGGCTAACTCTGCTCCCTCATTCCCTCCTTATTAACAAGCCTCAGTTTTGGATATCCTCATCTAGAACTTCATTCACCACATGGCTTCAAATTGCCTTCATCAATTTTGCTCTTCACTCATACCAATAATCACTAACATCCTCTGTCTCTGTGCCCTAAGATCTCTAATCACTCTCTCACCCACCATAGTCACTCAAACCAAACTCAAACTTGACTTTACACTTAATCACAAAAATCCAGAGACCAGCTTATTAAAATATCTATTCCATCAATTACCAGCATCACAAGGACATACTAATATTCTCTGAGCCCTTTTCACCTCCATGTATAATTGCCAACACTTCAAAATTAATGAGTAAACAGTGACTTTATTAAGTCCTGGAAAAATGAGAGGGGAAAACAAGACTTAGGGTTCTTAAGCTTGATCTGAGAACTAATTGAAGCAGGTGTGGTTTGATAGAAAGGATCAATAAGGAGGTTCCAGGTGCCCAATGAACACACATAAAAAGAGGAAAGTATTATTTGGGGTTATGATTTTTAGGGACTTTTTTCAGAATCATAGAACACTAAAAAAATAGGTGGCATTAGACCTGGAGTCAAGAAAACCTGAATTCTAATCTGGCCTCAGAAACAATAGTTTTATGAGTAGGTAAATCCACTTATTTTGTTTGCCTCAGTTTCTTCATCCATACATGGAGAAAAATAATAGCATCTAACTTGAGAGTGTTGTGAGGATCAAATGAGATAATATTTGTGAAGCACTTTGCAAAGCTTAAGCATTTTATAAGTGCTAGCTATAATTAGTATTTATTATTATCATGAAACACGGCTGTTATAAAATACAAAAACTAGTGGCTTTAGAGAACAACAGCAACATTACTTAGTGATTAAAGCTCTGGATGTGAAATCAAGAAAACCTGGGTTTGAATCCTATTCTGATGCATAAAAACTAAGCATCCCTCACCAGTATACTTAACCTCTCTGAACTTCCTTTTTCTCAGCTATAAAATGAAAACTACAAAAAAAAAAAAAAAAAAAACCTCCCCTTCAATTTGAGAGTGAATATTAAATAAGGTGATTCTAAAGCGCGTTGCAGATCACAGTACCATACAAATGTTAGCCTAGACAGGAGCTAGAATTGAAGCTTTGCTACTTAGTAGCTGTGTAACTCTAGGAGAATTCCTTGACTTCGATGGAGCTCAGTTTCCTCATCTACAAAAAAAAAGACAAGAATGCTGGGTGCTATCTACCTCCCAGCATTGTTGCAAGAATCAACTGAGAATGAGAATCGATGTATAAAATGTTTTTACAAACCTTAAAGCACTACTAAATTATAGCTATTTTCACAGGATATTAGAACTGAAAGTGATCTTAGATGATATCTAGTCTAACACTATCTTTTTTCCAAATGAAGCAACTGAGGCAAGAAAGATTGCTACCTTCAGTTATGGCTCTTGGAAAAGGCAACTAAAGGCTGACAGTCAACTTATTGCCTCAAGATGGGCTGGGAGGGAGGAGACTTGTATCTCCTTCTTTCCATTAGCTAAGAACTATTTCAAGCCTGGACCATGCTGCTGCCAAATTCCACTGCTTTTGATAATTGGGGCCTGGGGCTGAGCCCAGCTCTGGTCCAACACCCCAAAACCACACCAGCTTAAGTAGGGGGGAAAATGGGGATCAGAAATCTTAGGGTCAGCAGCCAGGAGACAGACGGGTTTCTCTCCAGGGCTTTGGGAAACCAGGCCAACATCTGGAGCCAACACCAGCCAAAGCAATCAGGCGGATTACTGTGAGCTGAGGGTTCCGGAGAGAGAATGTTTGGAACAATGGAATGGGGACAATTACATTTATGTGAGAACATGTGGCATGGAAAAATTCAACTGCTAATGTGCAGGGGCAACTTTATTTATTTATTTAGGCTTTCTAACACACCCCTCGGTCTCCAACTGGCCGGCTGAGTTACATCTGTGAGTGCAATTTAGGAACACTTCTAGGGACCCTGCCAAATAAACAGCTGCAGCCCACGCTCCGAGGCCTGTTCACCAAACCCCAGAGCTACCCACAAGTCCAAAGCCACATCCCATCCCTCCCTCAGCGAGGGCCCTGCTGAGCCAGAGGGAGGGGAAACACTCATTAATCACAGGGAGAAAGCTTCCGGGCAGCCCTGAAGACAACCCAAGCTGGCCTTTTCTGGGAGGGAGGTCCCCAGTAGGAACCCGGGGGACAGACACAGCTTAGATTCTGACCCAGAGTGTACTGAACTGGCTGCAGGAAACAAGGGTTTCCTGACCTTAGAGAAACAACCAAAGACCTAGAAGGCTTCCCCAATGGGGTAGACAAGATAACCTTCAAGTTTCACTGTCTTTCATTCATTTTATAGATGAGGCTATTGAATTACAGAGAACTGAATATTATAGGTTATGAAGCAAATGACTATCACAGGTCACCCTAGATCCATGTCTCCTAACTTTTAAGATCAATGATTTCTTAATTTCCCACTGCAAAGGTCAGCTAAGAAAGGCATTTTCCATCTAGGACACTAGTGTCACATTCACATAAAAATGGGTGCCATTAAATTGTACATAAGGATCCCTGCAACCACATGTTGACTTTTGATACCTTGTATTAACATTATATTCTGACAGGAAAAAAAGAAAACAATAACTATTGATGGGGATGTGGAAAGTTCAAGACACTAAAGTACGGGTTGGTGGAAGTATGAACTGGTCCAACCATTCTGGGGAACAATTTGGAACTGTGCCCAAAGGGCTATAAAACTCTGCATATTCTTTTACCCAGCAATACCACTACTAGGTCTATAACCCAAGAAGATCAAAGGAAAAGGACCAACATATACAAAAATATTTTAGCAGTTCTTTTTGTGGTGACAAAAAATTGGAAATTGAGATGCCCATCATTTGAGGAATAGCTGAACAAGTTGTCATGGAATGCAATTGTGCTATTAGAGATGATGAGGAGAATAATTTCAGAAAAACCTGGAAAGATGTATATGAATTGATGTAAAGTGAAATGCGTAGAACCAGGAGATCATTGTATATAATAAAACCAGTATTGTAATGATTAACAACACTGAACAATACAATGATCATGATAAAAAAAAAAATACCATCCACCTCAAGAGAGAGAATGGATGAATTCTGAGTGCAAATTGAAATATAACTTGTTCACTTTATTTTTCTTGGGTTTTTGGCAATGTGGTTAATGTAGAAATAGATTTTTGCATAATTTCACATGTATAAATTGATAGCATATTGCTTATCTTCTCAATAGGTGGGGGAAGGGCTGCACAGAGGGAAAGAATTTAGAACTCAAAAAAATTTTAAAGAATGTTAAAAAATAAATTATTTTTAAAAACATTGTGTTCTATTGTATTTTTATCTACTTTGTTAAATATTTCCTAATTACATTTTAATCTGGTTCAGGCTGCAATAAAGGGCATGGACTGCCTGTTGTTTTCAGCTCTGTTCTAGAATATTGGCTGAATATACTCATGAATTGTTAGAGCTACAATGGACCTTAAGTCCCCATCTTCAAATAAGAGGATTGTTTTAGAGGATTATTTAAATCTAAGGGGAGTGTGATTAGCCAAACTATACCGAAAAATAATAGAACCAAGGCTCAAACACCTTCTAGTCCAGTGCCCCTTCCCCATGATCTAATACAACTCTCTGCCTTTATAGATTTATAGATCTGAGGGAAACACTCCAGTCTTGATCCAGGCTAGGTTACCTACTGGATTGAAGGAGAGACAATTCTATAAAAAAGTACCATAACTACCCCCCCCAGTTTCCTTGATGTTCACTGACAATGAAGATAACACACATAGCTGTCATTTATCTTATGTTTTAAAATTTATAAATTATTTTACTTTATTTTATTTGATCCTCATGACAACCCCATGAAGTAGGTGTGATTACTCTCTCAGACCTCATAACAGGTACCAAATGTCATTATAAGTCCCCCTTTGCCCTATATATGTTATCAATGTCAGCTCCTTGAGAGTAAGAAAGGGCTCCTATCTTTATTAGCATCCCCTCCACCTAGCACGGTGTTTGGCAAATAATAAGCGATTGATAAATACTTTTTCATTCATTCATTATCACCATTTTATAACTGGGGAAACTAAGTTCAACAAAGTTGTAATTCCCCCAAGGTCATACAGCTAGTAACCATGGGTATTTGCCCCCCAGATCTTCGTAGTTCCAAATCTTCCAAGCCCAGCAGACCCAAGCTTTGGTTAGCATCAAAGGATGATTTGTTGTTTTGCTGTTGTTTAAAGACAATTATCCACAGGCTTGAATATATTAAATGTGACATTTGAGGATGTGTTTAAAAAAAAAAACAAACAACTTGCCAGACAATTTGTGGCTGGAGGCAGGTATACCACTTGCTATGATTAAAGAAGATACGGTAAGATCCTTGTTTGAGTCCACACATATCTCCTTTGCTGTACTAGATTTTGTTTAAAAGAACTTAGAAGCTCAGCTGCTGAAATAAAAGACATGCCATCAAAAGAGACAAAAGACACGAGAGGAGAGGAGGTGAAAAGCCTATTTGATTTTTAGTCTAGATTGTCAATCTTAATGAATCAACAAACATTTCCTAAACATCAACACTGTGCAAGCTATGGCTTAGACAAGATGATCTCGAAGGTCTCTTCTAGTTCTGAGTCCTATCAGTCAATTAACAACTATTTATTTTGCTGTTATTGTTGTTTTGTGAGGCAATTGGGGTTAAGTGATTTGCCAAGGGTCACACAGCTGGAAGTGTTAAGTGTCTGAGGCTGGTTTTGAACTCAGATGTTCCTGACTCCAGAGCTGGTACTCTATCCACTGTGCCATCTAGATGCCCCTCAATAACACCTTATTAAGTATCTGCTATGTGCCAGGCACCAAGGATGCAGTGACTAATATAGATAGTCCTTGTCTTCCAGGGGCTTAGTAAATATTAGGTAATTTTTATTAGGAAGAGAACCTGGTAGGTGAGGGGAGCTGAAAACTCTTCATATGGCCAGGAGGGGTCTGTGAGCTCAGTAAAGGAACTGAGAGGATGCAGAGGATATCCTGGAATTCAGGGTTATGATTACATACTGTTCCTCATGCATTGGGACCTGCTTTGAACTGAGATTGAATATCTCCCATTGTTCAAACTGAGGCTTCCTTTTAATTGCACTTTCTAAAATGGAAATACTAATACACTGTTGGTAGAATTATCAATTGGTTTCTAGCCATTATGGAAAACTATTTGCAACTATACCACAAAGTCACTGAATTATACATACTTTTTGATAAAATAATATCATTACTATACTCAAAGAACTATTGAATTGTGCATACTCTTTGAGCCAGCAGTGTCTCTACTGGGCTCATATTCCAAAGAGATCATAAAAAAGTGAAAGGGACCACATGTATGAAAATGTTTGCGGCAGCCCTTTTTGTAGTGGCAAGAAACTGGAAAATGAGTGGCTGTCCATCAGTTGGAGAATGGCTGAATAAGTTATGGCACATGAATGTTATGGAATATTATTGTTCTATAAGAAATGACCAGCAGGATGATTTCAGAGAGGCCTGGAGAGACTTACATGAACTGATGCTGAGGTAAATGAGCAGAACCAGGAGATTATGGTACACAGCAGCAAGATTATGATGTGATGATCAACTGTGATGGGCATGGCTCTTTTCAACAGTGAGTTGATTCAGGCCAGTTCCAATGGTCTTGTGATGGAGAGAGTCATCTGCACCCAGAGAGAGGACTGTGGGGATTGAGTGTGGATCACAACATAGTATATGTTTCCTAATTGGAAAAAAAAAAAGAAAGGAAAAATATCCCCTTATATAAGTCACTACAGGAAGAAAAGCTAAAGGTACCTTAACCAAAGACACAGAGTCTATGTTGGGGGACAGAATTTTCCCTAAAGAAAAAGGTTTGGGAAATAAGTAATTACCCGGAAAGAGATGGAAAGCATGATGTAGAAGGATCCAGTCCCTAGGAGAAGGAGAACTAGTTCCAATTCAATATCTATCAGTTCTAAAATAATTTGTCTCCCTCAGCTTCCCTTGGTCATCTGCTTATTGAGGAGGCCCTTATGCTTTTATATCTGGGAGCCCAGCTGGGCCTTCTCATTTTTCCTATGAGAGATTTTCTGGCCACATTTCCCAGGGCCACACAGATATCATCCTGAGCAGACAGGTGTTATAGGCAAAGCAGTACATTTGGAGTCAGCATCTGATTTCAGATTCTCTCTCTGCCAACCAAGTTATGGCCAAGTCTTGATCCCCACTTAGTTTTTCTTCATGAAAAATATGTGACCCCCTTTTTCAGTTCTACTTTCTGAGAAAAAAGACAATTTTAGAGACATTCCAGCAGGTCTTCTCTCCTTCCTCCTCCATACCACTGGTTAATTAATTTCCCTACACCTTTGCTATCAATGAGTGACTATTCTGATCAAACTGTAATATGAATACCTGCCTCCCCAGGTTATTGAGTGAATAAAATGAGATACATATTAAAGTGCTTTAAGAATGGCTCATTTGGGGCTGTATTAAAATCACAAATTCATTGAATGTTAGATTTGTAAAGCACTTTAGAGACCAACTAGTCCAAGCCCCTCCTTTTCTAAATGAAGAATGGGTGGTCCAGAAAAGGGAAGTGACTTGTCCAAGTTCATAGATCTGGTTAAAAGAACAGCCAGGATAAAAATTCAGGTGTCCTGACTTCTAACTCTGCTTCTCTACTAGCACTTAGTGCCACCATTTCATTTATGTATTATAGGCTTAAGTCCCTTCCAGAGACAGATCAAAAGGAGCAGATCCAGACAGGAGCTGGATCTCCTGACCCAGGCACCGGGCACTTTCCCAGACACAAGCTGGGCAGGGAGATCTTCCCAAAAGAGTACAGCTCTCCAGAGTCATGTGCCCTCAAAGAGAAGGAGAGAACATGGCTACAAAAAGCTCGTACAGTGTGATGTCGTTGAGTAGGAATCAAAAAAAATTTGGGGGGCAACTAGATGGCACAATGGGTAGAGCACAAGCCCTGAAGTCAGGAGGACTTGAGTTCAAATATGGTCTCAGATACTTAACACTTCCTAGCTGTGTGATCCTGGGCAAGTCACTTAACCCCAATTCTCAGCAAAAAAAAAAAAAAAAAAGCAAAATAACACTTTTTTTAAAATTCCAGCAATGTTCTAGACAGGTTACTTCTTTCACTCAATAACCTTATTCATAAAGTGGGAATAATTATACTTTGAGGACCACAACTTCACATAGATTTTGTGAAAAAAAAAGTGCAAAAGTGTTCAAAAATCCTATATAGGGATAAACACAGGGAATTAAGAGCTTAAAGTCAAAAGCAAAAAGTTTTGGGCTGCCCTGTTCTATCATTGTAATAATAACAATAATAATAATAATAATTAATGCTTATACAGTTTTTTAAGGTTCACAAAGCACTTTACATGCTATCTCATTGATCATTTGTAGAGGGGCCAAAAGAGCAAGAGCATCCAGTTTCCCGACCCCTCTCCCACTCCCATTTCCCCTCTCAAGCACTCACTCTCAAGATATGAAACTGCAACCCCCATCTTCATTAGAGCTCTTAGCAAATTCCAAAAACCCCACTCACCAGCCCTTCTAAGCAACAATACACTCAGTAGAGCCAAGCCAGAGCAAGCCTTGAAATAATTCTAAGCCACTTATTGGATGGGCTTGGGGGAGTGTTTAGGAAGTGAAGGGAACACATCCTGAATAGTTCCCCAGCCCTGCTACCACAGCTGGAGAGAATTGTTCCTCCCTCGGGGATCAGAGATGATGATTGTTCCATGGTGAATCTGGCTTCATTCATCCAGTTATGCAAATGAGCCTATGAGCTCATGGCCAAAGCCTTAAAATGCCTGGCAAGGGGCCAGGGCCAAGAACTATTTAATAACACTCCCACCCCCAAAACTTGATACCTCTGGACTTGTTCTCATTCCTTCTACAGGCCTTGGCTTTCCCATTCTGGCCCTTTGCTTGCAGAATTACAGGATCCTAACACGTTAAACCTGGAAGGGACCTTGGAAATTACCTTGTTCAGCTTCCTCATTTAACAGGTGAAGAAAAGGAGCCTAGTGGAAATAGCTAGTGGCTTGCCTAAGGTGACACGATTCTAGGAAGCAAGAGCCAGGCTATGAACACAAGTGTTCTGGCTCTTAGGTTCTCCCACCTTCTCTCTGCATCCTTTACTCTCCTCCCTTTCCTTTCTATTTGTACTAAAGCATAAATACCTCCCTGAAATACATTTGATTATCTTCTTCCCTTCTATCTTTTTGTTTCTCAATCCCCCCACCTCATCCCACCAAACCCCAGTCTCTGTTTCACTGTTAGAAATTTTCCAAGGGGCTGAATAGATCTGTAGTTGAGTTGATCATCTCTGAATCTTTTCCCTCACTCTGAAATCTGAGGATCAGTGTCATGGGATTGGGGAGTGGGATGTGCTGACAGTCTTGAAGTGGGGTCTAAGGGGTGGAAAAGGGAGAATTTGGCAGCTAGGCTCAATTCACTAAATGGTCTTGTATCCCATCAGTCTCTCCAAAGCAAGCACCAAGCCCCAGCTGGCTGAGTCTGTGTTCCAAACAATACCAAAAGAAAGAAGGCAAAATCCATATTAAACCCTCCTGAACATCATTCTTTGTTGTCTGAGGGACATCAAGAAAGGCTTTTATTAATATTATTATTATTATAGTTTTTTATTTTCAAAACATATGCAAAGATAATTTTCAACATTCATCCTTGCAAAACCTTGTGTTCTAAATTTTTCCCTCCTTTCTTCCCTCCCCCTATCCCTAGACAGCCAGTAATCCAATATATGTTAAACACATGCAATTATTCTATACATATTTCCATAATTATCATACTGCACAAGAAAAATCAGATCAAAAAAGGGAAAATGAGAAAGAAAACAAAATGCAAGCAAACAACAAAAAAGTGAAAATACTATGTTGTGATCCACACTCAGTCCCCACAGTACTCTCTCTGAGTGCAGATGGCTCTCTCCATCATAAGTCTATTTGAAATGGCCTGAATCAATTCGCTGTTGAAAAGAGCTCCATCCATCAGTTGATCACCATCACATAATCTTGTTGCTCTTGTCTGTAATGTTCTTCTGGTTCTACTTACTTCACTGAGCATCAGTTCATGGAAGTCTCTCTAGGCCTCTCTGAAATCCTCATGCTGATCATTTCTTATAGAAAAATAATACTCCATATCATAATTTGTTCAACCATTTTCCAACTGATGGGCATCCACTCAGTTTTCAGTTCCTTGCCACCACAAAAAGGGCTGCCACAAATATTTTTACACATGTGGATCCTTTTCCCCTTTATTATGATCTCTTTGGGATACATGCCCAGTAGAGACACTGCTGCATCAAAAGGTATGCACAATTTGATAGCCCTTTGGGTATACTTCCATATTACTCTCTATAATGGTTGAATTAGTTCACAACTCCACAAGCAATGTATTAGTATGCCAGTTTTTCCACACGCCTCCAACATTCATCATTACCTTTGTCTGTCATCTTAGCCAATCTGAGATGTACGTAGTGTTATCTCAGAGTTGTCTTAATTTGCAAGTCTCTGATCAATAATGATTTAGAGCATTTTTCATATCACTTTAAATGGTTTTAATTTCTTCATCTGAAAATGGTCTGTTCATATCCTTTGACCATTTATCAATTGGAGAATGGTTTGAATTCTTATAAATTTGAGTCAATTCTATATATATTTTAGAAATGAAACCTTTATCAGACCTCTTGGATATAAAAAAAAATTTTTCCCAGTTTGTTGCTTCACTCAGGAGCCCAGTTTTTGACACCTCTGAAAATGATAAATGCTGAAAAGCAAGTAAAGATTCTAATAACTAATGCAGAATGAAATCAACAGAACCAAGAAAGCAACATACAATAGTGATTACATCAATAGTAACCAAACAATGGAAAAATGAAATCCTTCTAAATTATAATTAGCAAACTTGACTTCAAAAAAGAGACATAAAAAGGCACCTCCTCCTGCTTCTTTGAAGAAATGTAAGACTTTGAATGTGGAACATCACACACGATACCAGACACTTTTTCAATATGTTGTTTCATTTTGCTGAAATTCTCCTTCCCCCTCCCATTATTTTTTATTCTTCTTCATTATAAGGGATGACTCTCTGGAGAGAGCAGGGGGAGACCCACATTTGGAAATGGAGAGACGGACAGACAGAGACAGAGAGAGAGATGTAGAAAGAGACACAGAAAGAAATAGACAGAGAGACAGAGACAGAGACAGAAAGACAGACAGAAAGAGATAAAGAGACAGAGAGAGGGAGAGAAAGAGACAGACAGAGACACACAGAGAGAGAGAGAGAAAGAGAGAAAGAGAGAGAGAGAGAGAGAGAGAGGGAAGGAGGGAGGGAGGGAGGGGGAGAAATAAATAGATGGGGCTGTAGCGAGGTTCCAATGAGACAATGACAATGACTCAAAACACTTTGAGATCCTTAAAAAACTGAATCAACTTGGATTGATATTGTTGTCATCATTATTATTGCTATTAAGCTACAGTCACCAGAACTCAATTACAGTGATGACTTCATTCCCAAGGCTTCTACTGCCTTCCTGCTGAGCTCAAGACATGTTTATAGAATAATATAAGAACTTGCTGGCCAATATTTAACAATTGGCCTTTCCAGAAAAAAAGTGTGCATACATACTTTAAAATTTAATCTGCTTCATTAAATTTTTAAGTGTAAATACAATGACAAAAAAATCAATTTCTGATTTTTAAGTTGTTGATTTCTAAGTTATATAGGCTATGCTGAAAATTTAACTATTGGCTCTTGCTAGTTAGAACTGTCTTGACCATATAGTATATTTTCCTAGGGATAACCCCAGGCGATTTTCTTTTAAGACAAGTTTGTTGATACATAATCATAAAGTACATTATTTTTATTCACCAACTAAAAAACTTACAAGTTTAACAATAATATTAATGATAGCTATTATTTGCACAGTATTTTAGAATTTACAAAGTATTTTATACATCTCATTTTATCTTGATTTGACTTAAGGTATTTAAACTTAATTTTAATTAGCAAAATAAAATTAGCAATTTTATTTTAATATACAAATTTAAAATATCTTTTTTTTTGAGATTTGAGTGTGCTCTTAGCACAACTGGCACACACTGGTCCCACATTCATGAACTTAATACTAGTGCATAAATTCCTATGTCCAGGTCTGAACCTCTCACTCAATTAAAAAGGAACAAAAAGAAAGAGAGGTCAGAGCTCAAACAAAGAGGGTCAGAAAGTCAGTCTGCAAAGGAAAGATTAAATTAAAATTACTTAGTCCAAGCCCATGAAGATTTCTTAAACATTCCTTGTTAAGAACCGATCAGGAATGCATTGTTGGTGGAACTGTGAATGGATCCAGCCATTCTGGAGAGCAATTTGGAACTATGTTCAAAAAGTTATCAAACTGTGCATACCCTTTGACCCAGCAGTGTTTCTTTTGGGCTTATATCCCAAAGAAATCATAAAGGAAGGAAAGGGCCCCACATGTGCAAGAATGTTTGTGGCAGCTCTTTTTGTAGTGGCTAGAAACTGGAAACTGAATGGATGCCCATCAATTGGAGAGTGGCTGAATAAATTATGGTATATGAATGTTATGGAAAATTATTGTTCTGTGAGAAACGACCAGCAGGACGACTTCAGAGAGGCCTGGAGAGACTGGCATGAGCTGATGCTAAGTGAAGTGAGCAGAACCAGGAGATCATTTTTCACGGCAACAACAATACTATATAATGATCAATTCTGATGGACATGACTCTCTTCAACAATGAAATGCTTCAAACCAGTTCCAATTGTTCAGTGAAGAAAGCCATATACACCCAGAGAGAGGGATGTGAAATGTGGACCACAACATAACATTTTCATGCTCTATATTGATGTTTGCTTGCATTGTGTTTCCTTTATCTGATTTTTCTTTCTTGTAGATATGATTTTTCTTGCACAGCAATGATAAGTGTGGAAATATGTATACATATATTCGATTTCTTAAGTATTTTAACATAATTAACATGTAGTGGATATCCTGCCACCTAAGGGAAGGGTGGGGAGTAGGGGGGAAAAATTTGTAACAGAAAGCTTTGTAAGGGTTAATGTTGAAGAATTACTCATACATATGTTGTGCAAATAAAAAGCATTAATAAAAATTTTTTTAAAAAAGACACATACCTAGGGAAAAAAAAGAACAGATCAGGAAAAAAAGTCTGAAATCATTCCTACATATGGACTTGTCTCCCCTTTGGAATATAAGCTCATTGAAAGCAAGGATGGTTTCATTCATTATGTTTGTATCTCCTACTAGCACATAGTAGGCATTTAATAAATATTTGTTGATAAATTGATGAATTAAGGCTAGAGATGAAGCTGACTGATCTGAGAAGGAATGGTAAGAACCTGGAATGAGTTTCTAAAGCTATCCTAAAGTGGTGATGGTTGGTTTTAATAGTACAAAAAGCTGATTTGATAACATCTGTAAATGCTTAATTCTTTTCAAAGTTCTTTCTAATCAATCGTCCCACAACCCCTTCCCATTGCAAGGCAGCTTAGGCACTATTAATTTCATTTTCCAAAAGAAAATACTAAGGTCCAATAAGTTTAAGTGAAACATATGAAGCTCTAAGCCTATTGACTGAATATACAGAACTTCCTCCTCTACCACATCTCCTTAGCTGAATATGGCTGAAAACAGAGGGATGTGTGAGTTGACCCCTCAACCGCTCCCCAGTTGCCTGTAGGTCTTCCAGGTCCCCAGTGGGCCACATCTCCAATTGAACTATGTGCGACTGGAGGCTGAGAAGGAAGAAGAAACACAGCATGAAAGGGAACTTGGTTCCTCACACCTTCACACCCCCTCCAGCTGCCTCTGCATACCCTGTCATGTTCCGATCCCATCTGAAAGATCAGTCAGTCAACAAGCATATATTAAGCACCTACTGTGTGCCAGGCACTGTGTCTGTAGTCAGGCAAAAGTTCAGTTCCTCAAGAAGTTCACAGTCAGACTGGAAAGACAAGAGACACGAAAGTATACATCCAAGGAGCATATGTCTGTGTGTCTGTGTGTTTTTCTGTGTGTCTATGTCTGTCTGTATGTATCTATCTGTGTCTGTCTGTATGTCTGTGTATAACTGTGTGTATATGTGTATATCTGTGTCTGTGTTTGTGTGCATTTCTGTGTGCTTCTATGTCTGTGTCTGTGTGTATGTGTCTGTATCTGTGTGTCTGTATCTGTATGTCTGTCTGTATCTGTGTCTGTCTGTGTGTCTACATATGTCTGTGTGTCTCTGTGTGTCTGTGTGTGTGTATGGCTGTATGGCTGTGCATGTGGATGTCTGTGCCTGTGTGTGTGTCTGTATGTCTATCTGTGTGTCTGAATCTCTGTTTGTCTGTATCTGTATGTCCCTATGTGTATCTGTGTGTCTACATGTGTCTGTATGGGCCTCTGTGGGTTTCTGTCTGTGTTTATGTTTATGTTTGTCTTTGAATGTCTGTGTGTCTATGTCTGTGTCTGTCTGTCTGCTTGTATCTGTGTGTGTGTGCATCTGTGTATGTGGATGTCTGTGCCTGTGTTTGTGTCTGTGTATGTCTGTCTGTGTCTTTGTCTGTATCTGTATGTCCATGTGTGTCTGTTTGTGTGTCTACATGTGTCTGTGTGGGTTTCTGTGGGTTTGTGTTTCTGTATGTCCATGTCTGTCTGTCTGCTTATATCTGTGTGTATCTATGTATATCTGTGTGTGTGTGTGTGTGTGTGTGTGTGTGTGTGTGTGTGGTGTCAGGGGGCAGTAATGTCAGAGGAAAGGCACCAGCACCCGGCTCTCTTGTGCTGTCAGGGACCAGGAAGGCATCTCAGCAGAACATTTTCCTTACTTGTTTCCTCAACCTTCAGGCTCCAGCTCACCTCCTGAATGCTTAGGGATTGGATCTGGGCCAGCTCTTTTTAAAACTGAAACTTTAGCTGGCTTTCTCTTCTCCCTTTCCATAAAGAGAGGGAAAATCAGAAGCAATGACCTTGGAAAACCTTCCTCTGTGATGTTTTCCAATAGGCAAAAAACGATAAATCACTTTAGCATGGTTTGGTACACTGCTTTCTCATTTCCTGCTCTCTGGTCTCACCTGAGCATGCAGGTGTTTGTTTGCTTGCTTGTTAGTTCTTCTGTTTGTCTAAAGTGGAACCATGTTCCTTGATGCAGTAGGGTGGCTAGGAAGGCAGCTGTGAAGTCCCCATTGGGCATTGCTCTCATATACCCCAGATTTGCCCCGCCTTCTATCATCCCAGAGAGGTCCTATGGTGCTGTAGAAAAGATGACAGATTGAGATGCCAAATTAAAATTCTGGTGTCCATACTCTGTGACATATGTCACAACCTCTCTGGAGATAACACCTTCTTGGGCTTAACACCTGGGACTGTCACTGTGAAAAAAAAAAAAAAAGAAAGAAGAGGAACAAAGAAGGAGGAAGAGAAGGAAGAGGAGTAGGAGGAAAAGGAGGAAGAGGAGGAAGAGAAAGAAAAGCAAAAGGAGGAGGAGGAGGAGAAGAAGAAGAAGAAAAGGAAGAAGAAGAAGAAAAGGAGGAAAATAGAATATTAATATGCAATTTTGAAATTTGCAAAAAGCTTTTACACACATGATCTCATTTAGTCAAATGAGATCTATATGTATATATATAATATATATGGTTTATAATCATAAAGTGCTCTAAAAAGGTGAGTTTTATTGTATGAAAATGTACCTACTTTTTCCTTCCAAAGTATTTGTGAAACATATGTAAAGAAATATATATATATAAAGAAACCCGAGAAACTGAAAATGACCGATAAATTAACCTGGAAGAATTTTGATTTCTTTGCTTATAGAAGGAGGAAAGAAAGAAAGAAATTCTTCTTGAATACATTATTATTGTTATTAGTGTTTTGTTTTGTTTTTCTGAGTTAATTCTCTCTGTCTCTCTGTGTCTCTGTTTCTCTGTCTCTGTCTCTGTCTCTCTCTCTCTGTCTTTGTGTAGGTGTGCTCACACATGCACACATGTATGTCCCCCACCCCCACTCTCTTTCATTCATTTTCTGAGCTTCCTTGTCACTTGTTCTGGCAGAGAAGAAAGAATTCCGGGGGAGAGTAGGAATAATGTTTCCAAACCACTCTTCCAGCTTTAGATAGCATTGTAAATGACAAAATGATTAACATATGGTATTTATCTGATCCTCACAAAAACCTGTATAATAGACAATACAGATACTATTATACAGACATTACAGAGGATGAAACTAAGTCCCCAAGAGGGGACTAGTAACTAGTACCACCAGATTTAGACCTCAATACACTGTATTTAAATCCACTGCTCCTTCTACCATACCTCCCCTAGACAGAAGAGAAACAGCCACCCCTAATTAAGTGCACTCTCAATTTCTGGCACAAAGCACAGCTACTAATGATGAACTGGACTTCACTCTAAACTCACTGTGAATTTGCCCAGCCTTCATTAGGGACACTGCTCAATTTTGACCTTTGCCAGGTCAAGGAAATGAAAGGATGACTTCAATGGGAGTTGGAAAAAGATCTAAGAAAAATGAGATTTAGTTCTAGGATATTGGGAGGGTTTGTGCTATTCAAGAGTCAAGCAGTGGGTTGAGCCCCAAGTTCAGGAGTTGAAGATGGGGGTGGGGAAGACAGAGGGAAGAAGACACAGTTTCTGGAGCAGCCACAAAAAGTTTTCTTTGCATTAGATTCTAGATCCAGCATAAATAGAAACACAGACAACCAAAGAGACAAATCCAAAGGGAAAGAAGAAATTCTGTGTTTCCTGTCCTTCCTGCCTTCATAGCCTCAATCGGAGCCTTGTGGGGAAGCTCCTATGTCAGGTGTGTAGATATGTAGAGTTATCCCTGGAATACTGGAGTTCTAGATAAACGCTTGCAAGAATCTTCTAAATCATTGAATCCAGCAGCTCCCGCCTATTTTTAAGTATATGAAACACTCTTACATTACAAAACAAAAACAAAAACAATGTAACATCCTTATATAATACAGTTACAATTTTAGTACTCATTGATTGAGGAAAAACATAATAGCAGAAGTCTACTCTCATTATTTATTATTAATTCAATAATACTTTTAAATGAATTAGCATTTATGAATATTTGTGTAGGTTTTTAAGATACACATACTGTCATTATTTATTTATTTAGTCTCCAGATAAGACGTTTGCTTGTTTATGTACTTTTTGTAATTGTCCCCACAGCCCACTTACAGGTATCTAATAACATCAGCACACTTTGTAAAGTGACTCACTCAAGACCATGAGGCTGCTCAGTGGAAGAGCCAGGTTTAGGCCGGAGAGCTCCGAATTTCCCATCTGGTACTCTCTACGAGATCCCCGCTTTCTTGGGGACAAAGTTTAACCTCACTGTTTCCATTTTCCTCTCTCTCCCACACTTGATCATTTTGGGAATGACAGGACAGCTAGGATACAGGACGAAAGTCTCAGTGATTAGTGCTGGTTCCCCTCTCCCCAGAATCAGGGCTAGCCCTGTTCTGATGGGGCAGGACAAAAACCACTACCTGGGAGCCGCAAGCAGCCATCAGAAGGCCAGCAGGTAGGCACCCTCTTGTGCTTACAAAGAGCATCTTGTTGCTCCTGTCTGTCTGTCATCGGGTGTGGTGAGGAGGGCGTTTGGGGGTTGGTAGGAGAGGAGGAACAGGGAGAAAAGCTTGTCTTAGCATGACTGGGAAGGGCACACAGACAGGAACAAGTCCCTGCTGCTAATGCTGGTGCAGCCTGAGTCACTGGCCTGGGCCCAGCTGGGGCAAAGGCTCATCAGTCCCTCCTCCCCTTGTCTCTCCAAAATAAGTAAAGATTCAACGCTGATTCTATAAGTTAGGGCAAAAACCTTCCCCACCACACCTCCAGAAAAAGTTTTGGTTGCTCCCAGGATTTTTGGCTTTGCTCATTGTGTGTGTGTTTGTGTGTGTGTGTGTGCACATAAGTACATATGCATACATGTGCCAATCAAGCCAGGTGTTATGAGGGGGCAGGCAGGGTCACCATCCAAAATGTTATGGCTGCAATCCCAAATATCAAATGGCAATCAAGACCACACTAGTTGTTAATTAAATCAGTTTAAATTCACATTTTGGAGAGCAGAAAACAACCTGCTCTACAAAGCAATACCTAAACAAAAAGGAAAATGTCTTGCCCAGGAAATAACTTAGTATAAGGAGGTTTTCGAACCCCTATCCCAATGATAAAGTGGAAATGGTGGTCACTTCCCTCTCTGAACTTCCAGCCTTCTCACCAATTAAAAAGAAAAGGAAATAAAAACAAGTCAGACTGGATGATCCCTAAGGCCCTTCCCATCTTAAAATCTTTGGAATCAAAGTGTGGGAAATCTTATGGTCATCCAATTGAACCTCACCTTATTTAATAGATGAAGAGATGAGAGTCCAATGCTAGGCTGTGACTTACCTGGTCATATAGTTAGATAATGGCAAAAGAAGCATTCAAACTCAGTTCTCTTGATTTCCAGTACAGGGATTTTTGACCACTTAATTATATGTAAACCAATTAATTTCATTTCATTTCAACAAGCATTTTTAAATGCCTACTATGTGCCAGGCTATCTAAACAACTCTTGAAGATAAAATACAAAGACAGTATTTTTTTTTTTTTTTTGCTTTTTGCTGAGGCAATTGAGGTTAAGTGACTTGCCCAGGGTCACACAGCTAGGGAATGTTAAGTGTCTGAGACCAAATTTGAACCCAGGTCCTCCTGACTTCAGGGCTGGTGCTCTATCCACGGCGCCACCTAGCTGCCCCGACAGTATTTTTTTTTCCAAGGCATTGGGGTTAAGTGACTTTCCCAGGGTTACACAGCTACAGTGTTAAGTATCTGAGGCCAGTTTTAAACTGAGGTCCTTCTGACTTCAGGGCCAGTGTTCTATCCACTGCACCATCTAGCTGCTCCTCAAAGATGGTACTTACTTCAATAGAGAGAGTTTTCTCTTCTGCACCATTGAAATCTTAGGTCCAGGTCCACACTCACTCTCTTCTGATGGACTAGATACTATGCTAGGCACTGGAGATACAGAGATAAAAGTCAAAAACAATACCTGTCTTTAAGGATCTATTGGAAAAAGCAAAATTTATATGAGAAAACATAACATTCATATATGTTTAAATAAATACCCACAGTATATAAATACTACATATAAATATAGGTATGTAGATATGTGTGTATAAGTGTAATATATGGGGAGAAAGAGAGAAGAAAATGAAAGAGAGAGACAGAGAGAGAGACAAAAGAGACACAGAGACAAAGAGACAGAGTAAGAGTAAGAGACAGAAACAGAGACACAAAGAAAAGAGAGAGCAAGAGAAAGAGGGAGAAAGGAAAAGAAAGAGAGAGAGAGAGCAGGAAAAAGAGATGGGGAAAGAGAGACAGACATACAGAGGCCAAGAGAGAAGAGAAAGAGAGAGAATAGATATGTATATAGAAAAAATAGACAAATAGAAAAATAGACAGGTAAATATAAAAACAGATAGGTATATAGAAAAAAGTAGATAGATAGATAGATAGATAGATAGATAGATAGATAGATAGATAG
>JAJPUD010000552.1:346330-357878 GCA_023553655.1 Myrmecobius fasciatus
TAGATAGATAGATAGATAGATAGATAGATAGATAGATAGATAGATAGATAGATAGAGGATGATAGATTTAAAGGCTCTACGATTTCTTCAGGACCCGGTAGGAAATTCCCAATGTGCTCTACATTTTGCAATCCTAGAGAGTTGCTTTGCCATTGAGATGTTAAGTGGTTTTCCTAAAGTCACACTGCTAATAAGTATCAGAAATGGACATTGATTCTCAGCCTCCCTGACTCCAAAACCAGTCCTCTATGCATTAGACCATGATACTCTAAAATGCAAAAAACTAATATTTATAAAGCACTTACTATGTGCCAGACACTTACTATGTGCCAGGATTTACTCTTATTATCTCACTTGACTCTCACAACCACCCTGGGAGGTAAATGCTATTATTATAGATGAAGAACCTGAGGTAGACTGAAGTTAAAAGGTCTGCCCAGGTCACACAGTAAGTGTTTGAGGCTGGGCTTGAATACAGGACTTCCTGACCCCAGACCCATAGCTCTATCTACTGGGCTACCTAGCTTTACTGAAGCCAGTTCACAGAGGGTTTGTAGAGGGGAAGATCTGGAGGACCACAGCATTTAAAATGATCCTTGAATGATACTAGGTTTCCAAGAGGCCTTGAGATGAGGAAGATGAGTGTGCTAATTACCTCATCTCCTTCTGTTTTATTGATATTAGTTTTGTTTGTCCAATTATGTAGTTCCTTCTCTCAGGATCCTCTCCTTTTTCTGTAAACCTTGGGGTTTAAGTAGCCAGATGGTACAATGAAAAGGGGATTTGACTTAGAGTCAGAAAGCCCTGAGTTTGAATCCTACCTTAGATATTTATTGCCTATTGATCTTATATACTACTCTCTATCTCACTTTCCTCATCTGTAAAATGGAAATATCAACAACAGCAAAAAAAAAAAAAAACACCTCCCTACTAGGTCCATTGTGAGGATTTAAATATATAATGCATACAAAGTGTTTTGCCAACTTTAAAATGCTATATAAATTCTAGTTATTATTATTATAAAATCAGGGAAATCTTAGCACAGGGCTGGGCACACAGTAAAAATCAATGTATGCTCAGTGATAGATTCCACCAATTCGAGAGTAGGACAAACATGAAACAGATTTCTTACCTAATGTTATTACTTATATTAATTTCAATCTTTAAAGAATCCATGATTTCCTCAGTATATCTACCAACACAAAGATCAGACCTCTCTATTAGAAAATCTACTAGATCTGCTGTGAACAACAAGAAGAAAATTCATCACAGAATCCCCAGATTTAAACATTGGGTCATTTTTGACCTCAAGGAGCATTATATTCTAATGAGGGAGGACAACACATAAAAATGAGTTGAAGGGAAGGAGAGGGAGAGGTGGTCCGCCTAGGCAATTCATTCCACTTTTGGATATTGTTAATTGTAAGGAAACTTCTCCTTGATATCCACTCCCCATTGCATAGATGGAGAAAACAATATGATTGATTATAAAGTCAGAACCATAATAGATGCAGGAGACAATATGATTGGCTGGAAATTTGGAATTCAGGGCTAGTAACAACCTTTCCTTCCATCTTGTCTCCATAGAAAGCTCATTAGTGTGTCTACCTTCATGTAAGAAAACTTTTATATCAATTCTAAATTGCATAGATGGGAAAACAATATGATTGATTACAAAGTTAGATGTGGGGGACAATATGATTAGATAGAAATTTGGAATTCAGGGCTAGCAACAAATTATCCATCCATCTTGTCTCTACGGAAAGCTCACTAATGGAAAACTTCTCCATAGGAAAATATAGTGTCCATGGGTGGTATCCACCTCCATGGTGAGTTAATGTCACAATGATAACAGACCAAACTTTCTTGAAGGACAGACAGGGTTGCAGAGATAACAGACCAACTCCCTGGTATCCACCTGCATCTTTCAAGGATCACAGATTTCCTTGTCACAAGAATAGAACAGTGATTAGCTGGAAAACTGAACCTCTAAACTTAATTCAGAATAATGTGACTTAGTTACACAAAATGGTGATAACAAAAAAAAAATCAATTACAGAATAGAATCTCTTAATTTTCACTTCCATATCATATTGTTGCCTCTTGATTTTCACTTCCGTATCATATTATCATATATCATATGTGATAATAGACTATAATCCTTTTCATGATCAATGACTAACCTGTTAACAAATCTCTTTGAATATTGCTAGGTTGGTCCTAGACTGGCCAACAGAAATACTATTTAGGCCAAGCCATTCTAGCTTGGTAGGATCTGTCAGAGTTTGTCTTTGAGAATCAATGAGGCCTCAGGGGAGATTAGTGAAGACATCATCATAGCAGTTCACATGTATCTCTGTGTTCTAGGGTTTGCAAGGTGCTTTTCTTATAACAATTCTGTGAGACAGATGTTGTGGGTAGTATGAACAGCACTATCTCAGGGGACAAGAGCCAACCTGGAAGCCAAGATATGGAGGAAACAGTCACCAGATACTCCAAACGGGAGTAAATTTGCAGGAAGGTTCCTTAAGTAGGAATCAGACTTCTGAGAAGGGAAGAAGAGCATAGCCAAAACTACCAGTTTTACAACTTTGCTTCCAGAAAAACCTGGCCACTCAGTTTTGGTTCCATGATATGAGCATCCTGGAAGAGATAAATGGACATAAAAGATTTATTTATGGATAATAATGAGGTATATCAGAGCCTCGATATAAATTCCTAATGGCCAAACCAATGCCAGAGAGTTTGGTGTTTCCTTAACATTTTAGGAACCTAGTTATCTATATTTAAATTTCCAAAAAGTTGTTTGTTCTTTAATAAAAAGAGATCCTACAAAACATCATAGGTAGTTTCTCCCCATAACTCTCAGCTCACATAGCTCTTGCTGGTGAAAATCACCATTTGTATCCAGGCATGAGTAGAATGTCTTAGCATAGGACTCCAAGGTAACCATACAGTGCTAGACCAAAGAGAGACTGACAACTAGCCAAGATGGTCCCCATGTGTATAGCATTTTACAAGTCTTAAGACATTTTCAATCCATATAGTCTTTATTGATAGCCTAGTACATGGCCAGAACTGCCATGGATTCTGCAAGAGATACAAAACTACATAGTATATAGCCACAAAAAGCTTACAGTCTAATTAAGAAGACAAGATTCAATGCATGAAATAACATAAATAAAAGAAATAGATAAACAAAAGTGCTATTTTTAAATCTTAAAAACTATGTATTTATCAGTGGCTGGAGTCAATATTGTTGTTTACATTTCTTCCAAAACTTACCTCTTTTGAAAGCTTCTCTATTTCTGTCAAAGGCATCATCTTTATCCCATTTCCCCAGATTCATGATCTCTCTATTATTATCTCCTTACTCTCTGTCCTCCCAATATCCAGTCACTAGCTAAATTTTGCTATTCTATTTCCACAATACTTGTCATGTGACAATCCAGATCTCTTGCCCACATTACTGGAGTGATCTCCCAGCTGGTGGTCTTTCCTCAGATCTCTCCCCATTCCAGGCCATCCTTCACAAAGCTGCCAGCTGGAGTTTTCCAATGACTTTTTGTCACCTCTAGGATAAAATATAAATTCTGTTTAGCTTTTTAAAGCCCTACACATCTGACGCCAACCTATCTTCCCAACCTTGGCGGACATTATTCTGGGAGCCAGCCAAACTGTTCTTATCTCTGTTCCTTATACCCCAAATTCATCTCCTTTGCAATAGATGTTCCTAAGCCTCCCAGAACCCTTCTCCTCCTTCAAGATACAACTCAAGCACTACCTCTCAGAAACTTTAACTGATCTCCTCAACAGCTAATACCCTCCCTCTCAAACTATCTGGTAATTAACTCTTCCATCATTTTATAGTTTTGTTCTATTCTTTGTAACCCCAGAATTTCTTGGCAGAAATACTGAAATGTTCATTTTACAGATGAGGAAACTGAAGCAAATAGGGTTCAGTGACTTGACATAGCTAGGAAGTGTCTAAGCCTGAATTTGAACTTAGGAAGCTGAATCTTCTTAACTTAAGGGCCAAGCACAGAAATCCATGTACCCACCTAGCTACCTTGTAGTTTACTACTTTTTATTTATATTTATATTCGTTCTGTATATTACTTACATGTGTACAAGTCATCTCCCCCATTGGAATGAAAGTGCCTCAAAAGTTATTATTTATTTCACTGTATCCCCAGCATCTAGCACACAACAAGTGTTTAATAAATGCTTGTTGACTGATTTGTGGATATCTTCATTGTGAAAAATAATTAGTGGGGCAGCTAGGTAGCGCAGTGGATAGAGCACCAGCCCTGAAGTCAGGACGACCTGAGTTCAAATCTGGTCTCAGACACTTAACATTCCCCGGCTGTATGACCCTGGGCAAGTCACTTAGCCCCAATTGCCTCAGCAAAAAGCAAAAAAAAAAATTAGCAAAAAAAAAAAAAAAAGAACTTTTATAATCAAAGTGACCAAATATATGGCATAGGTACTAAGTAATATAAAGGATTAGAGAATAGGATGATCAGTTATGCTAAAATAGGTAAGAAAAGCATCATGGAAAAAGTATCACTTCCCAATAATCATGTGAGCTGGACAAATCAAATATGCTGATCTCCATAAATGATGATGAAACCAAGGTACACGAAAATTGACTGACCTGTCCTCAAGCCACAAAAGAAGAAAAATAGAACCTATTTTCTTAGTCCAGAATTTATTCTCTATTATAATACTGAAAAAATCCAAGAATCTTAGGGTTGGGAGGAACTTCACAGATGAACTGATCTAACTCTACCAGAATGGGAATTCTTTCCTTAACATATCCAATAAGCACTCAGTCAGGCTCTGTTTGAAGAGGTCAGGAATGGGGAGTCACCTACTGTTTGACTGGAGCAGCCCATTCCAACTATGAACAGTTCTAAGAATTATGATTTTTTTGTTACTATCACTTTTCATCATTATTCAATAGACACTTTTTTGCCTTTTACATTGAATGAAATGGCACAGTAGATAGAGCCTGGATCTGGAGTCAGAGTAATGTCAATTCAAACCTGGCCTTAGTTTCCCATTTGTGAAATGAAGATAATTAATAATAGCACAGGACTGCCTCACAAGCTTTAAAATATCATATAAATGATAATTTATAAATGTTACCTATCTTTTCTACCCATACTTTCTAGTTTTGCTCTCTGGCACCAAGCAGAAAAAGTCCTTTCTACATTCTTTTCTTCTTAAACTAGAAGTATAATTTTCCCAATGTTTGGAGCTTTCGGTAAATAATTCTCTCTCTTCCTCCCTTTTTCCCTTTTTCCCTCTCTCTCTCTCTCTCTCTCTCTCTCTCTCTCTCTCTCTCTCTCTCTTTCCCCCTTCCTTTCTCTTCCCCTTCCCTCCTCCCTGTAGATCAGCTCCTTCATCACAACCTAAAGTCTTAAAAAGTTATCTAGGGCAATAGCAATCAGAGGCAGAAAGACCTGAGCTGATGAGATCAACCATTTCTTAGATTTTGGTCCCCAGACAAGCATTTACAAGCAGCCAAGGAACAGATAAAGGATACATTCTCCTCTAGATACTGGAACTGAGTGATAGGTGGGCTACCAACTCTGGAATAAGATCTGAAATGAATTGATAGAAATTTTCTATGTAATTGCATATTAACTTTTCCATTTTCAAATCTTCTATAGAATGGCCTGTAACTAGGCTACAAAGAGAAAATCTGCTTGGGTCACAGAGGCTGGGTACATCAAGGATAGGATTTGGACCCAAGCCTTTCTGATTATTGGGTCATCTCTCTATTCACTATTAGTCTGCCTCTCAAGGGCCACATGAGGCCTCCAAAACAAAAAAACATCGAAGCTGCTGGTAGCAGCTTTTTTTGTGGTACAAAGAATGGAAACTGAGTGGATGCCCATCAGTTGGGAAATGGCTGAATAAGTTATGGTAATTAAAGTAATGGAATATTATTATTCTATAAAAATGATGAACAAACTGGTTTTAGAAAAGCCTGGAAAGATTTATGTGAACTGATGCTAAGCGAAACAAGCAGAGCCAGGAAAACATTGTACACAATAACAGCAAGATTGTGTGATGATCAGTTATATCAAACTTGGTTCTTCTCAGTGGTTCAATGATCCAAGGCAATTCCAATAAACTTTGGATAGAAAACATCATCTGCATCCAGAGAGCAAACTAAAGAGAGTGAATGTAAAACAACATAAGCTATGTCCACATATTTTTCTTTTTCTTCTGTTTTTTTGTCATGGTTTTTTCCTTTTATTCTGATTTTTCTCTCTCAACCTGATTCAAAAAGGAATATGTATTTTTTTAAAATCAAAATATATGTATAACCAGAAAAAGAGAAAACAATTTTTTAAAATCATCAAAAATTAAAAAAAAAACAGTGAGGCTACTGGAGGGAGCAAAGGGAAGGGTAACAGGAAGAATTTATTCTGGGATATAGCACAATGAGGAAACAGGCTATCTGCTAACTTTCTACATGAACTAATTCTTTTTTTTTGTTCTTTTGAAGCAAGTGACTTGCCCAAAGTCATACAGCTAAGTAACTGTCTGAGAGCAGATTTGAACTCAGGTTTTTCTGACTGCAGGGCTCTATCCACTGAACCTAGCTAACACTACTTAAACTAGTTCTGCTTGATAAATAGAGGTAAATTCTGCACAAGCAGTTTCTTTGCTGAAGGATTGTAAATATTTTCTGTGCCCTCTATAATTCAGTACCCTGGGTCAGAGCCCCAATAGCTCTTGTTCTAGTTCCATCATTCTTGCACTTAGTTGTGTCCAATAAAGCTTGTCATACATATATAATTGTTTTTTTTCCAGATTTCATAAAAGCAGTGGCCTTCACTTTCTTCAATAAGCAACCATATGATGCAGTCCGGCTTAGGGAAAGATAAATAGACTGAGTCAGACCAAGGATTCAACTCAGAGATTGTCAGTTGACAATATGCAGACAAATTTAAAAGTCACAGAATGGAAAACTAGAAGTGACCTTAGAGATCATCTAGTCCTAAGGCTAAAACACAGTGTGTCCCAACCTGATTAAAATGTAATAAGGAAATATTTAACAAAATAAATAAAAATACAATAGAACATTTTGTTGTTGTTGAGTCATTTTTCAGTCATGTCCACCTCTTCATAAATCTATTTGGGGTTTTCTTGGCAAAGATACTTCAGTGGTTTGCCATTTCCTTCTCCAGATCATTTGACAGATGAGGAAACTGAGGCAAATAAGTTAAGTGACTTGCATAAAGTCACACAGCTGCTAAGTTTCTTAGGGTAGATTTGAACTCAGGTTTTTCTGACTCCAGGCCTAGTACTCTATGCACTGAGTCACCTAGCTGCTCACAATAAAACAGGTAATGTTAATACCTGATTTTCTAAGTCAATAGGTGACTCTCTCTCTCTCTCTCTCTCTCTCTCTCTCTCTCCCCCCTTCTCTTTCCCCTCCTCTCTCTCTCCCCCCCTCTCCCTCTCTCTTCCCCGCCCCCCCCTCTCTCTCTCTCACACACACACACACACACACACACACCTCATACCATCCCAGAGGCCCAATTTCTACTTGCACAGTTCTAAGCTGAGCTTTTATAGATGAGGACAGCAGACAAGGAGAGATGATTCAGCCAAAATTATAAAGCTAGTAAACAGCAGAGCCAGAATTTGAACACAGGTCTTTGGATTTCAAACGCTGCCATACTAAGCTGCTTCCCATAGAAATCTAGATGGAAAAATCAAACATACACTTTGCTCCACAATCCACACTATGTCTCAGGGAACTGACTGAGTCATTTACATTCCTGATCTTCATTTTCCTCATATGAAAAATGGTTACACAATTATGTTTACTACCCTCCTTATAGGATCATTGTGAGGCATGTGTCACATAAATAGGAGTTCCTGTTTTTATAGCTCCCATAGCTCCCAGCAGTATTCCACCTGTGGTCCTGGCAGAAATAGAGAACATAATAACACATATTCAGAATATTATAGTAGACCCCAGCTCATGACTGGGAATATAGTGGGTCTCAGTAAATGAATAGAGACAATAGAAATTTCATACAAGGCAGGCAATCAATCAGGGTTTATGGAGGAGGAAGAGAAGAAAGAAAACAAAAGAGGAAAAAGAAGACCTAGTAGGAATTGTCCACTCACCCTCTCCCATTGCTAGTATCTTTCCTCTGAAATTACCTTTTATTTACCATAAGTGTGTGCACATATGTGCATCTACAGGTGTGTATACATGTAGACATATGCATACATGGGTCTAGCATGCACGTTATAGATGTGACATAGTTATTAGAGTGTCAGCTCCTTGAGGGCAAAGGTTGTTTGTACCTTTCTTTAATTCTCCAGGGCTTAGCACAGAGCTTGGAACATCAAAAGCACTGAATAAATGTTTGTTTACTGGCTGACGTTAGTGCTCAGCACAGAGAAAGTGCAGTTCAATCTTAGGCATGCAAATTAAGACTTTGGGAGGTTTGAGTTTACAACAAAAAGTTGGGCTGTTTTCTTTCAGGAAGTTCTTTAAACCCCATCCCTGATCATCCTCCCAAGCTCCCATCTGGCCTTGGCAAGGACAATTGCTAGTCCTCCCGCTAACCCAGGAAGCCCCTTTGGGGCCACGTGACTCCGGATGAGGGCTTCTGACCACTGTCCCTGTGGCTCAAGGATGAGCCAGAGTCCTCTGGGTATAAGTGACCAGTCCTAGACCTCCATGATGAATCAGGGGTTCACTATGGTCCACAAATAGATCCCACCGACCACAAACTAAGCAGAGTAAGACAGAGAATACTCGAGACCTTGAGGCCCTGGAGATCTTGCTGACGTGAATGGAGGAGCTGTCCCTCCTGGGATCAGACAAACAAACAAACAAACAAAAAAAACCAGGGCCAGTGAGGACCACAAACCAGCTACCTTGTACCAAGAGTTCTCTGCTAGGATCAGGAATGACACAGAGCACAGACACACGTGTTCTTCATGAGCCACTAAATGCATGGACAAAACATATAGCCAACATGTGGATGTGATGCAGAACACATGTATCTGTCATGCACATGTACACACTACATGCCCCCCACATTATTTACAAAACATTCTCCTCTACTTATCACAATTACTGCAAACCCCACGCACAAATCATACCACATTCTTCCACATATTGTGCTTCTGTACAATAAACGCCATAAATACTCTGCACATCCTACACTCATCCCACACACTCCACACACTTATTATACACACTCAGCATGCATAGCTATGCACCCCATATTTTACAGACAGATCCCCCACATGACAGACACATGTGCATACCCCATACTGCATATAACACACATAAATCACACCTTATTCTTACTTATATTGTGCTTCTATACAATAAATGTCATAAATACTCTGCACATCCTACACTCATCCCATACACACCACACACTTATTTTACGCACACAGCATGTATAACTATGTACCCCATATTTTACAGACAGAACCCACACATGATAAACACAAGTGTGTACCCCATACTGCATGTAATACACACAAATCACACCCATTCTTACATATATTGTGCTTCTGTACAATAAACGCCATAAATACTCTGCACATCCTACACACTCATCCCACACACTTATTGTACACACTCAGCATCCCCATATTTTACAGACAGATCCCACACGATAGACACAAGTGCGCACCCCATACTTCATATAACACACACAAATCACACCTCATTCTTACATATATTGTGCTTCTGTACTATAAACGCCATAAATACTCTGCACATCCTACACACATCCCATACACACACCACACTTATTGTACACACACAGAATGTATAGTTAAGCACCCTATATTTTACAGACAGATCCCACACATGACAGGTACATGTGCACACCCCATACTCCTTACACCACACACAAATACACCTCATTCTTACTTATATTGTGCTTCTATACAATAGATGTCATAAATACTCTGCACATCCTACACACATCCCACACACTCCACACACTTATTGTACACACGCAGCATGTATAGTTATGCACCCCATATTTTACAGACAGATCCCACACACAACACAGATGCATGTGCACACCCCATACAGGGTGCTCCTAAATCAAACAAGTATATGAGTACAATGAAACACACAACACATGACTCAGATGCTTTCCAACCAGTGTCCCTGAGGGCAGATCAATGGGGTGGGAAGGGGGATGTTTTGGAGGGGGGAGAGCAGCAGGAGCTGTGACATGCTGCCCTGGGCACCCCCGGTTTTCTTCCCTGCCAGCTGAGATGGCACCAGCCCACGACAGAGAGTATGGGCAGTCTTAGAATCTCCCGGCTGCCCCGGGATCGCAGGGGAAAGTCAAGGTCAGGGGGCCCAGAGCCCTGCCATTTGGATGCCACCGTGTACAAGCCAGGGAGTTTCGATGCCTTACTCAGAGGGAGGGCAGGAAGTCGGCCTGCGACTGACAGCTTCTCTCCCCCCCCATGTTTGTTTATTCATGAGTCATCCGTCTCCACAGACTGTCTTCTTGGGGGGGGACGAAAGGGGGGGTGAGGAGAGCAGAGCAAGGAAGGGAAGGGGAGGGGGAGAGGGAGTGAGCCCAGACTCAACAATAAACAATGAACAAGCCGAGGAGAGCACTGCAAACAAGCAGCTCTGATATTAGCCATCATGTCAGCTCGGGTTAAAGGCGCCTCCCAGCCTCCCAAGTAGCTGCTGCTGCCGCTCCCGCCTCGCCTTCCCCCTGCCCGCCCCCCGCCCCCCAACATCATTCTGCCCGAGTCCTGCCAGCCTCCGGGCTGGAGAGCTGTAATTGGATCTTCTCTCTCCCCCCTCCCTCCCTCCCCCTCCCCAAGGAAAGGCAGCTAAATGCAGGGTACCTTTTCAAAACAGTGGGATCAAAACCTATTATTTGGCTAATGGGTTTCCCGAGCGTGGCTCCCAGCGCTTCCCGCAGACAACGAGCCCTCCTCACTCTCCGGGTTCGAGCCTACCATGCCGGGCGGGGTTCGAGACCTATTGTCCTTTGGCTCAGAGGGGACCAGAAAGATTTTTCCCAAAGCTCCAACAACTGGCTCAGCCAAGAACTGCCCCACCTCTATTTCCCTGCTTTCCAACTAATCATAGGCGTATGTTTTCGTATTTATAGGCTTTCTCTCTTCAATCAATCAGTCAACATCCTATGAGCATCTCTTAAGGACCGACTGTGAGGGAGGTTCCCGGGACAAGAGAGTGAGATGGCAGAGGTCCTCAAGGAGTTTACTTTCTAATTAAGTATAATATGTTCAGGATATAATAACAATGTCGATGATGATAATAGCTAACATAGCCATGCTCTGTGCCAGGAACTGTATCAAACACTTATTGTATCCTTTGATCTTCACAATAACTCTGAGAAGTAGGGACTTTTATTATCCCCATTTTACAGATGAGCAAAGTGGAATAATAGAGGCTAAGAGATTTGCCCAGGGTCACACAGGTAATAAGCCTGAGGTGGGATTTAAGCTATAAATATACAAAATGAACATTCATTTTGTTGGG
>JAJPUD010000552.1:357888-370388 GCA_023553655.1 Myrmecobius fasciatus
CAGGAGGTTGGGGGACAAGGATGGCATTTTGGTCACTGGGAAACAACTTGAACAAAGGCATGGAGATGAGAGATGATATATCATTTGTGAAAATCAGCAAGAATGTCCAGATGGCTAGAGCACAGAGTTTGTAGGAGGACATCATGAATAATAATGTGAAAAGATAGACTGAAGCTAGGCTGTGAAGTTCTTTAAATGCCCTAAAGAAAAGTTTGTATTTTATCAGAAGAGCAACACTATATAAAAAAAAAAAAGTAGGGTGAATGGTATTACTCTGTAGAGAACTCCCAGGAAGCTAGAGACTTCCAGATCTGGATGTTTCCTTCCTCCTAAGATAAACTAAGACCTCCACCAGTCCATTTGCATTGTACTGGCCACAACATTATTCCCATTTTAGAGATGAGCAAACTGATGTTTAAAAAGGTTGAGTGGTTTTCTGATGGACGAATAGCTACTTAAACTCCATGGGGTAGAGCAATGTAGATAGATGATAGAATGATGGAGATTTGAAATCAAAGTCAGACTTGAGTTATTTAAGCTTATTTAATATTTAAGATCAGATAGCTGGTTAATGGCAGGTCAATTTTAAATACTCCAGAAATTCTCTTTTAAAAAATCTAATAAGTCAAGGGATATAAGTAATCTACAGAAGTTTTCTTTGTGGAAGACTAGCAAAATTACAAAAATGGAAGAAATTTTATGACTGGGTTTGTTTTTTTCCTATATTCCCTTCCCTCTTCTCCCACCCCCAGCCTTGCCTGGCCAAAGAGGGATCTCCGTGGTGTTAAGTACATTGGAAATAAGGTTGTTCATCTGCATAAATAAGACAAGTAAATGGCAGGTCTAAATATAAAGTCTGATTCAGAGAAATTCAAAAGAATGAACAGGCGACAGGGTTGGAGCATCCAAGAAAATCACTTCCCAAGATGCCCTTCTGAGTCACATCTTGCTCCATGTGAAAAAGGGAAAAACCAAAAAACCAATCTCCCCATGACATGTCACATGCTGGTACCCATCGAATCGTGCTGGTGCTGGCTGAAGTCAGATTGTTTCATCATAAGAGCTGAGTCATACCCCATTCACTGGCCCATCTTTCCTAATCCGAGGCCTTGCTTGGGGTCATTCCTAAGAAATGGAAAACCTATCGTGGCTTGGAGTTGGAAAGAACTGAGTTTAAATGTGCCTCAGATACTTACTTGCTGGGTGATCCTGGATATGTCACTTAACCTCTGTGACCTGAGATTTCTTCTGTAAAATGATATGGTTGGCTTTGTTGGCTTTGGAGGTTCATTCCAGTCCTAAATCTTTAATCTTATGATCTATCCTGTCTAGAGTAGAGCTTATGTATAATTGGGGTGATTTGAAGGTTGTGAGAAGCATCCACTGTCCTAAAATAACTCTCTCCCACTGGTGTATGAAATTCCACTCTTAATATTTCTTCCCTGATAAAGCAGTGCTGGCCCCATGCTGGAATCCTCTTTATAAATGTTCCCACCCTCCCCAATTAAATCTTTTCGGTGCATTGAACCAGAAATCAGATCAGGAGACGTAGACTGTGGTTCTGTCTCTCACATTTATTCCGTAACCTTGGGCAAGGTCAGGTCACTTCCCTGACTCTCAGAGATTATTCTCTAATCAATCAATCTGATTTCATAGTTGAGAAAACTAAGGGTTTTTTTTTGTCTTGTTCCTACCAGTCTCCTCTAACACCAGTAAAGATCCCTTTACTCCTTAATAAAAAAGAGACCAGGCAGTCTAAAAATACAAAGAAAAGAAGTAAGTGGGAGGAGGGAGTTACCACAGAGGGAAAAGTGAGAAAGGAATGGAATTGAAGGCACCAATCACAAATTTCACGAATTTCTGAATTTTGCTGAGGGTTAGATTTATCATTCATTCAGCTGAACTCCTTCCATAAGCAATAATCTTACTAAACAGAGTTTAGCAGTGATTCACCTCTAGTCTCTACATGAGTATAAAATAACCCTTTTAGTTTGTCCCTCTGCCCCCAAATGGAATAAGACTGCCTCACTGGGTAGTGAGTTCCTCATCAAGAGAGATATTCCATCAGATGCCACGCAATTACTTGGCAAGATTGTTCTAAAGAATGATTCATTCTTAGGATGAGGTTGGACTAGTTAACTCTGAGATGGCTTCCAATTCTGGGATTCTATGATTCAGTGGCACCTTGTGCCTCCCTAGCCTCCCTTGATTCTATAGAGAGCTATTAAGTCAACAACTTCAACCACCTACAATGGGTTGATCCAGTTTATCTCCCTTTTTAGAGTGTGAGTAACTTAAGAACTTCGGTTGAGTTTCTCTTTAACATGGAATGCCTCCAGAGACCAAATACAGCATCTACTTCCACGTAGCCAGTAGGCACTCCATCAGAGGGAATTGGGCATCCAAGAATGGATGTCTAAGCTGCAAGAGAGAATTTTCATAAGGGGACTTTGTATATACCAAACCTTTCCCTTTTTGATTCACTGAGTCTCTGCTGACTCATAGCACTCTAAATTAGAGTTAGAATGGTCTTAAAATCATCTAGTCCACTTCTCTCATTTTACTGAGGAAGATTCTGAAACCTATTGAATTTAAATGATTTGGCCAAGGACACACAGGTAGTAAGTAGAGGTGCAATCAGGATATACACAGAATGAATACACACTGTTGAGAGGCAGGGTCATTAGCAACTGGAGGAATCAGAAAAGCCCTCTAGAAGGAGATGACAGTTGGGTAAACTGAACTTCAAAAGGAGTTAGTAGTTGGAAGAGGCAGAATCAAGAAGGGATGGCATGGGGCAGATGACTACAAATCCAAAGGCATAGAGATGGGAGATGGCCCATTTGTGAGGCCAGGCAAACTTGGGTTTTTACTCTGATTTTCCATCTCTAAAACCCCTGTACCACAACTAGGAAAGCACCAGATTGGGAGTTGAGAGAACCGGATTCTAGTTCTCACTCCAAAATTGACTGTGTGACTTTAGGTAAGTCACTTAACTGCTCTGAACTTCAGGTTCCTTCTCTGAACAATGGGGAAATCCATACTTGCCCCCAGATTGCTGTAGAGATGTGGATGGATAATTCCCCATGCATCTGTCAGGCATAATTTACTGAGCAGAGCTTTGTTTTTAGCCACTGGTCAGGCCTTGGTTCCATTTTTCTGTTTCCTTCTCCTGAGAAGAATGACCCCATACAACCCTAGCATCCTCCCTACTGCCTTTCTCCTCCTGCCTGGTATTTACCCCGTGCCTCCCTCCAGAACCCCAGGGAGTGCAACAGAGAAGGAGTTTGAAATTCTGCCATGGAAATTTTTTTTGGCAAAACCTGAACAAAAGCAAGCCTGCTGGGTCTCTTTCAGCTCCAAGTCTGGAGGAATAGCAGCCTTCAGGCTCTATTTCTATCTCTCTCCCCCTCCTCACCCACCTGCCCCCCTCTCCTTTCCAGCCCCAAACCCAGACATCAAATTAACTGAGCGCTCCCTGACTCAGAGCCTGCCTGACTCATTCTGTGCACACAGCATCAGCACAATGTGATAGAAAGAGCCTTGGGGTTGCAGTCAGGAGGCCTGGGTGTAGGGCTTGCTCTGCCATAAACTTGCCAAGCTGTTGTAGGTTCTGGACTCCTGTGAAATGAGGGGTTCACTGAGGCAGGCTAGTTCCTGTCAACACATAGACCCTCCAAGCATCTTCCAAACTTTGGTCTGATGGATTTTTTTTTCATTCAAATTATTGGTCACAACTAGAAATAGCATCTGAGTGACTTCTATAGCTCCAGGAACCCATTCCAAAGCCCTGAGGAGTGCCAGTCCTGAGATCTATCCCCCAGTGATGCCTGCTGTCTGTCACCTGTCCCCTCCCTCTGGTCTCCCCCTTCTCTCTGGAGCCATCTTTCTTATTCTTTTGGCTGCAGTGCAGAGACTGGCAGCCAGTACTAGTTGAAAATAAATACAGGGCAGGATTCATCATTGACAAAACAACCATTCAAAAATGCTGGGAGTTAGAGAAAGGGGCGGTGGTGGTCAGAAGGAGATGGAAGGGGGTAGGGGAGAGGGAGAATCCATTTCTATTGATTTTTCCAGGGTCAGGTCTGTTCCAACATCTGGTGTCAAAATAGTTTATATTGCCTAAATCGAAAGCATGTCCCAGAGACGTGGATTAAAATCTCTTAGATTGGAACTTGTTTGAATTCATTGAAAGTACTCCAACTACTGATTTTTAATTCAAAGCAACAAACATTTATGAAGAACTAATTTGTGCTAAGCCCTGAGATGACAAAGATAAAATAAGTCAAAAGTCCTACTCTCAGGGAGCCTACAGTCTAAAAGTGGAGAGTGCAATACATACACTACCTAAGAGCCTATATGGGAGAATGTGATAAAGGCAAAGAAAACTTGGAGCAAGCTCTTTCCCACTCTCTGGGACATAATCTGTTTATAAAGTGCACATGAGACTAGATGATCTCAGAGGTCCCTGCCAACTCTAAATCTTATAAGACATCTACACAAAATAGTCTAAAAAACCAGAGTTGAAGAAAATCACTTTCACCTGGAGGATCAGAGAAGGAGGGAGAATGTGGAGCTGGGTCTTGAAGATGAATATCTCAAAGTCTGGATAAGAAATGAGCTCACTGTAGGCATGTTGCCTGAAAATTAGAGATCTACCACTCGACTTAACAATACCTGTCGATGAGAACACGCTTCTCTTTGACTATCCACTGATTGTTTGCCTACAAGTGCTTCAGCATTGAGTAGGAGCAAAAGGGTTTATTAAAGCGGTCCAAGTTCCCTGAGCAAGTTTGAGGCAGAAGACTTTGCACAGAACTGGAAAAGCTACAGTCTGACTTTAATATAAAGTGATACTGTTGCTTCCTTCTATCCTGGAGAATGTTCCAAGTCAGGGGCTATTTTGCCAGCTTTTGAATGCTTTCTTTCTGGTAGCCCAGTTGGTCGGAAATGCTTACCTCCCTCCTAGGACAGAATGAACTTAGGTACCAGCCAGAGTAGCACCTTGGAAAGGGGTGGAGTGGAGAGAATGATGTTTTTGTTGGGATCTGTCCATCTCTCTTCACCATGGTGCCCTGTCCTCCCCTCTCTTCTAGACATGGGTAGAAGAAAGCCCAAGAACTACTGTTCTGCTTTATGAAACATGGGGAATCAGGGGAAAATTCATAAGAAGAAGGAGTCTGGAGGATTAGGGAAGGAGATGAGTCACTGTTCCCAAAGGTTACCCCCTTGAGCTGCCCACAAAGAAGGTTGTATTTTAGAGACTCTCCCAGCAGTTTTGAAAACTTATAGGATCATAGATTTAGAATCCATCAAGTCTAATCTCCTTATCATACAAATGAGGAAACTGAGGATCAGAGACCTAAGGGATTTGTCTAATCATAGAACTAACAAGTCTGAGGCAGGAAATACCTGAACTCAGGTCTTCCAGACTCCATGGAGGTCCAGTTCTCTATCCACTATACCATCAAATTACCCACAAAACAACCAGATCTGCCAAGATAGCAAGTTAGGTCTTTCAGAAGATCACCAACACATCAGGAAAAGATCATAAAATTAAATCCACAAAACATCAAAATGGAATGCTAATCTGAAGATCTCCTGTCATCAGCAAATCATCATTATCCTTCTACCTTCCTGAGCTATCTTCCCTGTTCCTTTCTATATAGCATAAGGGTCTGATAAGGCTAACCACCATGTTGTCCCTTCTACAATATGGGATCCACCACCATGTTGTCCCTTCTACCATAGAGGGCCAACCTCCATATTTTCCCTGATACAGTACAAGGCCAACTATTTGTTGCTCTCATTATGATATAGGGCCAGCTATCATTTTGTCTCTGCTACAGTATAAGACTAACCACCACCATGTTGTACCTATCACAATATAGGACCAAGTAACATGTTATCTCTGCTATAGTACAAGGTCAGCTATCCTGTTGGTCCTATTACAGTATTGGACCAACCACCATGTTGTCCCTACTGTAGTACAAACTGTTCCTACTATAGTATGGGGCCAATCACTCTATTTTCCCTGCTACAGTACAAGACCAATCACCTTGCTGGTCTTATTAAAATATAGAACCAACCATCAGGCTATCCCTACTATGGTCTAGGGCCAACTATCATACTGTCTGGCTACAAGGCCAGTCACCATCTTGATCCCACAATAAACTCCTCCTTTCATCCTCTCATCTGCCCTTGGCCCTGACTCAATACAACATCAGGCTCTTCTTCCAGTTCAAAGATGACTGACCTCCTAGATTACCCTGGTGACTTCCAGAGTCAGAGCTTTCCGAGCCACCTGACCGCTTTCTCCAGATTCCAATTGACAACTGAATATTAGATCATTTTGCTTATCCGCAAAATGTCTACCTAGAAGTCTGTCATGTGTTTATATATGTAATGAATAAGGGTTATTGTTTTTAGAATCACAGTAAAAGGAAGGTTATTTCTTCATCTAAACAGTACTTAAATGCATCAGAATTTCTGTGGTTCCATCCATATGACTGTTCTCTTCAGTGATACTCTCCACACTTTAGAAGACAATCTCTATGAAATTCTTTGGGAGAAAAATCATTTATGGGGGTCAGATTTCTAGTGATAAGTTTGTCTGGACTTTAAGCAATGGACATAGCCCTATATATGAAGGTCATCCAGTCTAATAGGACAAACTGGAAGCAGAATAGAATGGAGAAGAGAATATTATACTTGGAATGAAAAAGATCAGAGTTCAGATTTTACTGCTGATGACACTCATTAGCAGTATAACCTTGGTCCAGTCTTTAAGCCTGTTCTGGAAAATCACTCTAATGATAGTTACCATACCTCCCTCATAGGGTGGTTATGAGAATGACAATGAAATCAAATGAAATGATGTGTGGAAGCTCTTTGGAAAACTTAATGTACATTAAACATAAAAGCAGTTAGGTGGCTCGGTGCTTAGGTTTTGCCAGGTTTGAAATCAGGAAGACCTGAGCCCAAATCTGATCCTGAACATTTACTAGCTGAATGAATCTGGACAAGACACTTTTTGCCTCCTTTTCTTCATCTGTAAAATAAACTGGAGAAGGAAATGGCAAACTGCACCAGTGTCTTTGCCAAGAAAATTCCAAATGGGGTCACAAAGAGCCAGATTGAAAATGACTGCACCACAGAGCCTTAGAGAAGCCAAGTTCACCTGCATACCGATTGAGACATTACAGAAGGACTCCAGTAAAGAACTATAATAATGGTAGGCAGTATATGATGATGTCATTTTTTCCTTTGAGAGTCCATCTTTTCTCTCCTTATCAAGTATAAGCTCTTAGAGACCAAGGATTATATTCTTTTCTCTTTTCCCCAGCACAAAGCACAAAGGTTGGGTTTTTGGTAAGTAATCAATAAAAGCATATTGAATGGTGAAAAGAATGAATGGATTGGATTCTTATCCACTCAGAGCAGAGACTAAGCAACTAATAGTCTCTTTCCATAGATATTCATTAGCTAGCAGCTTTTAAGCAATCCCAGAGGGGCCCTATCACCCTTCCCTGACTTTGGATCAGAAACCAAATAATTCAGCACAGGGATTAAAAGAAGTGATTTATTTATGAGAAGCTGAGACCCTGGAGACACTACTCAGATACAACAATGAAATGTACAGGGCAAACCTTCCACCCAGGAAGGCAAGGTAGGATAAGGTACCCAAAACCTATCTCACTCTAACCAGTCAGCCAATCATCAAATATTTACAAAGTACCTTCCGGCGTATCAGGCACTGTACCAAGCACTAAGGATACAGAAAAAGGCCAAAGACAGTCCCTGTCTTCAAGGACTGCTAAAGGGTAAGCCATTTAAACCTGTTTGCCTCAGTTTCCTCATCATAAAATAAGCAAGAGAAAAAAATAATTATCCACTCCAGTATCTTTGCCAAAAAATACCATGGGGTCACAAAGAGTCATGCACCATGTTTGGATTACTTGCTGTCTAGGTGAGAGGAAAGGAGGAAATGAGGAAGAAAAATTTGGAACACAAAGTTTTATAGGGATGAATGTCAAAAACTATCTTTGCACATATTTTGAAAATATTTATTTATTTATTTTAAAAAGTATTTAAAATTATTTATTTACAAATTATTTAAAAAAAACAAAGAGCACAACTGAAAAACTACTGAATAACTACAAAGTCTTCAAGGAGCTAATAATCTAATGAGAAAGAAAACAACAAACAAACTCTATATAGGATAAATCAGGGCTAATCAACAGAGTCAAGGCACTAGGATTTAGAAGGATGAAACAGTCTTCCTGAAGAAGGCAAGATTTTAACTGGGATTTGAAGGAAGCCAAAGAGACACAGACCAAGTCCTTCACTACCCTACCAATTAAATTCAACATTATCCTCTCTAGGCTCACATTATAAAATACAAACCCTGGTGGGAAGGAGACCTGCTAGAATTTTAGAGTTGATTGGATCTTTGTTGGCCATTCTCTTCCAATTGTACCTGAAAAAGATCCCTCTATGGCACACCCAACAAATAATCATCCCCCTCAATCTGAAGGCTTCTAGTTTGCTAGAACTCAGAACCTTCCATTCTACTTTTTTTGATCAGCTCTCATTAGAAGGGAGTTTTTCCTGGCATCAAGTTAATATTTGCTATTTTGTCATTTCTAATACTCCTAGTTGTCGCTGAGCAGAATAAGCCTAATTCTTCTTCCACACAACAGTCTTTCAAATACTTGAAAACAACTTCTTCTCTTCAAGTCAAACATACCCTACTTCTTTCTGCTGATCCTCACATGGCCCATTCTTAATATTCTTCCAGGTTGATCCCTCTACTCTAAGTCATTGCTTGTTTCTTAATGCCCTCCCACACAAATGGAGTCTTAAAGTTACATTTGACACCTTGGTGTGAATAAATTAAAAGGACACTGTGGTAATGGCTCATAGGTTCATAGAGAGCTGTAAGGATCTCATCTGTCTAACCCCCTTCTTTTTTACCAGTAAGGAAAATAAGGCCCAATTTAATTTACTGAAATATTGAAGGCAAAAAGAGAAAAGGATAATATCGTTAGATGATATCATAGAAACAAAGAACATGAACTTGGACAGACTTCAAGAAATAGTGGAAGATAGAAAGGGCTGGTGTACCATGGTCTGTGGGATCATAAAGTTAAATAGGTCAACATATAAATAGCAAAAAACAACTAACGTATGTGTAGAGTTTGCGCATAATAACCCTGGGAGGAAGACATATTTCTATATTATAGAGGAAGCAGCCATGAGAATGTCCATATGTTTTCAGTGGTTTTCAGTCAGAGCTGGTCATCATAGAGGCAGAAGTGCTAGAAGCCAAGGGGCCTAATAATGATGACTCACATTTTACATTTCTAAAATACTTTATAATTTATACTGTGCTTTCATCACAACAATCCTGTGCAAGTATCATTCCTTCCATTTTGAGGTTGAGAATCACAAGAAAGAAAAGAAAGAAAGGAAGGAAGGAAGGAAGGAAGGAAGGAAGGAAGGAAGGAAGGAAGGAAGGAAGGAAGGAAGGAAGGAAGGAAGGAAGGAAGGAAGGAAGGAAGGAAGGAAGAGACTTACAGTGCACAAGAAAAGGGCTGCAACTCATTCCAGATGAGGAAGCATGTATTGAAAAGGAAGTGAATGAATTTTTTATATTTAATTTAGTCCAGATCTGTGATTTCTTCATTTATGGGGAATTCCCAGCATTAAAACTCCCTCTCCCATGCTGATCAGCCCCCTCTCCTTTTCCCATGCTAATCAGCAGCTCTTCTGGAATGAATAGTCTTATGGAGTTGCTGGGGGCACTTCAAAACTTAGTGGTTCACCCATGGTCCTCAGTAAATATACCTTGGTGACAAGACTTTTCTTGCCTTCCTTCCAAGTTCTACTTGGCTCATGGAGTGATGCTTTGTTTACAAAGTCACACTTTCATATGGAGAAATGCACAACCAGTGCTTAGAACAGCACCTAACTGTAAGTAGATATTTAATACATGTTATTAACTGATTAATTGAATGACCAGGAGCAATGAGAAGGATTAGCCATTTTGCTGGTCACAGTAATGTAGTCCACACAAGATTAAGACAACTCAAGGAAATCACTTAAAATATTAGGAGGAGACCTTGCCAAGATTTTTTGAGAAGAGCCCAGGATGAACAGACATGAACAAAGTATGATCTTTATGGTTCTGGAGAAGTCACAAGTCCTTTGGCTTTATGGATATTAGAGCATGAGGAAATTAAAGCTTCAGAAGTAAAATGCTTGGGCATGGTTAGTAGCTACCACTCCACATCCAATGCCCTTACCAACAGATCATGAACCCAGGTAGAAGATAATAGGAAAAAAAGAGTCAGAATAATGCTGAGTAAAATTCAAGGGTTTGGGCTTAAGCAAGTTTAAGGTGCCTTCTAATCTAATCTACTTGAGTGTCTCCTTTCCTTCTATTCATCAGTCTAGAAAGAGACCTGTCACACAGGTCTCTATGTCCCTCTCAAAAATCCCCCAGGTGCCTGTGGTCTCATGCAATAACTGTGTTCCTGACAGATCAAGTCCCATTTTATAAACTGGAATCCCTTTTTGCCAACATAATATATGAGTGCTTTATCCCTGTCTAAAGATCATTAGATGTCTGACTGGGAGATTAGAAAATAAATCTGAAAGCTATTGCC
This sequence comes from Myrmecobius fasciatus, assembly GCA_023553655.1. Lineage (NCBI taxonomy): Eukaryota > Metazoa > Chordata > Mammalia > Dasyuromorphia > Myrmecobiidae > Myrmecobius > Myrmecobius fasciatus. Next base: position 368,559 of record JAJPUD010000552.1, read on the forward strand.
ATGGAACAACCACCCAAAAGAAATACTAAAATATTCTGGGAGACACAACTGTTTACACAAGGACTCAATCCAAGATTCCTATAATGAACTGAAGACTCCTCTACCAAAAGCCCATTGTCCCATGCCCAATCCTAGGATTGGGAGGAGGAGACAATAATTGAACAAATAAACAGAAAAATAAGAATCCTTACTCTCAAAGAACTTACATTCGACTCTATAAAACAACAAACAGAAACATCAATGCAGAGGGATACAAATCATTTCAGGTTCAAAGCAGATCATACTAGAGCTGTGTATTCTGAAGAAACTAGAAATTTCAGGAGTCTCTGGTTAGAAAAAAAAGAAAATTCAGTGGGCAGAGAAGATGAATGAACCTATACAAATAGCTTCTGATATTGGAAAGTAGGAGATGGCATGTTGTGTATGAGGAACAACAAGTAGGACAATAAGTGTGGGAAGACAAAGAATGTGACGTGATACTGAAAATGTAGATAGGATCCAAATTGTAAATGAGCCTAATTATCTGCTTTGAACTTGGAAGATTTTCATGTGTCGGCTTTTTTTTTCCTAATGAGATCACTTTATTAGACTGCCTTCACTAGTAGAGACAATGTGTTCTTCATCTTTTCATCTCCTCAAGTTCCTAGTCAGGGCTTTACATGTGGTAAATGCTCAGGTTGGTTAAATGTATAAAAGATTAAATCGTAAAACCAATAGGTACTCTATTCACCACACTCATGCATACAGTCAATCTGCTACTGTAGAGAAAGAGTTGGAGAAAAGGATGAGAAGTGGTGAAGGGGGAGATGAGCTACAATAATAATAAGTGATGGCTGCAAAGATCAGGAATCAACATGGAAGAGTGGGTGCTGAGTTAAAGGTGAACCATGAAGACCTCTCTGTGATCCAATCTTTCTGGCTTTGTGACTCTGAACAGATCATGCAATCTCTCCATGTCCTAACCTAAATAACTCTCCAAGACAATAATACACAGAGAAGGCCATGACATGATGTCAGCAAGAGTGAAATCACATGTCCAGTGCTATTTATTATAATATTGCAAGGTTTACACTCTGATTTTATATGTATGTATGCATGCATGCATATGTATAGACATATGCATATATATGGTATCCCAGAAGTCTCAGTGCAGTTTTATGCTTCTATTGCTTAAATAAATATGTAATATATTTGCATGTGATTTATATTTTATAGTATTGCTCAGCCACTTTAGTCATGTCCAACTCCTTGTGGTTTTCTTGGCAAAAATACTGGAGTGGTAGGCCATTTTCTTCTCCAGCTTTATTTTACAGATGAGGAAATTGAAGCAAATAGAGTTAAGTGACTTGCCCAGAGTCATACAGCTTGTAAGTATCTGAGACCAGATGTTAACTCAAGACAGTTGTTCAATCATCTCTGACTCAATATAATCCCATGTGAGGTTTTCTTGTCAAAGATACTAGAGTGATTGGCCATTTTCTTCTGAGATAGAGTTTAAGTGACTGACTCAGGTGTCACACAATTAACAAATATCTAAAACCATATTTGAACTTGGGCCTTCCCAGGTCCAGACTCAGTGTTCTCTCTATTGAGGCACCTATCTGTCTCTCTGATATATATATGATCCAACATCCAATCCAATGCTATATATTATATAACTATGTACTGTATTTATTTAAATTATTAAATATATCAAATGTTACATATATATTATATGGCATAAGTTCTATAAAATATCAAGAGTATAATCTCATTTTTGACCCTCATAACAACCTTGTTAGTAGGTTGTACAGGTATTATTATTATTTCCATTTTTCTCCTGAAAAAAAA
>JAJPUD010000552.1:375388-397630 GCA_023553655.1 Myrmecobius fasciatus
TTTTTAAAAAATGTTCAGCCTGACAGAAACTGTCTGCATCAAGTCTAAGCTAAAATTGTTTTCTGGAATCCACAGAGTGACTGGGAAGACAGTACTAGGACTCTGCTCATAGAAGTCTAACAACGACATTAATGGTTCAATTCAAGTTGTCAAATCTATATGAAGCGCCTTTTGTATACAGAGAAAGAAAAAAAAAAAGGCATTGAGCTTTTACTAAGCACCTACTATGTACCAGGCATCTTATAAATATTATCCTATGTGATCCTAACTGCATCCCTGGAAGTTTTGGTGATCCTCTTATCCCATTTTACAATTAAGAGAACTAAAGCCACTGATGACTTGTCCAGTTCTGAACTCAGATCCTCCAACTCCAATCCCATCCCCTGGCTCTATCACCTGCCCCACCTAATTAGCACATAGTTCTGTGCTAGGCACTGGAGGAGATACAAATTTAGAAAAGGCTTAATCTTATCTAAATTTAGATAAAACCCTTGGAAAGCAAACAGTGTGGTTGGGGGTGGAAGGAATATGGCAAATACATAGCAATGAAGCACGGATCTTAAGCCAAGGTTTTTACAATTTTCTGTGTCATGAACCATAATGAAACCCTTCTAAGAATAATGTTTTTAAATGCACAAAATAAAATACACAGTATTACAAAGAAAATCAATTATATTGAAATACAGTTATCTCTCTCTCCATACCTATATACACACATACATACATACATTTATTTATCTATCTACATTTATAATATAGATGGTTGATAGACAGACCGATATTTTAATTTACAGATATGAACTCCTACTTTAGAAGTGATCTAGCAGCTAGCTGGCTCAGTGAACAGAGTACTAACCCTGGAGTCCTGAGTTCAAAATCACCTACAATTACTAGCTGTGTGACCCTGGAAAAGTCCTTTAACTCTGCTTGCCTCAGTTTCCTCATTTGTAAAATGAGCTGAAGCAGAAAACTGCAAACCCCTCCATGTCTCTGCCAAGTAAATCCCACATGGGGTCATGAGGAATTGGACAGGACTAAAAAACACCTAAATAACAACTGCAATCCTATTATTTTATAGATGAGAAAAATGAGTCTCATAGAGGTGAAATCACCTGCTTCAGGTAGTATTGTGAGGAATGGGAACAGACAGTCAAGGTAGGGAACTGGGGATGAGGAGGAAGGGCTCTAAAGGAAAGGAGAAGGCCCTTCAGATGAGTGGGTTGTGCTCAGCACAGAAATTCATGTCAGCACATCCATGCCTTCAGCTGCCACACGTCAGTTACTCCTCCAACCTGTCTGGGGCTTTGCTCTCTTAACTACAAGAAAACAAACAGACCTGACCTCGTGTGACTCATACATATTGTCGCCCGTCCTGCACCGTGCTCCAGATGGACAAAGAACACCCCGTACTCTTTGGGACGGGCAGGCACAGACCACCCACCGGGTGCCAGGACATGGCAGGCGGCTCAGCGGGAGGGAGGGCAGGACAAGTCCAGGAGGAGCTGCCCAAAGGGGCATTAGTATGCAGAAGGGCACAGAGGAGAGTCAAGGGCAGGCACAGTGTGGGGGCAGGCTTAGTCAGAGCAGGGCTCTGTCTGCTTCTGATAAAATTCTCCCCCTTGCAACTGGGAGGGCACTTTCCTAAAGGACCCAGGCCAGCCCTCAATAAAGACGAATGTGTCCTAGCACCAGACAACCTGGAAAACATCCAATCCAAACCCTTTATGGAATCAATGAGGAAATAAGTCCCACAGGGACGGCATGACTTTGTCCAATGTCATTCACCTAGTAAGTTCTGACTCTAAATCTTGACTTATCACAGGGTATGAAGAGATTTCCTAACATTAAAAAACATTTTAATTTATTTTAAAAGTAAAATTAATATGGAGGTTCTTTAAAAAAAAATCTTATGAGTCCAAAAACTAGTTTTTCAATATTTTGACAACTGTTTTCAATAATGAGGTTATTATTAATAAATTGTGTTATTACATGATAATAATATTATTATTTAAAATGTTAACAATATTTTCAACAATGACAATAATAACTTTCATTTGTAATGAAAATAACAAAAAAAATAACATTCATTATTTTATGCATTTAGAAACATTATTCTGAAAAGGTGTCTGTAAGATTTACTAGATTGACAAAGAGATTCATAACACAAAGAAGGTTCAAAATCTCTGGATGAAAGTAATGCTTGATTATCCTCCCTTCTCCCCCCACCAAACACAAATACACATATACACATAAATATATACATACAAACACACACATATATATATACAAACACAAATATACATATGCACACACATATATGCATACAAACATACATACACATACATCTATAGATATATACAAATCTACATATGCACACATACATATATGCAAACATGCATACACTCACATATATATTCACAAATACACATATGCATAATATACACACAAACACACACCCAGATATATACACACATTCACATATCCACATATATACAAACACAAATACATATGCACATATACATACACACAGAGAGACACTTCATGTTGTATCTTAGTATTTGTCCTTCTGCTTCTCCCCTCTCTGTTCCCTCAAGGAACCTTTATTCACTTTCTTGGTGCTGGCTGAGCCTCATTGCCCCTCAGAGGTGAAGGAGTGCTATCCACCAAAATGGCAGAAGGACTTCCTAGCCTTACTTCTCCTCCTCTTCTCCCACATCAAAACTAGGAGAATTGCTTAGATGAAGCAGGAATTCTCTGTGATCCTGCATCCCCATTCTCTCCCCAATTTCCTGGTAGTGCTAAATCCTGCTGATGGGAAAGCAATAAGACTTGGAATTACAAAAGATGGAGAACACTTGATTTGCCATATTACATTTCATCTGAGTCCTGACTGACATAAAATAGAAAACCTCGAGCAAATGGTTTCATCCCTTCCGTTGTGTCTTCATTTATCAGAGGAGGAGGGGCTGATCTCTAAAGTCCTCCATATAAATGATGTTGAACAGCCTTCATCCCCCCCCCCTCCCTATTCCAAACCTAGCAGAATGTGTTTCCTGGTCTCTATCTTCTCCTGACTGTACTTCCTTCCTAACTATATGTTGCCTTGAACCCAAATATTGAGTTCCCCTTACCTTTCCTCTATTATTCAAGCTGGAATTGCATTCTCCAACCCCAATCTTTCCCGTCTGCCTTAGAAGGGTTTATTAAGTCTTGCCAATTAACTCTTCTCACCAATAACCTGAGTCTGCCATAGAAACAACTATACAGAATTTCCGATTCTGCACAAGACTCCATCAAATCCACAATGCAGTTATCACCAAGCAATGGAACCTTTTCTCACTCACCTTGAGCCACAGGAACCTGCTTCTTCATGAAGGTCCTAAAGCTCTTGAAAGAAACAGAAGGAAACTCAAAGTGACAATGGGAATGAGGAAGGAAATGACAAATTCAATCTCCTTGATTTTAATTCCTTACACCCACCGGGTGAGAGGTAGAAAATTAATAGTGCAGCCAACGGTAATGTCCAGTATCACCAGGTCTGCAAAAGGAAGACTCATAATCTCCTTCTTTCTCTCCTGTTCCTGTCTCTGAGTCTCTAATTCTGGCTCTCATCACCTCCCACTAGGGATCCTGAAAGAACACCCTCCTGGACTCTACTACTCTCTTACACCATTGGTTGCCTAAATATTAGCAAGATAATATCTTGCTCAAGTATCACTTTCATCCCCACTCCAGAACTGATAAAGCCACTGAATAAAGTTCCCAGTTCATCATGGAAAGAATTCTTCCCTGATAGCCAGCTACATACACAGGTGAACTCACAAGTCCAAGCAACAGAAAAAATATCTACCCTCCAGGATTGTTGTAACACTAAAACAAAATGGTCCATAAGCTTTTATGGAATGCCTACTGTATACTCAGCGTTTCATGTCTTAATTTAAGGCCTGGCAATTCATGTCATGTTGCCAAAGGAAGCACATAACTCTCTGACAATCTTAAACCACTACTTAAATGACAGTGGTTATTACCATTGTTATTACTTCTCAGCCTACATCCTTTCTCCACCCCTTCCTTCTTTTCTTTCTTTCTCTTTCTTCTTTATTTCTTTCTCCCTTTGTTCCTTCCTTTTTCCCTTTCTTTTCTCCTTCCTTCCTTCCTTTCTTTCTTTTTCTTTCTTCCTATTCTCCCTCCTTCTCTTTCTCCTTTTCCCTCTCTTTCCTTCTTTTCTTCTTCCTTAGCCTCCATTCTTCCCAACAACCCATGATATTTTTTATTCATTTGGATTCTGTTAAAGATACATGTACCCCAAAGAGATAATGTCTAAGTCTTAAATTCTTTTGTGATTAGTTGTAAAGTAATAATAATAACTAACATTTATATTCTGCTTAGTATGTACCAGGCACTGTGCTGAGCACTTTACAATTGTTATTTCTTTTGATCCTTACAACAAATCTAAAGAGGAAAGTACGATTATTATCCTCATTTACAAAAATTAAGTGATTTGCCCAGGTCACATTGCTAATAAATATCTAAGGCCAGATTTGAATCTGAGACTTCCTGACCCAGGCCCAATGTTCTATGCACTACAATACTGACCAATTTACTTCCAGAAAACAAGCTTTTTCCGAAGAGGTAAAAGGCAAATGTGGAGTTCACTGATCAGTGAGGGGGAAAGGAGGGCCTCTGAAAACAAATTACAGTTCAACGAGGGGAGGCCATGAATGATGACAACCAGCTTCACTGACTTTCAAATCTTCCCAAGCACCAGCAGTAGCCCCTGATACCAAGTATAACCCAGGACTCCTGGAGGCCAAATTGAGAATTTTCCAACTGCCTGATGAGCCAAAGGTTAGCTACATAAAGGGACCACCCTCTGAGTCTGACAGCTCTTTCTCCACACCATCATCCCCTACCTGGGCATCAGATGTTGGACGGAGTTCAGAAACCAAGCAGGTATTTTTTTTTGTTCTGAATTCCCAAACAGTCTAAGCTGTAATGCCATCCTGGCATCAGATAAATTGCTGACTCACCACTGGAAACCAAAACTGCTTTTTCCAGGGGAAAAAAACACCCGTGGAGCAAAGGAGCTGTGGTTTCTTTGAACCCATCAGGGGAACCAACAGTGAAACTTTCCAAACTTCAGCAAGGTATATGAGTGAGAGCTTGTGTTCTATGGGGAAAGTGCTTATAAGAGTGTGGAAACTTAATTCAATGAGCTGTTATGACATGTCTACTATAGACTCAGCATCTCATATCCTAATGGAGGCAATTCATGGCAGTACACAGACCTAATGTATCTGATACTTGGATACCCTGAATAATTCCACTTTGCCATCATTTTGAAAATGAAGGCTGCTTCCCTACTTCACTCTCAGAAGCTCAGTCTCCCCCAATATGTTTAATAATAAAGGTTACTTTCAGATGAGCTGACTACTTACTCACTCAGCTTTATTGAAAAGCCTTTAGTATCAAGAATCTAATGGAACACAGTTCCAGCTAAGTGAGTTTTACTTCCTTCAGGGTAGGGAACATATCTAACAATAACAGAGATCAGTTCCAAGAGGGTACAGAAAAGAAAGTAATCACTAATAATAAAGATGAAAGAGATCTTAGAGGTCCTCAAATCCAATACTTCCATTTGCAAATGAGGAAACTGAGGCAGAAAGATGAGATAATTCACTCAGGGACACAAAGCTGGGAATTAACTGAAATATCTGATATTGATTTGAATCCAAAACTTTCCTCACTTCCTCCATACAATTCCCTATCATGGAATCTTAAAGCTGGAAGAAACATTGGAGATCACAAGATCATTGCTCCAGAATCAGCCACCAGACTTGTAGCAACTCCAGTTCAGTGCACCAAATCATGCTGCCTTTCAGTGAGAGAGTAAATTTACTAGTTATGGGATTAAGTCAAACCATTGTACTTCCATAAATCTTGTCACCCAAAATTGGGATAATGTCCAAAATCACAGGATTGCTGCTCAAATGAGGTGAAGATAAAGTTTACAAAGGTTTTGTTCTCATTAAAAACAACATTAGCTAACATTTATAAAGTGCTGACCATGTGCCAGACACTGTGCTAAGTGCTTTACAAACATTTATTTTAACACTAGGAGATGGATTCCCTTATACTTTGTTTTATTATCTCCTTTTGTGACTTTGGGATTATCCCCATTTATACTCCTTTCATTATCCCTGAAGGGGTCCTGCTGACCACTACTTAGCTGAAGTTGGGGGGCAGGATGAGAAGAGGGGATCCATCTGGGAGGACAATCAAAATTCTTTATTATGCATTGTTTCTGACTTCCTCAGCAGAGCACTGTTTCTTCTTGACACAAGTATGAGAAACAGTCATTGGACTGAGATAGTTTGGAGGCCAGACCTGTTTGCTGGGAATAGTACTGATGTGGGCTTCTCAGTCTCTGACAGTTCCCAGTCCTGCTGACATGCAAATCTCAGGACCAGGTGCCTAGACTGCAGAAGGTTGCCTGGTGAAGAGCCTGAGGGAACTGTGGGGATTATCACGAGGAAACACCAAGCACTATCTCTGCAATTTAAGAGCAACCAGGAAGCTGGAAACATTTCTCTTCCCAGATAAGATATAAGCTGGCAGACTGTAGACTGGGCTGCTGGTAACATCTAGCCCCTTTGTAATTCAGTAATGAAGGGGTTGCCATGAACAAAGATCCTTTCAACCCTATCTAGCACTAAATAATTACTCCTTTTCTGTTTTTTTCTTTCCCTCTTTTCTTTTCCTCTTCTTTTTCCCTTCACTCTTTCTTTTCTTTCTCTTATTGATCCCCTCCTTCCTTCTCTCCCTTTCTTCCTTCTTTTTTTCTTCCTCCCTCACTTCTTTCTTTCCTTCCTTTCTGTTTTTTTCTTTTTTCTTCTTTCCTTCTTTTCCTCTCTTCCTTTTATTCTCTTTCTTCCCTCTTTCCTTCTTTTCTTTCTTTGTTTCTTCCTCCTCTCTTTCCCTTTCTTCCCTTTCTTTTTCCTTCTTCCCTTTATTCCTTCCTCCCTCCCTTTTCTTCCTCCCTTCCTTCCTTTCGTCCTTTCTCTTTTCCATCCTTTATTTCTACATTCAGAATGCAAGGAGGAGATTGACTTGGGGAATAGCAGGCAAAGCAAGGATAGGAAGAATGGATCCTCGTTCTGAAATCCTAACGTCCTTCCAAACGTTCGATGTAAGGCATCCACCAGTGTGTTGGCTCTTCCTTGAGTTCTTTTCATGTAATGTGGGCATCGATGGTGCATACAGACAAGACTGCCCATTTGCAATGCTTTACTCTCATATAAGTGGCCACCCTTTTTTCCAGTCATGTATTTCTTTTATGACACCCTTGGTTCTCCCTTTCCAACCTAGCACCATCCATGCCAAGAGTGTGTTTCCCCATGGTTTTATAGTGGATTACCAGCTTCAGTTCCTTACAAAATGTAGACTTGCCACTATGCAATATCATCACCAGAAGAAAATCGAAGAGATCACAAATGGACAATGAGCATGGCCCCAGATTAAACAGGACTTCAATTTTAAAGCCAGCTAGATCACCTTTGGGAAATAATAAATTTGTTGGTTTTATTATTTTTTTAACTTCATACTTCTCCCTGAAAAGAAGGCTCATTTTTAACACCAATACTCTACCAATAATAGAAGTACTACATTATTAATTTTAGCACCCCCATTTTACAGATGAAGAAATAGATCCAAAGAGTTCAAATGAGTTCTGCAGTTATACAACTAGTGAAAGTCAGAGAAACAGGTTTGGCTTCATTTCATTCTTTCAGACTCCAAATTCAGTGCTCTAAGCATGATGCCATGCTGCCTTTCATGAGTTTTCAACCTTCTCTGCTTCAGGCTTCAGCTTCTTTGCTCCTAGTCAGATGCCCAGTAGAGTGAGATTTAAAAAAAAAAGAAGAAGAAGGATCCTTATCTGTAAAATATCTCTAGGAGACATTGCCATTCCAACAGTGTGGGGTAATTGTCAAAGAAAATATCAGTACTCTGCATTTGGGGGGAAAACCTGCCATTTTAAAAGAAAATTATTTTTATCCTAAACATTTTTGTTCAGGAAAAGTCCGAAGGGCATGTCTTTGAAAATTTGCTTTCTGATCAAGACATTTTAAGGTTACAATTCCCAAACAATTGAAAAAAATCTACTGTAAGAGAAATATAACAAAATTTTTGATAAATTCACATTCATCAAACAAAATAAGTCTTTTAAAATATATTGACACCTTTGAGAGTTACTTTTAATTAACTTTTTTCAATTATTAAGACTTTTATTTTTCTACCTCCTCTTCTCCATCACTGGAAAAACAGAAACCAAAACATAGGCAAAACAAAAATTAAAACCTTGTAAAAAAAAAAAATTAGGCATGGTCAAGCAAAACAAATTTCTTTGTTCATATCCAAAAATGTCTTTTTTATTCTGTATATTTAGTACCTCACTTCTCTGTCAGGAAATGGGTAGGATTCTTCATCCTCTCTCCTTTTAGGATCATGATTTATTGTTAATTGAAGAGAGTTCTTAAATGTTAAAATTGTTCATTTTTACAACATTGTTAAGTGGGATCTGAACCCAGGTTTTCTTCATTTCAAGACCAGAACCTTAACCATTGTGCCACCTTGCCCTCAAGTCACATATCTTATAACAAAGGCTTAAGGCCATGTAAGAGTGGATAGCAAGAATGTGACTTCTAAACTTTGCCAAAAATATATGAATTCCTCCAAAGTTTCCTTCTTCTACAAAATTCTTCCCTGACCATGAAGAAGACCATGGAGAACAACCTACCCTATGAAACAGAGCACAGGCTTTGTTGTCCATAAGTAATTATACTATGAGGTTCCTGTGCCATGTGCCTGATCGCCAAAGTAGTTAGAATAGCCTGGTAGAACACCGTTAACAAATTGTAATTCTAGCTTCAGGAAAAACAAAAAAAAAAAGGTAAATTCCAGATAGGCCTCATGGGCCACAGTGCTGCAAGAGATCAACAGAGGAAGAGAGCCCTGGAGATTGAGGAAGCCAGTGAAAGTTCTCAAAGGAGAGCCTGGAAGAATAGAGCAGTGGAGATGAAATGAACAACACTACTGGCGGGGAACACAGGATGTGCAAAGGGTCAGAATCAGGAACGTATCTGGTCAATTTGAAAGGAAAATGCAGGAGTATTTCACTAGATGACTTAGAGGAGGGCTCTTAACATCCATTATCCCATTAGATTTAATGAGCTGGAACAACCTAAGGAAAAGTAGGTCTCTTTCTGTTTATAGAATCAGACTTTGGTTTCCCCTCAGGCCATACAAAAGGCTTCTTCCTGCAGTCAGTAAATCCCACATATAGATAAAAACTGAACTTTATATTTTTGTTCCTTGTATCTACCAATTCATTATCAGAGTTACTTGGTAATGTCTTTGGATTCCTATATTGTATCATATATCTAGAGTGGGAAGGTACCTTAGAACCCAGTTGGCTCACCTTACAGACAAGGACACTGAGATGACTTGTCCAAGATCACACAACTTTTTTGGTCCTCTTGGTTAATGAAGGACAACAAACAACCAAGTGTCTGAAGCAGAATTTGAATCCATAATTATCTATCTAAGCCTAGCATTATAGCCATCACATTATGCCGCTTCACCGTATAGCATTCTTGTCTTTCCATTAGGCTTTCTAGTATCAGTTCCACCATTCATTAGCTACATGATCTTAAATGTGTCATTTCCTTTTTTGTAACCTTCCATAGGAAATTGGGAAATGAGCAAGTGACTAGATCAGGGATTCTCCCTCAAGGGTTCTGTGGATAGACTTTAGAAAATCTATGAACTTGGATGGGGAGAGAAGGGGAATTGCATTGACTAGTCCTAGAGGGCAGGGACTGTCTTTTGACTCTTTTTGCATCCCCTGCTCTTATCACAATACCTGGCATGTTTTTGTTGCTGGCAAATAGTAAGTACAAAATAAATAAATATTGATTGTTGATTATCTGTAATTTGATCATATTTATTTACTATGCTTTTCCTAATTGGCTCTTTCATATGCTCCTATTTAGTCCTAACAATCATTATCCTTAAAGCCATTTTTCCTTGCAAATAGCTTTATTCATAGGATACATCTTCCTGCCTCAATTTTTCTAGTTTCACTAGAAAGAAGTGTTCCCAGAGACCCTTCCTCAATCCAGCTTCACTTCCTATGCAGGTCAGCTTTCCAAAGTCCTTAACCACTGATCAGGTTGGTGGAGGAGGGGAGAAGGATAAGCCAGCTTTCCCCTGGCATTCAGGAAATACAATACTCATGTCACATTGTGGGGAGGAGGGAAGCATAGGGCAGGAAAGTAGTACTACTTTATAGGCAAGGAACATGTCTTCATAAAGGGAGCTACGTGCATATGGCCCAACCCCAGCAGTTTCTCCAAAAGAATTGAGAAACACACAAACAAAATCTTTCATTCAAGGATGATGTAATCAAGTATGAATATTGTGAGCCCAGTCCTGAGACTGAGGTTGTGACTGACTGGGCCAGAAAGACTGACTGGATAGAATATGCATTCCACAAAGAGGAGGCTAAAAGAAGGGTTATGAGAAATACCATAATTTATTGTATTTTCCAATAAAGCACTTATTAAGTGCTTCATGTGCAGCAGGTTATGGTGCTAAGTATTGATAATAGAAATACAAACAAGATAATTTGTTCAGTCATTTTCAGTTGTATCTGACTCTTTGTGACCCTATCTGGGATTTTATTGGCAGAAATACTGAAGTGATTTGTCATCTCCTTCTCCAGCTCATTTTACAGGGGAAGAAACTGAGGCAAATAAGATTAAGTGACTTGCCCAGGGTCACATAAATGTCTGAGGGCAGGCACTGAAGTCAGGGAAATGAGTCTTCCTGATTCCAAGCCCAGTGTTCTATTCACTGAGCAACCTGAACTGCCTTCAAAGGATTTATATTATAATCAAACTGAATAGAATATAGAATTCTATATAATAGAATATAGTCTATAAAATAGAACATATGTAGAATAGAAGATATTCTATTCTATAATATAAAATATTCTATCATAATAGAATATAAAATAGTAAAATAATAGAATATAGTTCATAGAATAGAATAGAGAGAGAGAATATAGAATAGAATGTGTTCTATTCTAAAATAGAATATTCTATTAGAATATAATATAGAGAGTAGAATATTCTATTCTAGTGTAGAATATTCTATTAGAATACAGATAGCACAACTCCGTTGGGCTGACCACATTGTTTGAACGCCAAATGTACACTTGCCAAAATATATATATTTATGGAGAACTCACACAGGGCAAGCATTCACAAGATAGTCAGAAAAAGTAACACAAGGACACTCTCAAGGTCTCTCTAAAAAAAACTTTAGAATTGATTCTATGACATGGGAGACCACCTTGCATGGCATGCCCTCATCAGAGAAGGTGCTGTGTTTTATGAGCAAAGCAGAATTGAATTAGCCCAAAAGAAATACAAGATGTGCAAAATTAGAAAAGCTACCCCAAATGTTCACATGGACTATTTGTGTTCAACCTGTGGCAAAGCATTCTGAGCTGGTATTGGTCTGATCAGCCACAGTCAGACACACTATAATTAATTTCTAACGTACTGATGTCATTTTGGTCCTCTTCAAGAATGAAGACAACAACCAACTGTTCTATTATCATAGAATATACAATAGAATATATTCTAGAATGGAAAAGAATATTCTATTATAACAGAATATAGAATAATAATAGAATAGAATAATCTAGAATATATATATGTAATAAAATACATCCTGCTAGAAAGGGCAGGGCAATTTGAGAATAATGCTATGGAAATATCCTAGAGGCTTGGTTCCAATCAATATAAAATAATAATTTTGATTCCTGGGGGCTGAGTCTAAAGTTCTGGGGAAGAGTGGGATGAGATAGTCAGAGGGCAGTTAACATAGTTTTGTAGAATTGGATCTAGTCCTATAATTTCATCTGGAATGGGAAACTCCACTTATAGAAAGTCCCTCCAGTGATACAGATGAGTGACTCATCTATAACTTCATCTTGGAAAATTTTCTTCATCATAATGAAACATGCCAATCGTCCCACTGCCAGTATGTATCAGAGATGGGTTTTGGACCCAGACGTTCCTGATTCTACAATTGGCCTTCTTTTTACTCTGCATTATTGTCTCTTAGCAATATGTGGAAGTGTTTAAAACTAAGTGTGTGGTATGGACAGTAATGGCTAGACTGGGGAGAAGTGGCTCCATGGAGGAGATAGAACATCTAGAATCACAGCTAGAAGAAGAGTCCAAACTTTTCCCTTTGCAGATGACAAAAATGAGACATGGGTTATAAATGACAGAGCTGGAATTTGAACCCATGTCCATTTCTCATTCTACTTTACCACACAGTGTCTTGAGTGGGACTTTAAAGGAAAGACATGAATTGGATAACAGTGAATAGTTAATATCTAATCTATTGGGCACTGGAAAGAGGCACAGATTGTGTAATAAAGCACAATGCTTGCCCTCAGAGGGTTAACAGTCTAGTGTGGCAAGAACAAAGAAGAAGGGGAAGAGATAGTCCAAACAGCATAAACAAAGATGCAGAAGTACAATCTGGAAGACTTGTTCAATGAGCCTTCTGAGAATCAGAACATATCTAATTCATTCAATCTTCTAAGCATTAGACTGTGTATTAGATATAAAACTAATCATTAGACCATGAGCTCATGAAAAGAAGGCACTGCCTTTGGCCTTTCTAGTATCCTTAGTGCTAAGCATAAGATCATATTAGACACTTAATATATGTTTACTGATTGTTGACTGACTGAGGTTTATGAATTTATTGTAAATATATAGAGAGAAACATTATACACACATATACATAATTAAATTTATTTCAATATGGTTGGTTTCCTTTGTGATTCTTTTTTTAAAAAATCTTGTGAATGCAAAATAAAGTTAAAAATGATTAAAAATAAAAATCTTTTGTATATATTGTTCAGTGAAAGGACCGTAGACCAAAGTGATCCATGACACACACACACATAAAAATAACTATGAATCCCAACTATAGAAACAGCTCCCAAACTCTAATGATCAACAGCTCCACCAAATGGGAACATCATTTGTCAAATAAGAGTCAGATCACATACTCACTAAGGTTCTCTTCCAGCTCTAATATTCCATGATCAATTGCATTCAATTGGCTCCTGAGGTCATGGTCCTCTTCAAGAACTAAGGACAAACAACAGCAATGGCAAGCAAAGCTGACATTAAAATATTTTTATTGCATAGTAATTCCAATGGGATTTATCAAAGTCTAGTTTTCCAGAGTTCAGTTTCAAGAAATCATAAATGAAACTACACAGGACAAAAGAGTTAATAGTCAGTTTTTTGGGTTTTTTTTTTTTGAAATGATAGAAAAATAAGTAGGGAAAATGAAAAAAAAATCTAACCCCCAAACCAGAAGATATCTCCTGAGGTTTCTGAAATCAAAAATGATATTGCTTTGGTCAGAGCACCCACATGTAAGGATATGATTCCCCATGTGGATAAAAAGCTGCCTCCTTGCACTTGGCTATCATGTGGTAAGTGTTTAATAAATGTTCTCTGTCTCATTCTGACTCTGTTGCACTCTTTCTTTCTCTGCACAAATATTCTGTCAGCTTTGCCTGCCATGATTATATCATGGAACCATTAGTAGGATCAATCCAGTCAGTGGGTTAGAAAAAAAAAAACTTTCTACAGCACTTTCCAAATATAATAATAATAATAATAATAATAGTGCCTTAATCTTCTAATATGAAAAAGCGATATATCTATGCTATAACAATGACTACTTAATTAGCTTTATCCTAAAATCTGTCCTAAAATCTAATTTCAAAAAATTTACCATACAAATATAGAAAGAGAAAGGAGAAGCTAAAAGTTTGTTGGGCAACTAGATGGTCCAATGGGCCTCTGGCCTAGAGTCAGGAAAACTCATCCTCATGAGTGCAAATTCAGCCACAAACACTGGTTAACTAGCTATGTGACCCTGGGCAAGTCCCTTAATCCTATCTGTCTCATTTTCCTCATCTGTGAAATGAGCTGGAGAAAGAAATGCCAAACCACTCTGATATCTCTGCTAAGAAAATCCCAAATGGGGTCATGAAAAAATCAGACATTACTGAACAAAATAGCTTATGGAGTGAGAGACAGTGAGAAAAAGAGACATGTGTTGGGTTTTCATTGAATGTATTGACTTGGCAACTAACATGATAATCTTGTCTTCATTCAGAAATCAGAATTTACAGAAGGAGGAAGATGAGAGTTGCCCTCATGTCCCTGTGTTCTACTCTGGGCAGATCACATCTAGAATATTGTATCTAGTTCTGAGTACCATACTTTAGAAAGGACCCTGATTGACAAGCTGGCATGCCAAAGGAGAGCAATCAGGATGATGTGAGGTCTGGAGATTATGTCATATAAGCAACAGTCAAAGGATCTAGGGGTGTTACCTGCAGGAAAGAAGAGAGAGGGGAACTGAGACCTGTGTTTAAATATTTTAATAATTGTCATATGGGAGAGGGAGAAAAGTCTGTTTAACCCCAAGGACAGATGAAGAGGCAATAGACAGAAGTTAAAGAGAGACAGATTTAGGCTCAAAGTATAGGTAAACTTCCTAATAATTAGAACTATACTGAAGTCCAATGTACTGCCTCAGGAGCAAGTAGATTCCCCCTAATGGGATACCTTCAACCATTTTAAGATACTCAAGGCAGTCTGGATGGCTTCTAAAGTCCCTAAGATTCTAAATATCTTAGGTCATAAAGATAATCCTGGCTACAGAAAAAGCCTGTGTACAGGTTAAAAATTCAACATTCAACCTTAGGTGCCTATATCTTCTGATGGGCAGAGTTATCAAAAGCATGGACCACTAAATTAGATCTAAAAATGGTCCATTGTAAGGTTTTATGGGGAAACATTAAAATTATAAAATAAAATGTGGATATCTGAATTGAAAAGTATTAAATAAATAATTTGATCACCCATGCTCTGAGTTTCCAGTTTCATAATCAATCAATGAACGAAACTTAATGAACAGAAAAACTTATGTGATTGCAGTGGATAGAGCCCCCAAAGTCATTAAATTGTGGTTTCCTCTTGATAAAAGGCAACTAGGGAGTACAACAGAGAGCACTGGACCTTGAGTCAAGAAAATCTGAGTTCAAATCCATCCTTAGACACTATGAGCAAATAATCGATAAATATGTGGAATTTAACTATTCCGCCGACCCACCCTCCATTCCCTGAAACCCAACAATGTTGAAATCAGGCCAGTTAATAACCCTACAATGGTTTCTAAGTGTTCAAGCGAAAGGAAAAATCATCTATGTGACACACTTTATTGTTGTTTTATTTTAAGAAATTGCCACAGCCACCCCAATCTTCAGCAATCACCAGCCTGATCAGGTACAGCTATATCAAGATAAGACCTTCCACCAGCAAAAGGATTCTGATTCACTGAAGATTCAACTGTTGGTTAAAACTTTTTAGCAATAAAGTATTTTTTAATTAAGGTATGAACATTATTTTGGTTAAAAATGATACTGCTGAACACTTAATAGACCACAGCAAATATAAACATAACTTTTATATGAAAATTTGTGTAACTCACTTTATTGCAATATTCACTTTAATACAATGGTCTGGAACTGAACCTGCAATATCTCTGAGGTATGTTTATATATAAATGTCAGCTATTGTTATTATTATTATTATTATTATTATTATTAAACACCTCCCTTATGCAAACTACTGTGCAAAATTCAATAAAGCTACAAAATCATGTAAATTCAAAATATTCCCTTTTCATTGATCATTTATGTCTTTGCAACCCTGCAAACTCAACATGCCCCTTTTTTCACAATGTTTCCTGGAATATCCTCCCTCTTTACTTCTTCAATGCCTTTCTACTCTTTCAAGCCCCACTCAAATGCTACTTCTTCATGAAACCTTCCTTGATGCACCCCCTTAGACTTCACATTTTTCTTTATTTTTTCTCTCAAATTAATTTATCATCTGAAATTATGTATTATAATTATCTTTTTTATATCTTAACTACTAGATTGCAAGTTCTCTGAAAGCAGTAACTACGACTTATTTCAACAGCGCACCTCCTTCAACATCCAGCCCGGTGCTCTCCATATAATAGTTATGTAATTCTTGTTTGTTCTTCATTATTGAAGAGGAACAATGACATCATAGGGTGATGGCTTGACTAATGTGTGATTTGTATTTAAGTGAACCAGAGTTACACAAAGTTATCAGTCCCATGCTCTTTTCCACATCATCAAAGTCCAGTGGCTTGGGATATAGAGAATGACCTTGGCATCTTCTATGTCTGACAAGCTCTAAGTGTTCCACAGCACCTGCTTCGGCCATCTTCATGGCTGTTGGAACAAATTGTCCTCATATATCCATTTCACTAAAGGAAGTCTTCACATGCTTAGGGTAGACATTCCCCCAATTCACCAGTGGGTTTGAGTTAGTTACCTCTAATTTGGTTTAATTTAGTTGTCTACTGAGATGGTTGTACCAGGGTCTGGCCTTTGCAAATGAAATAGCTTCTTGGAGCCACAAGTGAGAGCCAGAACCACAGGCTGACGCCAAGGGTGGATGAGCAGACCTGAAAAGGGCTCTGCAAGACCTCACACCAGAGGTGCTGGTCCTCCTGAATACCCCACACACTCTGTAATACACATTCACTGAACTTATCTAACCATCCTGGATATCTGAGGATCTTTCTTTGTCTTAGGAGGTTCAGGTCCCAACAGGTTGTATAATCCAACTGTATGACCTGACATACATAGCAAGCCCTAAAGCCAATGACTGGACCCATTGGTGACATGGAGACTATAAAAGGCCTCCATCTGAAGCAGGTCTTGCCATAATGTCAGGCTCTCCTGACTTTAGTACCTTGCTTTTGCTCCCTTGAAAATAACCTGGATGTTAACCCACTGCTTTGTCTTGACTGCTGGCTCCTGATGATTCCCAGGCTCTCCACACTTTGCCTGGTGTTGAGCCACTGTTCCACTCTGACCAAAATATTTGTGATCTGAACCATTTTTTCAAGCTGTTCAACATTAGGTCAAGTCAATCCAATTAAGATTTATCACACACCTACTAAGTACAAGGCAATATTCTAGGAACCAAGACTATATAGATAAGACAAGGAGCCCCTGTCTTCAAGAGCTTCCATTCTTCTGTGGCTTCCTCCTCCTCCCCTCCCTCCTACCCATCTTCCTCAGCTCCTTGCTCTCTGTATTCCAGTGTTCTCTATGACTCGACATAAAAATATTCTCTCCGATTTTTTTTCTCATCTGCTTTACCATGTTCCCCAGTCCATAGTTTATCGATGTCTCCAAGTCATAGCTCAAGCTATGCTCCTATTATTCAGTGTGTTCCTATGTCTCAGTGCCTAATGACTGCTACTAAGAAATGCTACTGGGATTCCACAACCACTGACCTTCACTAAATTGGAAAATACTTCCTCCTCGGAGCCAGCACAAAGAGTCTTCTTTCAGCCCTAGGGAGGTCACATGTCTAAAAACAAGAGTCATAGAACCACAAATTCTCCTGAAAGGAAGAGGGAGGAGCCATGAGAAGTTATTCTTGTTACCCCTTTACTTCCAGACAGAATAGTCCCAAGACCTCTGCTCCAGAGGAATAATAAAGTTCAATATATAATATGTAACATATATATATATATGTGTGTGTGTATTGTTACATATATATAACATATATACATATATTACATATACACATTACATAATATATAACATATATTATATTACATATATATACATATGTATATATATTACATAATATAATACATAATAATAAAAGTATAGTCCTGGGCCCAAAAAAGGTTCTTACCCACTGTAGGACTCCTTCAGTTTTCCAGATCTGGTATGTTGTTCAGTGATCATTAACTATAGCTGACCATACCCCTACTAATAAATGTTAGACCATACAAAAGACATGTGCATATAGACACATGTATGTGTGTGTATATATATATACACACATATATACATATGCACACAAAAAACCCACATTAATTACCACTGGACATGCCTCTATTAGTGCCAGATCACACAAAAGACACACATGTATATTACACATGTGCATGTGTACATACATAACATATAGTCAATCTCACTGACCATGCTTCTTCCAATACATGCTAGCCCATATGTATGTGTGCATGCAGGTATGTATTTACATATACATGTATACAACTCCACTGACATGTCTGCTGATACATGCTAGATCATACAAAGATATGTATATAGACATGTATAGGCATTTGTGCATATATGGCATATGCACATAATACCACTGATCATTCCCTATCAATACACAAGAGATCATGAAAAAGACATGTACATATATATATGCATACCTTTACAAAAATACCTGAATAGATACATGTGTGTAATACACATGTTATAAATTCTGTAACACTAACCATGACCTTAACAATATGTGCTAGATAATAAATATGTGTGTGATATATTTGTATTTCTTTTTTTTTCTTTTTTTTTTTTTTTAGGCAATTAGGGTTAAGTGATTTGCCAGGGTCACACAACTAGGAAGGGTTAAGAGTCTGAGACTGGATTTGAACTCAGGTCCTCCTGACTCCAGGGCTGGTATTCAGTTCACTGTAGTGTCTAGGTGTGCCATATGTGTGTTTCTTAAAGCAAAAAGTATTTAAATAGAAGAGCAAGGTGAATAATAAAGAATTCTGTCAAGGAGTACATTTTCTTTGTACTTAAATACAAAATGTCTATTATCTTCATGTCTCCAAGGGAGAAATGCTCAGATTTCTCTTAATATCTCTAATTCTCTACCATAGTAAGAGAAGGCAATAAATTCAGACTCACACCTAAGGAGGAGGAAGCAGGGGTCTCAGCAGGGAAGTGCACAGAGAGCATTTCTGAGATCTCTTGCCATCACTCAGCTGTTTTATCATGACCTATTCTCTCTTGAAGCTGCTATATCCTTCCAAGACCATAACCAGTGACCTTCTTCCATGGCACCTCCATCTTTTCTTCATTTATGTCCATTTATGTCCACTACTTTCTTCTTTGGCAATTCATGCTGGTCCTGGCCTAGTCTTGTACTTTCAGTTGAGGTAGTCTAGAATTTCATATCCATATAGTTTCTCTGACCACATCACAACTGTGGACAACCCCAAACTACTCTGGAAAGCATCTGCTCAAGGGCAGAAGTCATCTCCACCCATCTTATAGATGCATCACCATGGCATGAAGAAATTTGGGTTTCCCCATGAGGAATCCTTGAGTCACTCAACCAAGGTCATTTAATCAGGCAGACAGAAACCTTTAGAGATTTTGTAAGCTTACCTACAGTATCCAATCCAAGTGTTCTGATCCACTAAGGCAATTTAAATCCCTCCCAAAAGCTAAATCTGGGCATAGTCACCCCCATCTGAGGATCCTAGCATCTTTGTGCCCCTCCCAAAAGCAGCTCACTCAGCATTCTTCTGCAGCCAGAGGCAGGCAGATGGGGACTCCTCTTGTTTCCATGGTTGCCATTTGCACAATGATATTCCACCTGAGCTGCTGGCTGTCTCTAAGATAACTTCCCCCTTCCCATAGTTACACACACTCCTGGTGCTTTGCATCTGTGAGTTTTCTATAGGTTCTTAACCTTTTGAACCCTGAAAATAATTCTTTCCTTTCTTTTCCCTTTATTTAGTTTACCTCTCCTCTCATCACTGAAGGACTAGGTCATCCCTTACAAAATTACCAATCATGCCAAATGTGTCTTTGCCATTCTCCCGTCAGTCTTTCTGCTCCTGCTCTACTCCTTTAGTTTGTGATTTGTTATCAGATTTTTCCAAAATTAGATAAAATGCAGACTCTGCTCTCATGGAGATCTTCATAGTCTCTTCCAGTGGTAATCAATAATGTTTCCTACTTCTTATTGCTTCCTCTTTTCCTCCAACCAGACATCCGGTATTCTCATCCCACATGTTTCCTCCTTTGCCTTACCCCTAAATTCCTCAATCATTATGTTATTATTGCATCACCTTTTTACCCTGCCCTACTCCCATGTTCTTATCTATCTTATCTCATTTGACTTTCATTGAGAAATGATCTGATCCAACTCATTTGGGAAGTCATGATGGCTTTCCTCTTCCTCTCTCAGTATATTTTCTTATTTGTCCACCAAACAAGTCCAACACTTGGGTTAATCATAATGCCATGCTGCCTCTTACATTACATCTTTCTTTTGATCTTTTCAACAATTCTGTAAGGTTGCAAAACAAATTAATTTCTTCATCCAGAAAATGAGACCAAAGCCCAGAGAAATTGTGCCTTATCCAAAGTAAAAGAGTTTATAAGTGTTAAAGAAGTAACTTGAAGCCAAGTCGTCTGACCATAAGGTCAGATTCCTTTTCAATATATCATGTAGCTTCTTATTCTAGTCCCTTTGAACCACTTGGTCATTTTTTCCACCCCAGAAATTTCCAAAAGCAAGTTTCCTTCCCTGCACCAGCCCAATTTTGCTTTTGAACAGCTGGGTCTGAGCTAAATAGCTTGATAATCTCTTCATATGTAACCTGTTGAAGCATCCCTCTATCTCCCCATGAGGTGATTCTCTGGAGTGAAAGCCTGGGAGTGATCAGGAAATGAGCTGATCATCTGCATAGGTTTTGAAAGAAAAATGGACATGAACTCACAAGACCAGATAGAATCACTGCTAGATGTTCTGGTTATCTGGGGGTAATGATAACTGACAACGGAGAGAAGGAAGACAAGTTAGGTTTTAATTTTGCTCCTTGCGTCTCTGCCAAGGAAAATGACCTTTGGCCTGAAAAGATGAAAGCTAAAAATTTGATTCATAGGTAGTTGATACCCCACAATAAATAAGGAGATACTAAGGGATCACCTAGCCACTCTTGATGAATTCCAGTCACCAGCCCACATTAACTCTCTCCTTGGATGCCAAGAGACCAGGTGGATGGACTAGGCCATTGCCAATGATATTGAAAAGATCCTAAAGAACAGGAGAGATGCCTCATAACTGGGAAAAGTTAAATGTCCTTTTATATAGAAAAAAGTGAAGAAAAGTGAATGAAAACCACAGGCCAATAAACCTGACATCTTAGACTGTAGTATAAATAGGACAGTGTGCTATGGTGGATAAAGAGAAGTCCCAGGTTCAAGTTCTGCTTCTGACATATTGGCTCTATGAACTTGACTAAGTTCTCTATGTTTTAGGTAACTCTCTAAGACTCCATGATAAAGAAAAGATGTCATCCTGTGTCAGTGAAGGGTGTCATCTCACCTGCAAGTTTCCTATATCAATGAATCTATTCATTATCTAAACTAGTCCTCCTTTCAGTAAAGAGATGGTTAGTGACCATCTAGAAAAGGAAGTAGTGATCTAAGAGAGCCAGGATGTCTTCAGAAAGAACAGTCATTGAGTTTGTCCCTCAAGG
Source organism: Myrmecobius fasciatus (assembly GCA_023553655.1). Classification (NCBI taxonomy): domain Eukaryota; kingdom Metazoa; phylum Chordata; class Mammalia; order Dasyuromorphia; family Myrmecobiidae; genus Myrmecobius; species Myrmecobius fasciatus. Next base: position 396,914 of record JAJPUD010000552.1, read on the forward strand.
AAGTAGAAGAATATGAATCTCCCTCCCTTCTTCTTTGCAGAGGTCAGGGACAAATCCATGTGGGTCAATGCATACACTTTCAGACTGTGTCAGAAGGTAATTTTTGGAAATGGGTGATGGAATGTCTGCTATTTATTTTAATTTCTTGATCTTTACCTTGAATTCTATTTTTAGTAAATGTCCTTTTACCTTGCTATAATGCCACATGTTTAATTCTACTGGATATAAAAGAGAGTCAGTGAGGAAATGGGAACAAATAAACAGAAAATTCTTGATTAGAGGATGGACCCAAATCACTTCTAAAAGTATGATTGTGTCAGTATGATGCTTCCTACCTAAAACCTATGTTAAAGTTATAGGAGCCTGGGAAAACCATGTAGTCCAGCTTTCTCAATGACCAGCGAGAAAATGTAAACAAGCGAAATGATGTGTCCAACATCACAATGGTTGGGCTAGAATGGAGCCCAAATCTCTTAACAACAGTTCCAACTCTTTCCATTATGCCAAATCATGATAGAGTTCCACACACAACTGAGTTGAGTGTTCCCCTAAACCTGGAGAATGGAGAGAAAAGTACACATACATGTGTTTAGAATTCCCACACAAAGAAAAGGGAGGGAAGGATGGAGGAAGGAAGGAAGGAAGGAAGAAAGGAAGGAAGGAAGGAAGAAAAGAAGGAAGGAAGGAAGGAAGGAAGGAAGGAAGGAAGGAAGGAAG
>JAJPUD010000552.1:397730-422678 GCA_023553655.1 Myrmecobius fasciatus
AGAGAGAGAGAGAGAGAGAGAGAGAGAGAGAGAGAGAGAGAGCTGTAAAATCTCCTGCTATAGTACTCACTAGATCTGGAGATGACTGGAGAAACAATTAGGCAGCACAAGAAGCCAGGACACAGTACTCTTTGTTATCCCAGAGCAAGTTTCTATAGACTCAAGCTGCCCCTGATTACTTGGTCCCCTTGGAGCCACACAGGTATATGGGAAATAGACTGAGGCCATCTTTGTGATGAAGCACTGGAAGAATAACAGTAATATCTGATAGTATTCACTTAAGGAACAGCTGATATTATGTACTTAAAATACATTAGAACAGCAATAATCTAATCTTTCATCTAATAATCTTTTAAAAATAAAGCATGGCCAAGAAACATATGCCATATAAGAGAGGTAATTCTGTTTCTACTTTAACCAAGAAAATATATGTAAAGCTTTTAACAAAACTTAAAGCCTTAAATGTTATATTGTTGGTTTTTGTTGTCACTACTGAGGCTACTGCAGCTTTGGTGAGAACAGCCATGGGAAAACATGGAGCAGGCACTTAATATAGAATTGTTGATCTTGGGGGTGGAGAGGTTTTGTTGAGTTTTGTGGTACCTCAGTCAAATTGATGGACTTCCGTGATCTTCAGCCTCTTTACCCATATAATGTGGATAATAATACCTACCCTCAACCTACACCACTGAAGGTTTGAGGGTATATTAAAAAGTGAAGAATTCCATATAGTGGTAAAGGTTTATTGTTACTGATCTAGAAGTAGGTCACCTCTTTTCTTGGAATTTGTATCAAGTACACTAAGAAAATACAAACTTCCCACAAGTCTCTGAAGGATGTGAGCTAAATGTTTTAATAGCAGGGTGGAAAGTATTGGAGTTAAAAATTACCTTACAGGTGATCTAATTCAACCCACTACCCAATTCAGGACATCCTACTATGGCATCTCTGTTAACAGTATTTGACACAAAATAGGTACTTATAAAATTCTTGCTGATTGATTAATGGATAGATGATTCTCCAGCTTCTACTTGAACACATACAATAGCAGGGTGCTTATCAGCTCTCCAGCAATTTCATTATTAGGAAGTTTTAATTATTAAGATGGATTTTCTCATGTTGAGCTGAAATGGGTCTTCTTAGATTTTCTATGAAAAGGTCTTCATTCTTCCTCTAGAATCCTACAGGGAGGAAAATAAATTGAATAACCGAACAGCTTTTCATATCTTCAGGGACTCTTCCTCAGCCTTTTTTTTTTTTTTTTGGTACAGTGCAATACCTCCTCCCACCAATTCTTCAAATAGTAGATTTTCAAGTTTCTTCACTGTATCAATCACCTTTCTATAGACATACTTCAAACTATCAATGTTCCACCTAAAATTCAACATGTAGAATCATACTCAATAAACCAAATAATGGTTACAAAGTATGGTGGGTATACCATTCCTCTGAGTCTGGATATTATTATCTCAGCTTGAGATTTCATTACATTTGGCCACCATACCACACTGTTGAAATGAAAATGAAATGAAACAATTATTTTGAGCTGCTAAGAATGATACAAAGATGAATGAAGTATTGCTTGCCTTCTCAATAAGAGGGAAGGGTTGGAGAAAAGGAAAGTTTTTGGAATTCATAAATTTTATTACAAACATGTTAAAAATACATGAATAACAAATTCTTTGAAATAGGAAAAAAAGATAAATGATACATATTTCCTATACTTGAAGATTTTAAAATCTTATTCTTGTCTGGACTGTGAATTCAGTTGATAAGTTAAGCTTACAATGAAATTATATCCCAAGATTATTTTTATATGAACTCCCCTTATACCAGGTTCCCCCATCCAATACTTGGGTTCAAAAACATCAATTGCATAAGTTTAGCCCTTTACATTTGTTCTATTCATCTCCTTTTTATTATTTTTTTAGCTCATCATTCCAGTACATTGAGATTTGGGTTTTTTTGTTTTGTTTTTTCATTTTGACCCTGTCAGTGCCAGCTGAAACTTGTCCATTCTGCGTGGGTAGAAAGAAGCTTGAAAAGTAGGCAGTTCCCAATAATCTTTGAGCAAACAGATCTCTTCTTTGCTATTGCTTCTTTACAGATACCTCTCCAAATCTGTTGTATTTCCCATAGTTCGTTTATCCTGGCCTAGAGAGTTGACCTGAATCTTTTAAATAAATTATACCTTTTGACCCCTTCTATATAATTCAGATTGATTCTTGGTTTAAAAAAAAAATCTAGTTTAGACCTAGTAACTCTCCAAATCCCCCTTATTTAAATAATACATCTCATTTGTCTTTTCCTCCATATCAGCATTGCAGGTGAATTCTGGGCAGATACTCCAAGCTTCATTTCCCTCAGAACCCCTACCTCGCATCCTCAAAAGCATAAGCAACAGCCATAACACTGGACCATAATAGACTCTATAAACTGAATTGTTGGACATTCCTAACTAGTTTATTCTCAGAGACTTAGCACTAAGACAACATATACAGTAGGCGGTCAATAAATGTTTGTTGCCCAAATAGATAAATTAAAGAACACTATCTGCAAATTTGGTAATGATGACTTCTATATATTTGTCCAATTAGATGATAAGATGTTATTAAGAGTAGAGTCCAGCCTAACATTGATTCATTGATTACTCTTTGGAAGCAGGTATGCAATAAGCTATAATTCTAACTAAATGAGATAGAATTTCACTCTCATTTTTCCATCTTATCCACAAGATTGCCATGAAAAGTTCTGTCCATTGCCTAAGTGAAATCCAGGTACATAATATCTATAACATCCTCCTGGATCTGTCAGGATTTGTTCTTAGAAAAGGCAATGGTGATCTCTAGCCATCCTAAGTTCACTGAGTGCTCACTATTCAGGGAGCAAGTCTAGGTTCTCAGTGAAAATGATGCATGCAAATTTATCTGGCTGAGTTCCAAAAGGCATAAAGCCCATTTTGGGAAATAAAACCAAAGATAAGCTAAATAGGAGTAGTCCTGTATTATTACTCTCCCCTCTCAGTAGTCCTCAGAATTGGGAAATTTTCATGTGAATTTTAATTCAAAAATTCACAATTATAAAACTAATGATGATAATAATCTTAATAGAGGGGTCAGTAATTCTCATTGAAGAAGGTTTCTTTACCTTATAAAAGGAGTCACCAGAGGGATTACTTTAATTAGAGAATTTCCCAAAGGCATTCCAAACATAATTCAAAAGATAAAAATTCCATTTATAAACAACCTTGCTCTAGGAATAGATGAGTGCAGAATATAAGGGACACCTGTGTGATGGGGAGTTTGAACAGTGGTGGGATAGCAGTGTTTGGAGTAGATTTAGTTAGTGTGAATTAAATGCTGGAAATCCAAGTGGGGCTTGACAAACCAGAACTTTGTGATGGTATATAATGAAAGGATCCTATGTCTAATTAAGGTATCCTTTGACTATTTCCATTAGCTGCGTTAAATGGTGATTTTTTAAAAAGCCTTTTAATTGGCTGCTTAAGCCAGAATTAAGTGTTCTTACAATAAGGGCAAAGAGGTGGGAACTTGCTTTCTTTCCTGATAGCTTTTGAGCAAGAAGGAAGAAGTGAAAGTCTTCTGCATAGGGAGGGGTCCCAGCTCCCTTTCTCACCTAGTCATCATGTGTTCATGAACATTATACTACTGTTTTTGTATTATTGTTGTTCCTAATCTTAGGTGAATGAGTAACCGACAGACATAACAGGTTACAACCTAGTGAGCTTGAAAAGATCAGAAGGACCACCAGAGTTCAGAAACTAGAATCCATAGGAAAATTTGCCAGTATCCATCCATAGCAGTTGGCTCCAGTGAGAACCCAGCTCTAAGTAGTGAACTTCCTGGGCCAGACCAGCAGTGGATCAACGTGACAATTCAGACACCAGTCCTGTAAATAAAAAAGGCACTCATCCACCAGCTCTGCTACACCCAGACATGAACTTGATGAGAGAGGGATGAAAGATAAGTAGTAGCTATTTAAGTTTAAGAAACCACAGTAATGAGAGAGTCTAAGCTCTTGGATTCAAAAGTATCTGTACTTCCAGTCTTGTTCTATTGTTTCAGTAAATGTCCCTTTGTAAAAGCTAATTAATGTTAATTGGTGATAATAAAGAAATATTGATAGGTTAATTGATATTGGGAAGATGGTGATAGTTGACTGAGAGCAGGGAGAATATAACAGATGAAAGTTCATGAGTTATAGTACTAAAGAAAGACAACTCTAAGCCTACAGTGTTCCCCCAAAACCCTGAAGGGAGAAATAATTCTGCCCTGGTGACCTCATTATGTATGTGTGAATTAGGATAGAAGTTCTCATACACTTGCATTGTCACACATACATAACAAACCAAGTTTAGATACCCACTAGAATGGTCCACCTCACAGAAAAAAGTCTCTATAGTGGACAATGTGAAAAGATTTCTTTGGGAGTTCAAGGATGCTTTTGAAAAAAAACTATGCTTCAACTCCTGTTCAGACATGATCAGTTCTTTCTCTAGGTATGGAGCATTTTTCATCATAAGTTCTTAAGAGCAATCATGGATCATTGTAGTGCTGATTATGGCAAACTGAGCAGTATATTTATAAAGGGACATTTGTCCCTTTGTAAAAGTTAATGTTAATTGGAGATATTGGTGATGATAAAGAGATAATGATAGGTTAATGGATATTGGGAAGGTGGTGATAGATAACTGATAGCAGGGAGAATATATCAGATGAACTGGTATTCACAATTGATATAGGGGATCAGTTCTTGAAAGATATTGTTATGTTCTTTTGTGATTCATTAGCTGAAATAGACATTGCTTCCCACACATCCACAAGAACCTGGCAATATGTCCGAATAGATTCCTACATCCTATCAAGACCAATCTCATGGAAGACTCACCAGCACTTTTCCAGTCCATCTGCTAAAAGCCAATGGCATGATGAAGAAATGATACAACTTGAGAGTTACCATGCTAAGTCACAAAATTTTTTTCAGGGAGGGACCCAATCACAGATTGTCCTGGAATATAAAGAACAAAATTAATGGTACTGTCACACCACAGACACAAATACTGAAGAGAAAGTAAGAATCAGTCTTAGGAGGGACGAGAACTTTGGTTTTAGACATGCTGAATTTGGAGTGCTGGTGGGATATCTTAGTAAAAATATCCTATAGGTAATTAAAGGTGAAGATCCAGAGGCCAGATGACAGGTCAAGGCTAGTAAAAGGGATTTGGAAATCCTCTACAAAAAAAATCGGATCGATGAGACTGACTAAGAAAAAAGAATGGGGAAAAGAAGGCCAAGAATAGAGCTGTAGGGAGCACTTCCCTCATAAAATCATGGAGAGGGCAGCAAGAGAGATAAATAAGGAGAAATTAGAAAAATAAAGAGTTGAGTTTTGTGTCACTGTAGACAAAGGGAGGAAAATAATCTAGGAGGAAAGGACAGTCAGTATTATCAAATGCTTCCCAAAGGTCAAGAAGGATGAGGAGATAGTAAGATGCGAAGGTTTAGGAGATGTCAGTTGTCAGTGGAAAGAGCCTGGCTCTAGCATCAATTCAATCTTCAATGACTTGGTACCCATGTGACTTTGGCCAAATCCTCTATCTTGGCTTTAATTTATTTATAAACTGAGGAGATGCTACCCTCAGCCTTCTAGAATCACAGATGGTCGTTGTATTAATTCTAGTTCTAGTGCTCTGAAAGTTGTTTCTCTTTATGGTGTTGCTGAATTAGTTGTTCTGATTCTGCTCATTTCATGCTTTATTCAATTAAATCGTTCATTTTTATATTGATGTTATAATATAAATGATTCTTATGATTCTGTTGACTTCACTATGCATCAGTTTATATAGGTCTTTCCATGTCTCTTTGAAATTATTTAGTTTCTTATGTTTAAAAAAAATTGCACATATTTAACCTTTATCAGATTGCTTGCAGTCTTGGAGAGGAAGGAGGTAAGGAGGGAAAAAGAAAAATTTGGAACACAAAGTCTTACAAAAATGAATATTGAAAACTATCTTTACATATATTTGGAAAATACAATAATATTGAAAATGTTTTAAAAGACTACCAAAAAAATTATTTATTTCTTAATTTTTATAGCACAATAGTATCCTATCATACAATTTATACACCATATCACAATTTATTCAGCCCTTCCTCATTAATGGATTTCCCTTTAATTTCCAGGAAGGGTTTTTTTGCAATCACAAAAAAAATAGTTACTAAATATTTTTGTATGTATAATGCCTTTTCCTATTTCATTTATCTCTTTTATGTGTAGACCGCAGTAATATGTATGCATTGTTTGATAATTTTTTGTGTAATTTCAAATTGCCTTCAGAATTGTATAATTCAGAATTTACCAATGGTGAAACATCCACCTCCTGATAGAGAGGAAACAGATTTAGGGAGTAGAATGGGAACAAATTTGTATTTGTGTGTGTGTACATATGTACATATGTGCATATATGTATATGTGATGGTAGGTGTATATGTATACATACACATATATAGGAACAAAGAAAAAGAGATATTATTTATATAATATATTATATATGAAAGTATATTATATATATGTATTTATATGTGTCTAATAAGGGAATTTCTTTTGCATGACTACAAATATTTATTACAAGTAATTTGCTTTTTTTTTCTCTTTTTTAATAGAATAGGCAGTGAAAAGGGAAGAAAACAGGTTTCTATTGATTAGAAAAATAAAAAATAGGAAGTACTACAGACGTAGAATGTTACATGCATTTTCAGATGAGGTCGGTACATTATTAACTTTACTCAGTTGTTTTACTTTGTTACATGAGAAGGTGAGAAATCGTGGAATGGGATGGAATAGAAAAGTTTTATCAAAAATAAAAAGAAAGGGTTTAGACTAAATAGCCTCTGGGGACCATTTCAGTCTATGAGGACTAAAAAGTATCTTTGGATCTATCAGTCATGAGGTCATTTGGAGAACATGAAGAGAGCAATTCCATTAGCATGGTGCAGAGAAGGTGAGTAGTGATATCAATTGCTCCTAACTTTCTCAAAAAGTTTATCAGTGGGTCATATATTAAGTCCTAGAAGGGTTTCCATTCCAGGACTGAGTATGCTAACACAATCATAGATACTTAAGGTTTTGAAGAAGTCAATAGAGATGGAAAGAATGGAAACAAGCCAGTAGCTAGATGGGACAGAAGAATCAAGGAATGGATTCTTAGAATGGGGCAGACCTAAAGAAAGATGCCAATGGAATTACTAAATGGGTATGAAAGAGCAGGGGTGATTGCTGGAGCAAATCCGAAGAACTTAGGGTAGAAATGATTTAATCAATATCATGGGTAGAAATATTAATGTGAGTGAAAACAGTATGGGGACTTTTTTTTCTGTGATTGAAAGGATAGAGGTAGATGATTAATGAAGCAGAAGAATTCTGAGGAATAAAAAAGGTAAATCTAGAGAGTTTGCACTGATTAGTCATTCTTGAGGAAATGGAAGCGGAAGTTATGTAGGGAGTGAGAGTGTGGCTTGTGACTTGAAGAAAGCCCAAAATGCTTAAAACAGTTGTGGAGAAAGAGATAAGATGTTGATCAGAGTAGGACTTTGGTAGATGCCATAAAGAAGAATATTCGTAACAATTTTTGACCTGAGCCTATAATTTCATTGATGTGTAGAATACTCCATGATGAAACTCTGCACCAAAGAAGCCACTGTTCTAGTTTCAGTTTAAGAGAGCTGCTTAGGACTCTGAGAGGCCAGCTCTTTCTCACAAGGCTCTATATCAACAAAAGGAAGACAAACAGGAGGCAGAAGTGACAGTAGGGTCATGGGCTCCTGGGCTGCATGATGACAGGTAAGAAGATCAAGTCTTGAGCACTCTTTTCCCAACTGTAGGTTTCCAACATTTTATCCTTCTCACTGGAAGGTAGCCAGGAAAAGCTGAATTCAGCCATTTAGTGCTTTTTGATTCATGCCTTGTTCTGGTTCAGTGTCCAGTCAAAAAGCCTTTTCTTCACCATTCATTGGGCACACAGAAAGCAATCATGCTCTAAAATGGAGATCTGAGCCCTTCCCTTCCACATCAGCAGAAGTAGACCTACTCCCATCCTCCACTTCTGGAAAATTGCATCAAACAGAATACATTGTGCTTGTTCCTAAGGGCTAGATTCTTTTTCAGGTATTCTCTGGCCTTATAACTCTGAAATTCTGTGATTCTGTAATTTCCCCATCACTAGCACCACCACAACTATAAGGTAGAGATTGACCTAAAATGATGGCTTACCACTCTGGGTCAGATCCAAAGTTCTTGTTAGAAGATCTAGTTTGAGTTCCATCTTACCTCTCAGTTCTTGGGTTTTCTATGGACCACAGATAACCTTAATCCCTAGCAGTATGGTCTAGTAGATGGAAGGCTGACTTTGGAGTCAGAGAACCTGGGTCTGAACCTTAGTTCTTGCTCTTACTAACTGCAGTACTTTGGGTTAGCTATTTAATCTCTCTGGGTGTCAGTTCCCAAATCAGTAAAATTGTCCTCAGTGACCTCTGGAATCCTTTTCAGTTTTAGATCCATGATCTAGAGTCTAGCAGTTAATTTTCTACTGTGAGAAATAGTAAGTGACAATTGAGCAATGATACTCTTAACCAACAGACTTCCTCAACATTTTTCCCTGGGAGTCTCTGAAATGTAAGTTGTGGTATAGAAGAAACACTAGGATAGCTACATAGTTCCATAGTGTGTAGGGTACTAGGCCTGGAGTTAAGAAGACTCATCTTTCTGAGTTCAAGACCTCAGAAATTACTAGCTGTGTGACCCTGGGCAAGTCACTTAACCCTGTTTGCCTCAGTTTCCTCATCTGTAAAATGAGCTGGAGAAAGACATGGAAAAACACTCTAGGATCTTTGCCTAGAAAACCCCAAATGGGTCACAAAGAGTCAGACATTACTGAAAAGATTGAACAATAAAAAAGGGAAACTAGAATCAGGACAGAACCAGAACCACAGACAGCCAAGGGCCCTAGATCTCCAGGTTTCTTTAGATAAATCATGTAAATCTCACTCATTTTCTTCATCTGGAAATATACAATTGCTGCTAACCAACCAGTGTTTACATATACTAGATTGCCTGTCTTTCTATTAACCAGTTGTGTAGCAAGAGTGAGAAATAACAGATAGACAACTCAAAGGCTGTACCAGTGCCCATGAAATAGTAAAAGGAAAAGATGAAGGAAGGGCTCTAGGATGTGAGGTGGACTCTTTGTAGAGGATTTCCACGTGGACAGATATTACAGAGTTTGAGAGACCATGGATTGGTTATAGTCTGTACCAGTGGAGGAATAACCTAGGCTAAGGAAATCATGGAACCATGGGAGTTAGTCTAAAACAGAGGAAGTCTATAGACTTTCTGAGAACTCATTAAAAAGAAAAATCTGAAATAAAGCTATTCCCAACACTTTGTCTTAAAAACCAGCATTGATGCTAAGACTGCTGAACATGAAGTAATTGTGAGAGTCTCATTTCTTGAACTCAAGACTCTTTTTCTTGATTTGATTTTTAATCTTGACTCCAGTTTGGCCTCTCAGACTGCTGGTTCTACTTGTGCTCTTGGCTCCCACTGGTGGTTTCAGACTACTTTCTCCCAGGATACTGAATGGACACACCTCTTGCCTCTGGCTTTCTTTCCAGACTATATTTGTTAAGTTAGTAGCCAATCTCTGCCTACTTAGAAGACCCACCCTAATATCTGGACTCAGACTGTGCTACTCTGCAATACCCATCCCTCCCACATCAGTCCTGAACCCCATGGCACCAAGTCCCACTAAACCTCAGCCAAAACTATGGAAAATACCTAGTCATAGTTACCCAGAGTTCCTGCCCCTCTCTCTGAGGACAAAGGCAGAGGAAGCAGAATTAGATGATGGTCTGATGCTCTCACAAGACCACAGGAACTGAAATCAGAGCATTTAAGCCCCTTGCTACTTGGCCAAATCACTAAATTTTATTGTGCCTCAGTCTTTCCTCTGTAAATGCTGAGATCAGAATAGATAACCTAAGTAGACACTTTTAGCTCTAAACTCATTCAACTACCATCTTTAAGACCTCCTTTAGCTCTAAAATTCTATGTCTAAACCCTGAGGTACCACTACATACCTGTCAGATTAGCTAAAATGACAGGAAAAGTTAATGATGATTGTTAGAGGGGATGTGGGAGGGCTGGGACACTGATGCATTGTTGGTGGAACTGTGAATGGATCCAACCATTCTGGAGAGCAATTTGGAGCTATGCTCAAAAAGTTATCAAACTGTGCATACCCTTTGACCCAGCAGCATTTCTATTGGGCTTATATCCCAAAGAAATCATAAAAGAAGGAAAGGGCCCCACATGTGCAAGAATGTTTGTGGCAGCCCTTTTTGTAGTGGCCAGAAACTGAAAACTGAATGGATGCCCATCAATTGGAGAATGGCTGCATAAATTATGGTATATGAATGTTATGGAATATTATTGTTCTGTAAGAAACGACCAGCAGGACGATTTCAGAGAGGCCTGGAGAGACTTGCATGAACTGATGCTGAATGAAACGAGCAGAACCAGGAGATCATTATACATGGCAACAACAGTACTATATGAGGATCAGTTCTGATGGACATGGCTCTCTTCAGCAATGAAATGTTTCAAACCACCTCCAATTGTTCACTGAAGAAAGCCATGTACACCCAGAGAGAGGGATGTGAAATGAGGACCACAACATAACATTCTCATACTCTCGATTGATGTTTTCTTACATTGTATTTCCTTTATCTGATATGTCTTCTGTGTAGATAGGATTTTTCTTGCACAACAATGATAAGTTTGGAAATATGTATACATACATTCGATTTGCCAATATTTTAACATAATTAACATGTAGTGGATATCCTGCCATCTAGGGGAGGGGTGGGGAGTTGGGGGGGGGGAATCTGTAACAGAAAGCTATGTAAGGGTTAATGTTGAAGAATTACCCATACATATGTTTTGCAAATAAAATAAAATTTAAAAAAATTCTATGTCTATAAAAACTTTCTATAAAGGAATGCAGATTTTGGAAAATTGTTTTGGGAAAACAAAACAAAACAAAAAAATGCACCAAAACTCAGGTTTCTTTAAGGGCAGATGAAGGGAGGAGAAGAGTCAAGTCAAGTCACTATCACTTTTGACAAGCACTGTGCCAAAACATAAAAGTATCACCTATTTATTTCATGGTGCTGTATGTGTATGTGTGTGTGTGTATCTGTCTCTGTCTCTGCCTCTGTCTCTCTCTGCCTCTGTGTGTGTGTGTGCATGTATGTGTCTCTGTCTGTCTGTCTCTCTGTCTCTGTCTCTCTGTCTTGTCTGTCTGTCTTTCTTTCTCTCTCCTGGCTTAGGTATTTAAAAACTCATTCACTGATTCATTCACTTTCTCCCTCTGTCTCTCTGTGTCTCTGCCTCTGCCTCTGTCTCTCTGTCTCTGCCTCTGCCTCTGTCTTTCTCTGTCTTTGTCTCTGTCTCTCTCTGTATCTGTCTCTATCTCTGTCTGTCTCTGTCTCTCTGTCTCTGTCTCTCAGTCTGTGTGTGTGTCTATCTGTCTCTGTGTGTGTCTGTCTCTTTGTCTCTCTGTGTCTCTCTCTCTGTGTCTGTCTCTGTCTCTCTGTGTCTGTCTCTCTCTGTTTCTGTCTGTCTGTCTGTCTCTCTGTCTCTCTGTGTCTGTCTGTCTCTCTCTCTGTTTCTGTCTGTCTGTGTGTGTCTCTCTCTCTGTCTCTGTCTCTGTCTCTCTCTATCTCTTCCCTATACCAGCCCACCTCGGTCCCAGAGTGGGAAGCACATCTTTCAGGCAGACGCCCGGTGTTTGGCGGTACACCTGTCAGCCTCCCTTTTCAACATTCCAATTGTGCCAATTTCACTTGCCATCCTTGAAGTGGGTGGTTGTGACTTGCTCATTGTTCTAGGCAGAACCTCAAGCAGTCATATCAGCATTAAGTAATGACACCCTCGGCTTGACAGCCTTCTAGGATCTTTTTTGTCTCACAACCGGTGCAAATCCTCATAATTGATTTGGATTGTGGGGCTGGTAATATAGCACTGACTGGCAATTAACGCTAACATTTTAGTCTCATTTCATGCTGTCAAAAAAAAAAAACCACTCTTGAAGCTTTTTTTTTTTTTTTTTGAATGTGAAAGATTGTCAGGTAGTGTTGTCCACGTGTCTCATTATGTGCAGCCCCTGACCTCCCTCCTCCCCTGACAAAAGGAGGGGGAGGGGCAGCAGGTGAAGATGCCAAGACAGTTTAACTCTTCTTCAAAAGATCCGATGGGGGGGAGGCATTTTCTACATGATCCCTGGTCACTTCCTACCCTCAGATTGAAGAGGAGCCTTGAAAGAACTCTGCAAATTTAAAATCCCATTACATAAAGCATTACTAGGAAAATTTATACCAACTTTCCTTAAGACTATCATAGGCTCATGATCTCAAGTTAAAAAGAAGGTTAAAAGTCATCTAAATCAGCCCCCTCGTTACATAGGTGAGGAATTGAGGCCTAAATGTAAATGAGTTGTTCAAGGTCACAGTATTACTAAAAATTATATTACATATTAGTATATATATATACATATGTATTACTATATAATATCATATAACAATATAACATTACATTACATCATGTAAAATATAATATGCTAATTATATACCAATATATATTACATACATATAATATACTAATTATATGTTATATATAATATAATATACTAAAAAGTATGAAACTATTAGTATAATATAATATAGTATATAGTATATAGAATATTATATAGTATATAGTAATAATAGGATAATATATTTTTATATAGTAATACAAGAAAAGTATTAATAGTATGGCAGCTAGGTGGCACATGGATGGAGTGCTGGACCTAGAATCAGAAAAACCCGAGTTCAAATCTCAGATAAATATTCACTTAGCTGTGTGATTCTGGGCATATCATTTAACCTGTTTGCCTCAGTTTTCTCAACTGTTAAATGAGGATAAGAACAGCATCTACTTCATAGGGCTGTTGTGAGAATCAAATGATATATCTGTAAATCTCTTAGCTTAGTATCTGGCATATAGTAGGCACTAGGTAAATGCTTATTCTTTTCCCCTTTCCTTCCTAATAATAATAGCTAACATGCATATGTCTAATTAAGGTTTGTGAAGAACTGTATGTATATGTTTGTGAGATTTTAGTACTAGTAGATGCTATTATTAGTAGCATTATTTCCATTTTATAGATGGATAAACTGAGTCAGGGAGAGATTACGTGACTTGCTCGGGAATCATAAATGGCAGATCTCACATCCTGAGAGTCTGGGGCATCGATGATATGTTTATTCACACAGTTCGCGATTATACTAGACAATATCATATTATCAACAGTGACTTACATATAAGGATTGATATTTTAAAACCTCATCAAGGAAATGAGTCAGTAGAAAAGGAATTGGCTAGATCATACAGCAAAAATAAGAAATAACAACTGAGTGGACTGAACACCACACTGATCCCCACAAAAATATCACCTGAGCTAGCAGAAGGCAGTTCTCCAGCACACCAGATGAAAGCTCTGTGGAGATTCAGGACAAAGCTCTTTCAAGAGGAGAAAACCTGGATGGATTCTGAATGGTGCTAATGGATGGGCAGTCCATATTGATAAGTGTATTCACCAAAGTGGAGTTAAAAAACTCACTGGATAAGAGGTCAAAGGAGGCAGGCTTTTTATTCAATCATTAGCTAACTATGTGACTGAGCAATTCACTTCTCCTCTATCATGAACCTACTTATACACACTCCTGGGGAGTCCAAATATTGACATTGATTTCCATGACATCCCAGACCTTTGATGCTAGTTCTTCTGTAATCGCTAATACATCCTCTATATAGATTGTTTTTACATAGCTATTTGTATGTTGTCTCCGCTAGTAAACTGTATGCTCCTTAGGGGCAGAGAGGAGGTGAGATTTGTTTGTTTTAAGTTTTTTTGTTTTAATTTTGTTTTGTTTTTTCATTCTTTTGGGAGATTGCTTCTCTTTGTGTCCCCAGTACTTAGCACATGATGGGTCATTAATAAACACTTTCTGGGTTGTTGACATGACTTGAATTAGGATTACTTGCACATCTAAACCCTTGCTTTTCTCATGTAGAAATTCAAAAACACAACAGTCAGAAATACCGAATCTTTTTGATTTCTCTTTCTTACTATGGACTTGACAAACACAAACATTCTCATATGCAAAGAAAAACAGGAAAAAGGGATTGTATGTGAAACCATGAATCTCTATTATGTACAGCCCAAATTTTTTTAAAAGTCTATATATTAAGCTTAACACACGAGTATCAACAATATTCTGCTTGTCTGTATCTCCCTCTGAACTTCCTTTTGCCCTCAGCTGTGTGGTTCTGTTTCAATGATTCATTGATGCTTTTCTTTCTTTCCTCCTTTTTCTGGCATCACTAATCACTATTCTTCCACCACTCTCTCACTCCCACAACTCTCCCTGCCAAAATGAAAAGCCCTCCCTTCTCATTAGTAAGCAGAGTCAAACAAAACAATGTCACACATGGGTCATGTCTGGAAATGTTCGTCTCCTCCTCAATCTCTAGTCCATCACCTCTCCACCAAGAGGTAAGAAGGATGTCTCATCATAGTCTTCTGGAAGTGATTGGTCATCCCATTGACCGGACCTCTGAAATTTTTCCCAGGTCCTTTCTGTAATAGTGTTGTAGCTATATACATATTTTTTTCTCCTAATTTTTAACAGCATTATTTTATCCTTCTCTGAATATATCCCTTCATCCTTGCTTATGGTGCAATAACATCTATTCCCCAACTGATAATCAATCAATTGAAATCAAACAATAATAAGCAAACAATTTACTTTGTTTCCAATATTTGCTATAATAAAAAATATAATAAATGTAATGTCATTTTGCCTTTTTTATATCCCCAAGCTCAGCACAGTGCCTGGTACAGAGTAAGGGCCTAATAAATGTGTCCATTGATTGATTGGAATATAGAATGTTAAGTTTAGGAATTTGATCAAGCATATTCATTATTGCTTTTCATCCCAGGAGCAATATCTGCTCCACAGAGTCCAGGCCAAGTTTTCCCGAAAGGAATTACAACCTTTCTCTAGATTTAATTGGCCCAGGGAAATAAAGTTCAATATACTGGCATAGCCTAAGTATAAAAGCCAGTTCCAGAGGAGTCAGGAAACCCTCCCTTAGGCCTGTTACATGCTTCTAATAAGCATATAGTCATAGCAAATACAGGGTTGGGAAGCTGTGCTAATCTGAATCAATACCTTGCTAGGTATCCTTTCCATGCTACCTTTAATAATAATAATAATAATAATAGCATTTATATAGCACTTTAAAGTTTGCAAAGCACTTTAGAAAAAGCAGTTCATATGATTCTCATAACAACCTTGGAAGACAGGTGCTAATATTATCCCTATTTTACAGCTGAAGAAACTGAGACAGGCAGTGGATAAGTAACTACTCCAGACACACACAGCTAGTAAGGAGCTGAGATGAGACTTGAATTCAGATCTTCCTGACTTCAGGCCTAGCATGATGATGTAAGAACATCTCATTTAGCTCTGATCCTGAACTTAAATCATCAAACTGGCCTGAAGCAGGCCTAGCCAACAACACCTCCCAAAATAAGTATCACTGAATCAGATGGCACTAAAATCCAGAACCCCAATGGTCTCTGTGGACTCAATGCACATAAAGAGAGGAAGGAAGGGGGACGCTCAAGCCAGGGAAAGGTAAGATAAAATTCACCTCTCTCTCAAAGCAGTAGAAATTATGGTAAACTTGGAATCATAGGACTTGGGTTCAGATCCTGACTCTGATGCTAGCTGTGTTAGTTATTAAAGGCAAGTTTATAGCAAGTGAGAGAACATTAGTTTGGGGGTCAAAGAACCTGGGTTTATGCCCAGTTCTGTTCCCTGCTAATTGTGCAGCCTTAGAAAGGCTGTTTAATCTCTCTAGAACTTGGTTGAGATTTTTTGTTTTGCTTTGTTTTTATTTGAGGGAATTATAGATCAAATGGAGTGGAATGAAATACACCTATAGGAAAGCTAAAAGAAGCCAAACATTAAAGTTTCCAAAGAGAAGGCTCTCTCTGAATGGAGACATGGGCCTTAGAGAATATGAAATGCTTGAGAAGCTCTTAAGATTCAATTTGGGTCTATGTAAGCCCAGGGCTTCAATTTTGAGAGATGCAGTGCAAATAGATAAGTGTGAGCTATTATTAGTCATGAGACAGAAGAATGCATGATTGTGTAATCATGTCAGCAAGTATTTATTAAGCATTCATTTATGTGCCAGGTTTTAGACAGAGGATACAAATAAAAGCAAAAGAAAGACAACTCCTGCCCTTGGAGAGCTTATAATCTAATGGAAGGAGACAATATTTAAAAAAAAAAAAGGCTAAAAAAAAACAGGGGTTGGGATAGGAGGTGGGAAGAAACAGAAGGTACCTACATGAGCTACAAGATGATAAGTCTAGAGATATAAGATCAAAAGCAGGAAACAAATAAAGAGTTGAATATGGTTGATCTGGGCATATTCTCAAAATGGAGATTCTAAGAAAGAATCAAGAAATAAATTATGACACAGACCCTAAGTATATAGAAGTTTGCAGCAGGGAGAAATGAGTATAGTCTGAGGTGATCAAGAAGGGATGTAATCAGGGTATGTGACATGGAGGAGATGGTGTATGGAAGGTTGGATGAGCTAGACTGCCTCAATAATGAAGAACACTAAAGGCATGAGATAGATAATGAATGCACTTTGGAGATTCCTATTTCATCCACTGGAGACCCAGGAGCAGTTAATATGTTAGTTAGTAAGTGCCTTAGGCAAGTTGTATATGAGGAGGTATGTGAGGTAAATGCTGTTTGACCCCAAATATGAATTCAAGACATAGGCCATGGCCCTGTCTGAGAGATGAAATGGCAGAGAAGGAAATTACAGATTCCCAAATCCTTAGAATCTGAGAAGGTGAGGTAAGCCAAAGAACTAGCCTCCCCTAGCTTACTAGCACCATTTTTTTTTAAAGGGAAAAGCAAATCATATAAAGGAAAAGCCTGATCCCTCCAGAGCTTACCTCTCTGGAATGCATTGTAGGAGTCTCTACTCCTTCAACTATGTTTGAAAAACAAAGAAAGAAAAAATGTTGGTGGGAGGAGAGGAATAAGGAATAAAGTATAGAGAAAGAATACCATCAGTTCAATTGGATGAAAGAAACTTCAGTACTTGCTTCCCAAGCATGGCTTATCCAAGCCGATTCTAGGAAGGACATTCAAGACTAATAATAAAAACAGGTCAGCAGGTCAGAATTGTACTAAGGTGCCAGTTCCTGAAGATGTACTCCCAAGAGCATCCTTCTCCTCCAATAGAGGAGAGATTCAAAGGTTCTAAGATGAAACCATTCACTCAATGGGAGTCATGTCCAAACAGAAAGCCCTTCTTTTTCGTGGCTGGTCATCTCTCTCTCTACCAAAAACAAAATACTTCCTACTAACATAGAAGTACTGTGCTGTAGGAATTAGGGATCTGAGCTTTTGTATGCAAGGTTATTAAAAAGGCAATTTTGGAGGAAAGAGCTTGAGTGTCAAAGTCAGAATATCTGACTGAATGGCCCCAGAGAAGTCATTTACTCTCTCTCTCTGAGTTGTTTCTTCATCTATAAAGTGGGGTGATAACATTTGTACTAACTACTTCACAAGATTACTGTGAAGAATTAAGTAAACCTCAAAGTACTACATAAATGTGAAATATTATTATTAATATCTTGGGGAATGACCAGCATGCATTCTAACCACCACTCTATTTGGGAAAGATAAATGCACTCTTTCTTTTGCATAAGCATGAGCACACCATCTCTGCTATAGGAAAGGAACAAGTATTTAAATTCATTTTGCATTGCTTTTTTAATGTTAGTTGGTCAGATGCACCCATCCTTAAAAAGTCACAGTGTAGTAGTATGTGTGACATAGTGAGAAGGGAAGAACAGGAAAGGCTCAGAGAAACTTTCAGAAGGATGAAAACAACAAGAAAACAGACAAATAGCAGTTGTTTCTCAGAAAAAAATACCCACCCCCTGCTGCCTCCAAACAATAAGAAATGAATCTTCAATTGCAATAAGAATAAAAGAAAAGAAGAAATAATCTCATGCAAATAACAGCCGAGGACTCAGTAAGAGATCCCTTCTCCTCAACCAAAACCAGCCCCACACTTATTGCGACTGACCTAAGCCTATGTTTCAAGTTTTGATTGCAGTGACTTCAGTCCTGCCTCCTCTCCACAGTGACTCAGACTGGCATCACCTCACCCCTACATGTGGGGAAAATATCAAAAATAATCTAGGAGGCCCATAAGGGAGCACATAGGCAACCAGGGAGAGGAAAGCAGAACAAAATTATCTGGAGAGTAAAAATCTCACTAGCAGGAAGAGAAAGGAGAAGAAGGAAGAGAAAGAGAAGAATGAGAAAAAGGAGGAGAAAGAAAAGGAAAAGGAGAAGGTAAAGGAGTTTGGGGTAGTTCTAATATTGGAGTCTCGCTTTCTCTCCCAACTCTTTTGGTGTTTTATATGGCCCCTGATGCTGTATACCTGGGGAGGGATATCATGTGGTATGTTTTCCCCAATTATCTTGTGAAGTCAGTCTATGGTCTGTATGCTCTGATGCAAGACACAATGCAGAACTGAGGAGTGAGATGACTTGTCCTTTAAATTTGACCAAAGAACTCTATGTCTCACCTTTCATGCCTAAAATCTGTCCCCCTGTCTCTGGTGTAGATCGCTCAGTGCTAGGAATCACTGTGATGCCTTCCCAAAGTGACTCCTAGAATCAAATATGAATTCCTACTCTTTGAACATGGATCTTTGGATCTTGGACCTAGCTCATTTGTCCTTTCTTGTACCTTTGTTCCTCAATGACCTTCTTTTCAAATCTTCCATTCAATTTTAACACTCTCCATCAATAGTCAGAGGACAAGAGCTATTTTATTATAGCACAAGGAATTTCAGATACACCCTATATACACAGATGGCCTAAATGGAGCATTAGTAATTTACCTGACTTATATGTTGAGCTGTGCCAGGCAAATTCTGTGACTAAGACTCAGTTCAGCCAGCCTGGGCATGAAACAGGTTGGAACTGAAAAAGCCCACGTCCTGATGAAACCAGATTCTTTCTGTCAGGGCTCCAAGTACAACCCTCCAGATGTAACTCAAATTGCAGTCTCTGAGGGCATCCAACTCCTGAGCTGGTTGTTTGTTCCTCTAGATTCTGTACCCAGAATCCTTTGATAAAGTGGGTGGGTTTGGTTTTGTTTTTTTTTTTTTTTCATTTTCCCTAGGTAATTTCCAGGAAAGATTTGTTTTCCCTCATCTCTGGATTGACTTATTCAGTCCTTTTCATAGTATCTGTTAATTGCTTTGTCCACTCTCACTATAGCTCCTGAATCTTTAAGGGACTTTAGATGTCATCTTATCCAATTTCTCATTCTAAAAATGGGGGTAATGAATGTATTATGCCTGTGACTAAAGAGTTCTAAAAACAAGAAACTACCCTACAAATCTGTTCTACTCGGTCTATATTGCTATCATTCTTCTTGAGCACTGAAATAGACATTTGCTGCTTCTCCTCAGAACTGTAGCCAGCATCTATTATTGTATTTTTTCTCCTTTTCATTGAATGTTGGGGCCTTCTCCTTTTTTTTTTAACATAAAGCTTTTTGTTTACAAAACATATGAGTGATTTTTCTACATTGACCTTTGCAAAAACTTTTTTTCCCAAGCTTTTCCCCTCCTTCTCCCCACCCCCCACCCCTAGATGACAGGTAACCTAATACATGCTAAATAGGATAAATTATATGACAAATACAATACATGTATACATATCTATACAGTTATCTTACTGCACAAGAAACATCAGATCTAGAAAGAGAAGAAGAAAAAACAACCTAAGAAGAAAAACAAAATGCATGGAAATATTCAGAGAAAGCATTAAAATGCTGTGTTGTGGTTCACACTCAGTTCCCACAGGCCTCTCTCTGGATGTATATGACTATCTTCATCGCTGAACAATAGGAACTGGTTTGAATCACATCATTGTTGAAGAGAACCATGTCCATCAAAATTGATCATCATATACTCTTGTTGCTGTGTATAATGTTCTCCTGGTTCTGCTGATTTCACTCAGCATCAGTTCATGCAAGTCTCTCCAGGCCTCTCTGAAATCGTCCTGCTGGTCGTTTCTTACAGAACAATAATATTCCATAATATTCATATACCATAATTTATTCAGCCATTCTCCAATTGATGGGCATCTTTTCAATTTCCAGTTTCTTGCCACTACAAAAAGGGCTGGGGCCTTCTCTTTCAAATGGAATATTATCTTTCTTTGGTGACACTGTTCTAGACACAATAGATTGGCTCTAAGCAGCATATCATCAGCTCTCCTGTTAGTCAGGTCCACAGTCACATCCAGTCAGCAGAGCAGAAGTCCTTCAAGTCATTCTTTTTTTTCTTTTTATAATCTTTGTTACTTGTAGCAGTTATTCGTCCAGTTGAACTTATTCTTTCAGTTGAAATTAAGAAACTATTTTCAGTTTTCATCCTATTTCTCATAGCAAATGCCAAGGCCATGAAAAATTATCTTGGGCCTTTATTTACTTAACAATATACCGCAGGAGAGGAGATATATCATGCAACCTATTTCCTGTATCATTACAACTATATTCAGGTCATTATCATTCTTTAAAAATATTAATTCTTTTTCCTGGAATTCAGGGCACTCCACAAAATGGATTTATTTTTTCAGTTCTATTTTATACTATTCCCTCTCCCAAGCAAACTGTACAACTATGATCCCCAATCTTATGCCCTTTCCTATCTTCATCCCTTTTACTTACACCATCTGCTATACTTGGAATTGACTTTACCAAGTCTCCATTTATGGAAATCCCTTCCTTCCTTCAAAGTCTAGCTCAAGAACTTGCTGCTTCCTTCCATGTCTCCCCTTTTCTGTCTCCCCTAAATGAAAAACTTCTTCAGATTGCTCACTGGACTTTTTCTGCACTTCTCTTTTGTACTTTCTATTAGTTCATGCTCATTATATATTTTAGGATGTCCTTGAGATAGGAAAGCACAAAAAAAAGTATTCCCAGACTTCACAAGAGAACCAAGTCTTCCTGATTTCCTATGTCCTTAAGAGATGTTTAAGGAAATAGGAATGAGAAACACAGAAGAAGGAAGATATTCAGCTCTAAAAGTCAATGTTTGTTATGTACACTACCCACTACCCACACACACACACACACACACACACACACACACACACATTTAGATCTGTATTTTCTTAACAGTAAGGGTTGTGCCATGCTCATTTGTGTATCCCTTGGAGCTAACAATGACTAATAACACACATATGTGTGCATATATATGTGTGTGTGTGTATATATATATATTTGTGCATTTATATAGCCCTTTAAAGTTTGCATATACATAGAAATATTTATATATCCCTTTAAAATTTACACATATATAGAAGTATGCATGTATTTAGATATGCCTATAAAGTTTGCACATATGTCTGTCTATTTATATATTCCTTTAAAGTTTCTGAAGGGTTTCACAAGAATCATCTCTCTTACAATCATGTCATACAAAAATGGGATATGAACCCAAGTTTTAATGAATCAAAGCTCAACACTCCATCCACTACCTCTTATTTTGCCCATAGTGAGTATTTAAGAGGTACTTGTTTAATGAGCTAGATGAATGAAAGCCATCCCATTCCATCACTATGCAGTTCTAATCATTAGAAAACTCTTTCATGTTTTGAGGAAAAATCCCTCTTTGTAACATCCACCCATTACTCCTGATTCCATCCTCTCCTTTCATTTTCCCATTTTCTTCAGGCTCTAAACTCAATTATTTCCATTGTAGTTTTCAAACTCTTTACCATCCTAGTCACCCTCTTGGTCAAATCCATTCCTTCTCCCCTCAAGCCATTTCTTCTTAATTCCCTGTTATCCCTAAATCACTCTACTCCCATCTATTTTATAAAAACTCATACATTGCTAGCCTACAAATTCCCTTGTCAATTCCTCTTAAGTTTCCTGGGGTCTGAGCCTGTCAGGCAGCTTCCAAACTATTATACAGTCAGTGTCCTCCAAAACCACCCTCAAACATCATTGCTCATGTCTTCTTGTTCACTCCAAAGATCTGTGATTTCATCATGAGCACTCTCTCCACCAATGCAGATTACAATCCTACCATTCCTTAATAGATGGTCTTCATGAATTGCTGTGGCTGAAATAATCAATCTCCTGCTTGCCAGCCTCTTGGTGATAAGCCTGTCCAAACTTAACAAGGCCAGTCTTCGGTCCTCAGATGATAGACAAATAGTCCCTCACCAGGCTCATACTCATATTTCTCATGTCACATCCATAAAATTACTTTTATCTACAGCAGGAAGGGGTACAAGTATTAGGGCCCACGGGATGAACTGCTGGATAAAATTCAAAGATGGGGGCTCTAGAGGCTCCAGAGTTGGGGTGGGAGGTTTAAAGCATTTATGCATGAATCATCAGTGTCTCTGGGAATTACTCACATTAATACCCACCACCCACACAGGAGAGAGATAAAGTGCACTGTTCCAAAGTAAATCCTGGAATGATAGAAAGTCAATGCTGAAAAGTTTACAGATTATGTTGTACAGCCCCCTAATTTTACAAAAGAAGAAAGTTTGGTCAAAAGAACTGGCATAGATCTCTCAAAATCCCCCACCAAGGTAATATATTTATTTACTTGTTTGTTTTGTAAGCCAACCCCTAGTGAAATGTTATAACCTTAGAAAATTGGTACAAGGAGAATTTCAATTGGCTAATCCCAGATTATAAACCAGTAAGTATCAGAAGTGGTACTTGAGCCCAGTTCTCTCATCAATATGCCATATTATATTCCTTCTATTCCAGTGCTGATATCCTCACCCCAGCCTCACTGCAGACCTTCAGAGTTCAGCAGCCTGCTGACATGTCTCCATGTTACCCTCTTAGAACACTGCTTTCCCTCTATAGTAGTAATGACAAATAAAACACTTATTGTGTTAGTACAGTCTATACCAATGTGACTCTGGACTAGTCATTTCATTTCTTTGGGCCTCAGTTTGCTCATCTGTAGTATGAAAATGATAGGCTGTGCAAAAAAGCACAGACTTGGATAATCATTGGGTATTGGGACTGAAGCTGGTTTGACTAGAACCTAGTTTATGAGGGAAAGCAATATGAATTAATGAATGGGGGAGGGGAAAGCATTTATTAAGCGCCTGATGTGTACCAGTCACTCTACTAGACATAGGGAACATACAAATTAAGGAGTAATATAATTTGAAAGGCTCAGATATTTATTGTCTTTCTAGATGGAGAATATTTTCAAAAAGTCTCAATTGAGCAGAGTCAAGTTAGATGGGGGCCTAATAAAGTCTTTTTTTGTTATTAAATGATATTTTATTTAAAAAACCAAAGTACCACAAACTATTACTGAAACAGCATGCCAGGTTCAGAACTGCTTTGAATGCATCAGGCTTTTTCTCCCAGTAATATGCAAATTATGCCATTCACCATCTCCCCCACCACACACACACACACACACACACACACACACACACACCCGACCATCTCCCAAACTGCTATATATAGTGACGATATATTGCTGCTGATTTCTAGTACATTGTATCCTTCTTAAAAGCAGGGCACTCCTAGCAGACAATCCCCAGCTAGCATTTATCAGTTTTATTCCTTTAATGATTCAAACTTTTGCTAAGATGTGCTATTTGCTACATAGGATTTTATGGATTTAACAGTTTTTATTAATTTAAGAGGCTTCCACTGAGCAAGAAAACGGCTCAGTGTGACAAAGAAGGTATCATAAATGAATTGATTTGTCACGTATCAGAATGTGATCCAGCAGTGATTTCATTATTGTGGTTATTTTCCTTCAATTATCTGCAAACTTAAAATGCTAAATAGCCTCCCCCTGTATCAATTGAGCAAGAAATAAATGTGATCCCATCCGATTGCACAAATTGGCCGCAGAGTATTGGGGCCGCGCATTAATTTCTCCTCCTTGAGGCACAATCCCCCCCCCCCCCGCGATAAACAAGATATTTTATTCAAATGTTGTGTCTGCGAGGCGGAGAGAGGCAGATCCGTCAGCTCTGTCCCTTAAGCATCCTGGTGGGGCTGAGGAGAGGGAGCGGGGAAGGGAGGGGACGAGAGGATATCGGGGGGAGGGAAGGAAGAAGGGGAGGGGAGGATGGCGAAGAGAAGAGGGGGAGGACATGGGGAGGGATAGGAGGACTTAAGAAGGAAAAGGAGGGGTGTTGGAGAGAGCCCCCAAGGAGAGGGGAGACCAGGTAACATGGCTTACACTTGTCTCAGACAGCCGGGCGGCAGGGTCCCGCCACCCAGAACTGCCAAGAAATCTGCCCTCCCTGAATCCGGCCTCAAGTCACCTCGAAGCTACAGCTCTTCTGTCTCAATCGTCCCCACCGTTCTTTTGATTGCCCTGTGTTGCCGGTCCCTGCTGCCCCTTTCGTGCCCGCTTCCGCTCTCTACCTCCACCCACCCCCAACCCAGTCTTTATCAAAATATACAGCATCTTCCTGTTTCCAAGGGCCTCCCACTGTCTCCCTCCAGGAAACAAGCTCCTCACTCCCCCTCTAAACTTTTGCTCTTGCAATTTTCCCTGATCAGAATGCAAGATCAGAATGCCCAGTCTGCAAGGGTCACCTTCTCCGTGGGGGTCTTTCCCCATCATAGTAACCCAAGCTGGTTTCTACTTCCGTGTATGTATGCCTCTGTCTCTGTCTCTGTCTGTCT
>JAJPUD010000552.1:422688-468691 GCA_023553655.1 Myrmecobius fasciatus
TCTCTCTCTCTCTCTCTCTCTCTCTCTCTCTCTCTCTCTCTCTCTCTCTCTCTCTCTCTTTTAAATCACTAATATCCTCCTCTTCCCCCTGCTCCTCCCCACTCCAAAACATTTAGTATATGCTCTTACAGCCTAGCACTTAAGACAGAAGTGAAAGCTATTAGGGAATAAATGTCTCCCAATGAGGTTACCAACTCCTTTAGGGCAGGGACCAAGTCTGATTTCTCTTTGAATTCTTACAATGGCTAAAACAGAGCTAAGGGTGCAACAGACACTTAAATGAACATCTGCTAAGTGATTGACTTAGATACTAAATAATCTCTTTTTAAAAAAGACTTCAGGTGGGGGAATAAGGCTGCTACATCATGCTTCATACACTCTATCAGACTCAGTAACTGTATCAGCTAGGTTTAATTGTTTTTGTCATTTGAGAAAGTTCATTGGAGTGTAAGTAGGTATCTAGTTGGATAAGCAGAAATATTTGTGACATTAAAACAAAAAGCACCAAAAAAAATTTAAAAACAACAATAGCAAAGGCCTCTGAGCTAGGGAAGCAGGTAAGTGTCCCAGTGGATACTGGTACCAAAGTCAATTGAATTCAAATCCAGACTCAGACACTTTATAGCTGTGTGACCCTGGGCAAGGTACTTTAACTCTTCGCCTCAGTTTCCTCATCTGTAAAATGAGCTGGAGGAAAAAATAGCAAACCACTCAAGTATCTTTGCCAAGAAAATCCCCAATGGGTCACAAAGGTTGCACTCAATTGAAATAACTGAGCTAGAGTGAGACATAAAAAGGAAACGCCACTATTTCTGAGAGGGAAATAAAGAAAAAGGAGAGATGGGATAAGGTAGGGAAGCTAATGCCTATTAATAACAAGTTTATGGATGTACAGCTGAAAAGGACTTTAGAGTTTGTCTAATCAATGCTTTTCATTTCACAAATGAGAAAATTGAGGTATGGAAAGGACACTTAGTGAAGAGCAGAATTGGGATTAGAATCAAGGTTTATATTCTTTAATAACAGATTTAAAGTAAAATGAAACCTACCAAGTCATCTGTTCAATGCCTTTTTTTTTTTCATTTGAATATACTGAGTCCCAGAGATTGTAAGTGACATGTCAGGACCATATAGGTAGTTGGTAGTATAGCTGAAGTTTGAATTAGGAACTCAGACTCCACATCTAGAGTTCTTCCCACTGTCCCGCATTGTCTCCTAGCATAGAAAGTGATTCCTTCTGCATATGAAGTGCTTTCTAACCACAAAGTGCTATATATACATCAGTTGCTGTTATTTTCTCAAAGCTTGGTACATCTTCAGCTCAAAGACTTCATACCGGAAGTTTTCCATTTTAAAACCTGCTTGCTGAGAGCTCAATTTTTCTTACCTATAAAACCTCCCAACTGTCCTTGGAAGAGCACCAAGAACAGAAATTTCCACTGTTACATAAATACTAAAGGGAGATTCCCACATCTGCCAGCTTATCAGAGAATGCAGGCCCAAAGAGGTCCTTCTCAGTCTCTGCTCCCAGAATCTGAGAGGAAATCAAAGGGTAGTTGATTAAACCTCAGCAAAGAGGAGGTGGTGGGTGGGGGAAGGTGTAAAGGGGACTTTTGGGAACCTCATCCAGGCTTTATCCAAAACTACTGGCCAGGAGCGTGACTAATAACAGCTAAGTAATACTCAGTGACTGAGCTATGAGTGAATGTTTTAATTCCACAAAGACTTTATACCTTCTCCCCCTACTCCAGATCAGCTTATACTTATGTATAAACATCTGTGCTACTTAATATCTAGATAGATGCTTATTATTGTCACCATCATTAGATTATAAGCCCTCCTGAGGTCAGTGTCCTTTTTTATCCTTATATCCCCAATACTTAGCACAGTATCTGGCACATGGTAGGTGTTTGATAAATATCTGTCTGTGCAGGGCACTGTGAAAATACGCTGGGTGAGAGCAGGAATAAAAAGGCAATAATTGGTCATTCCTTATATGAGGGTGAGCAAGATAGTTTGACTCTTCCACTTTCCTCGGAAACAAATACACTAAATAATAAAAGCAAGATGTTGTAAGACTAGGCAGAAAGGAACATTTCCATCAGCAAAAGTGAATTTTTTTATCACAATATGTCATAGCAGGTTCACAGCCAACATTCATATTTGACAGAAGAGGAAACTGAGGATCCAAAAAGGGAAAACCTTGCCCAAGATTACCTAGCTTATTTGAGCTAGACCTTAGACCTCATGAGTCTCCAACCTCTTTCCCATCCCTAACATATTGCCTATTGACAAGTTTGAGGTTCTAAATCTCCCCTACCAATCAAGCACACACACACACACACACACACACACACACACACACACACACACGCATGCCCCAAACCCACCATTATTTTCTATTTGATATGTTGTTCTGAACCATTGTCTGCCTGGACTCATCTGGGACTGCATCGATAAGCCTGAAATATGAAAAGAGGCCATATGAAAGACGGAAGGAAATAACTAAATCTAGAATAAATCCAAGGTGAACAATGATTTCCACCTTCTACCTCAAACATTTCATTCCTCTCCTGACCTCTAATCTCTAATAAAGGTTTATAATACATGTGGTATTAAAATAGCCTATCTAATGTGTGCAAAGAATATCTACTTACATTAACACTATGACAAATAATGAGTGTCTCCATTAGCTAATATCTGCATGTGGAAATTTTAATTTACATGGGACAGGCTAATGTCTCTGAAATCTCCTAAGTCAAAGACAATTTCCCCAGACTGTGGCAGCAGAATGGATTGAGATTTGTTAGCAACTTGTACATGAAACAGATAGGAGGATGTCAATCCACCTTTTCTAGATAATAGTTGTAACCAGTCATCTGGATAAGTTGCCTTTTGAGCCCTTCATCTCATCATTTCTAGAGCAGATGCTCCAGAATGGATCTTTTCCATCTCAAAAGACAGTCCCCTTCCTGGATTTGGAATTGTTTGACTTGGTTCCCCATAGATAGACCAGTCTTCAATGACGGAGGAAGATTGGGATGGGTGTGCCACACAAGCAACCTTCCTTGCAGTTTTTCTGTCACCTCACCCCCTACATAGCCCTAGTTAAATAGATGAAGCTCTGAGTATTACCAAAGAGCTTTCCAAGAGTTGGATAGAATTTTTTTATTGAGTTCTACTTCTCATCTTCAATTATCCATTTTTCAGTGCCATATCACATATGAAGCAGAGAGAAAACACAATGGAGTTGAAAGAGCTTTGGGGTTGAAGGGCTTAGATCCAAATACTATCTCTGTTTACTTACTACCCATGTGATCTTGAGGCAAATTACTTAACCTCTATACCTCGATTTGCTCATCTCTAAAATGAGGAAGATAAATTTAGATGACATGTCAGGGAAAAATTTCCCCACAATCAGAGCTGCGCCAGAGTGGAATGGGCTGCTTCAAGAAGTTCCCCTTCCCTGGAAATCTTTGAACAGAGAATGGTTGGCCATTTGGCAGATGTGTTTTAATGGAGATTTCTTTCATGTGTGGAGGAAACCAGATAGCTCCTAAAATCCATCCCAAATCTAAATCTATTATCCTAAGATAAGCCTTGCCAACTATCCATATCCAGAAGTAATGAATCAGCCCACCCCCTCCCATCACACACCAGGGACCCCTTTTCTTGAACTCAACATATTGTGCCTTGTATTCTATATATATGCAACTATGTTTTATTTTGTACTCAAGATCAGAACCCAGGATTTCCAACACCTACTTATTCTAGCCCTTAATCTCAAGAGCAACAGCAACAAGGAGAACTTTCTTAACTTGGAGTCAAAATTCAGATCCTGTCTGTGCTATTTACTAGCCTTGTGACCATGAGCAAACCAATTAATCTCTGGCAACTTCCGTTTCCTCTATCTATGAAATGAAAAGAGTAATTCCTACCTCACAGAATAGGCGCAAGATAACAGTAAGTAAAGTACTTTGAAATTTTAAAGTGATTAACTAATACCTGTGTGTGAATTTTATCTTATTCTGGCTCATGCATAATGTATGCCCATTTGTTGAATAAGAGACTGATTCACAGTTGATCAAATCTATGAATCAATGAATCTGTACTGAACCTGTATGAGGCCAGCCTGGGAGACCAGCTAGACTTTATTTACTCTGCCTTCTTGTCCCTGCCTTTCTGGATATATAATATATGAATCTCCAAGCAAGCACATGTTTCTGCCCCTGTTTCTCAGACTTATGATCCTCTATTAGAGGTAGGGAAGAGCTCAGCCTATGACCTTGGGGATGGGAAAACTACTGCATGGGGAAACTCCTTCATGAAGAGGAACTTCACAAGTTCCTGTAGGGAGGAAATAGAAGAAGGAGGTCAGACTTTAGAACAGAAGGCTTTGGGTGCAGAAAATTTGGTAGTCACTCAGGCAGGATGATGGGGAAGAAAGGAGTCAGGTTGTAGCTCTCTGGTGCTGGGTCCTGAACACTCATGACATTTCCTAGCATTGGACTGAGAATGGTGGTTAATTGAAACAGGAGACGTCAAAGGGAAGAAAGCTAGCAAGTATATTGAATATTCTTAGATTTCTCTTTTGATGGTCAATGGTCAGGAAGATGCCTTAGCATCTTCACTTACAGCAGAATCAGAGATTCTGTCTCCAAATGGGTCCTGTACAGATTAATTTAGAATCTTGGGGAACCATTTCTTCTTGTAGTACTAGAGATTTCAAATATCATATTACAGTAATTCTCATGCAAGCAGTATAAGGAAACAGTCTTTCCCTATTTTCTACCTCCTGCAGACTCTGTTTTACTTCTATTGATATGGCCATTTCATCCACTAATAATCAAGAAATTAATTTTATCATTACCCACAGGGAGAAGATATTATGAGCCAATAGGAGGGCCAATGTTTCCCAAAGCGAGACTTTCTTGCTACATCAGCAATTTGGAAAGAAAGGCAGGGAGGTGCCATGAACCTCTGGAGAGTTGGGTAAAAATCAATATAGCCAAACCAAGTTTGTAAAAGATCAAACTCTGGACAAACCCTGTGAACTTCTAGAGGTAATATCCTACTTTTTAACTGATCCAGAATACTTTGCATTTAACCTTGAACTTTTCACTTCTTTCTAGCTCTGAGACCAATTTCAAATTACCATTACCCCTTCCTTAGCCAATCCCTGTATCTGGGTTCCCTTTACAATTCAAATTAACTTAACAATCTTTGATAGTGTTCACTATTTGCAAAGTCCTGGGAGAGAACCTAGGGTTACAATTCCTGCCCTCAAATAATTTGAATTCTATTGGGAGGTTAGGGCAACAGAGGAGAATGTGAAATGTAAGTGAACATAAAGTAATTTTAAGAGGGAGACCCTGGGGAGATCAGGGAAGGCACAGGTATAAGTAGATGGTACCTAGAGTTCTTTGAAGGAAGTTAGAGATGAAAATAAATCAGAGATGAAAAGGGAATCCATTCTAGACATGAAGGATCACTTATACAAAAACAGAGGAAGGAGATACAGGGTCATTTTGGGGGAACAATAGATAAGCATGTTGAACTAGAAGAGGGAGTGTGGGAAAGGAGTAAGATGAAGTAAAACAGGAGAGCTTTACTAGAATGTAGAGAGATCTAAATGTCGGACTGAGAAGTTTGCATTTTATTATCTTAGATGTAATAAATATGCACACATACATACATGTACACATACAGATGCACATAAAAACATATATAGGAGATATGGTATGTTCAGATTGAGATTTAGAGATATCAATTTGGCAGCTGTGTGAAGAATAGATTGCAATGCTATAAGGAAAGCATATTAAATAAACATTTAAGAACAAAAGTTCTCCAGTAGATGGTCAAATGCTATGAACTGGTAGTCTTTAAAAGAAGAAATATAACAACAGTTATATGGAAGTATGCTTCCAAATTATTAGCATGAGGAATAGAAATCAAAACTACTCTGAGGTTTCTCCATTTATCTGTAAGACTATTAAATATGACAAAAACAAAAATGGCAGTTGCTGGAAGAGCTATGGAAAGATAGGCACATTAACTCCCTATTTAAAGAGCTATAAAAGAAAAGATTCAATTATTTGAAAAACAATTTAGAACTATATCCCAAAAGACACTAAATTGTGTATACTTTCTGTCACTGACTCTACAACTAGGCACATATCGCAGAGAAATTACAGCAGTACTTTTTGAAGTAATGTAGAACTGGAAAGAAAGTGGTTGTCCATCAATTAGGAAATGACTCAGCAAATGAGAATAGATGAGTACACTAAGAAATGATGTATGAAATTATAAATAGGAATATTCAAAGAAACTTGACAGATATGAACTTACATAGAAAGAAATAAGCAGAAGCAGAAAATTTTAAATGCTGACCACAAAAAAAGAAAGAGAAAATGAGTCATGGAAGGATCTCAGAATTTTTGTCAATTCAAGGACCAATCATGACTTCAGAAAACTGAAGATGCCTCCTGGCAGAGAAGTAATACACTGGAGGTATAAAATGAACGTTTTCAGATATGGCCATTGTGTCGATTTGTCTTGTGTGGCGATATTTATTTCTTACAAAGGAAGGCTCTATTGTTCAGAATAAGGGAAAGGCAATAAGGTTTTTTAAAAGATACATTTTTATTTAAATTTTAAAATGCATTAAGAATTGATTTTATTTTATAAACAACTAACAGACATAAACAGGCTGAATATTTTGATTGCGTGATTTGTTAATAATAGAACTGAGTTTTTGCCTTCTCTAAGGTAGTACATTTTTTGATGATTTATTTA
This sequence comes from Myrmecobius fasciatus, assembly GCA_023553655.1. NCBI lineage: Eukaryota > Metazoa > Chordata > Mammalia > Dasyuromorphia > Myrmecobiidae > Myrmecobius > Myrmecobius fasciatus. The sequence goes on from JAJPUD010000552.1 coordinate 429,484, forward strand.
TGGAAGAAATAAGAATATACATAATCATAACTAATATACCATGTTACCAGGTGATTAGGATGGATTAGTTACAATCCCTAGGCCTATCTTGTCCACAATTATCTCCCCTATGTAATGGTGGATTTCATCAAGATACCATCAGTTGGAATAGATTAGTGGATTATATGGCAGCTATAGGATATGACTTTAAAGACTAATAGTCTTTAATAATAATAAATAAATAATAATAATAAATAGGAAGGTTCTTGGGGATCCAAGGATTCAGACACCCCTCACAGTTCTCACTCCATCTCAGCAGGCTTTGTCCATCTTCTCAATGGAGAAATCTCACAGAGGATAACTCTCATCTCAAATGCCTCAGAATCAGAGTAGGAAAGATAAAGAATCATGAAAATTTTAGAAGTAGGAGAACTCGAGAAATCATTTAATTTCACCCCATCATACTACAGAAAAGGAAACTGAAGCACAGAGAAGCTGAGTGACAACAGCATGGAAACATGGAAAAAGGCCTGGATTTAGAATCAATGGATTCAAATATAGGCTATGTTTTTCCCTCCTGTGACTGTGGATAGATAGCTTCTTCTCTCTTGACTTCATTTTCATCACCCATAAAATTAGTTCAGAGAGTTTAAATGACTTATCCAGGAATTGTATAGCCAGGAAGTATCACAGGGAGGATTTGAACTCAGATCTTCCTAAGTAAGAAGTCATTCTATAACATGCTATTTTTTAATCTGTTTACAAAAGATGATTTCTAAGGTCTCTAAGGGATAATGTCCTGCCCTAAATCTATGATGCCATGAATTATTTTCCCAAGATCACACAACTGGTTAGATACAAAACTTGGACTACAATCCAGGACTCCTGGTTCCCAGTTCCACATTGCAAATCCCATACTCCACTTCCATCATTCTATTGACAACAAATGCTTCGTGCTCTTATCTCGAAGAAATACAAGCTTTCTCCTTAGAGGACATGGGAGAGTATTTTCAAGGTACAGAAAGAAGAGAGATTTTAATGAATGTTTATAAGCAACTTAGGTATGCTGCTCTCCTGGAGTAAATAAGCCTTTCTCCCAAGATGATTACAATCTAGATGAGAGGACAACAGTTAGGTATCATCTCAAGCTAACTCTAAGTTAACGCACTTGAAACAATAAGCACAAAATTGGACTGTATGGCATATTTAGGCACTATATTCCATACTGAAAAATTCTAAAGTCATTCATTGTTGTTCAGTCATTTCAGTCATGTCTAGCTCTTCATGATCCCATTTGGGGTTTTCCTGGCAAAGATACTAGAGTGATTTGCCATTTCCTTCTCTGGTCTATTCTACAGATGAGAAAACTGAGACAAACAGGGTTAAGTGACTTGCCCAGGGTCACATAGTAAGTACAGGAGGTCAGATTTGAACTCAGGAAGAGAAGTCTTCTTGACTCCAGGCTCAGTGCTTTACACACTGACTGCAGCATCTACATTTTTAAAAAAATGAAATCTTTGCTGGATAGAACGTGAACCCTTTAACTCATACTACCTAATGCAGTTAAGAAGAGCTTGTGTGACACTATCTCACTTGGGAACAGTAGGCAACAGCTGTTTTTATCTCTGGTTTATATGATGAGCTTTCAGTAAATACGTTTCAATTCTAAGCCACAAGATATCACTGGCAGACAAAGTTTACTCCTTTGGGCATTATGGTTAGCTGTTTCTCTGGGTTAAAAAAAAAATAACAATGATCTGAGTTCTCTTTTCTCTCATTGATGAGAGCAAATGGTATTTCTCAGCATCACAAAGCTGCATGTTTGTCAAACAAGATCAAATCACTTCTTAGAAACATCCTGTTGTCATTTTTTTTTCCCTCTTAGAAAGTGAGGAATCACAAAAATTCCATCTCCTCCTTGGAGGGGTATGAAAAGGTATGGAGAAATAATTCCCTAAGGCAAACTTCTGAGCTGAGGAGGGGGAGTGCATGTTGACTGTGGGTTTGTGTTGATTAAAGATGACCATGTTTCTAGGTACTAGAAAATATATTTGCAAGTAGTTTTTCATGTGTGATTCTACCATTGTGCCAGTCCACTTTGAAGAAATTAAAAATAACTAGCATTTTTATAATGCTTAAAGTTTGGCAAAGTGCTTAATATATGAATTATCTTATTTGATCCACACAATTCTATGAAGGAGGTGCTGTGATTATTCCCATTTGTATCTTTGTATTATGTTTCTATATATGACCTTCATGCTCATTTGACTGCAAGCAAGCTTAAGATGGATATGTACCTGCATTTATACTGGATATTTGGAATGATTATTTGTGTGTATGTCATATGTTAATTGATGACTCTTTGAACCATTTTTGTGCATCAAGTATAATTTTCCAGGTGCACAAATTTTTACAGGGGAGAGGAAGGAAGAAGAGAAGAGAGAGAAGAAGTGAAGGGAGGGTAGTGATTTTCTTCCTGGAAAAGAACAAGTTGTCGGTTCCACCATCCCTCTTGCCTCCTTCCAAAGCAGCTTTCATGGACACATTGGTACCATAGAAATGAGTTGAAAAGAATATTGGTGCTTGAAGTTAGATAGCAGACTCAGTTCAAGGAGTCACACAGATCAGGAAGAATCAAAGGAGTTCATAAGACGGTCTTAAAATAAGCCTAAGAATTTCTGCTGGTTGGCCAATTGGCTATGTCTTTAGAATTTAAATCATCAAAAATTGAGTTAGCTCCAGAGGCTATGTCCAGAGATTATAGTCTGAATCCCCTCTCTTATGGAAATAGAAAAAGTCATATAATGTTTATTTAGCAAAAGATCAAAAAGGGGGTTCACAGAGAGCAGCCCAGCTTCAGAGCACCAATAATGAAGAGTAGACTATGTAGTGTGAACAAGGCTTTCTCACAGTAGCCTGTGGCACACATTTTTTCACAGGGGTCAGAGGACTCTAATTCTTCATCTCCACACTCCTCACACTGTGATCTTTTACTGATGTACCATTATGCTGTATAACTGCCACCAGACAACACCAGTCCTATCATCATGATGCTTTCCTACCTCCCCTTCCTCCCTATGGAGACAAGGATTGGGACTCTAGAAAACAATCTGTCCCCTCTCCTGGCTTTATTGCCCTCTCACTTATATGGCCATAAGCTACTAATGTCCTTCCCAGCTATTTTTTTTTAAATTTAGATTATGGTTCTTGAAGAGAAAATAGCTAAGCAATGTAACTTAAAGGTTAATGACATCACTTGATCAGCCAGAAAACATTACCTGTTGGGTGGTGAAGGCAGCAAAAAATATTAACTGAGACAGGTTCCAGCTGAGATGCAGCTTTGAGAGTTTGCTGTGACTGGGTGTCCCCACAGTGTTTTGCATGTGGCCAGATGGAGACATCTTTCTGGTGCATGCAAAAAATATAAATAACTAGAGGACAAAAGAACTTCCAGATAAGACCCAAGCATTTCCAAATGGAGCAGAACTCCAATTGCCTCAATATGAATAGCCTTGCTTGTTCATAAAAAGTATTCAACATATACTTATTGGCTGATTAATTAATAGAAAAGCCAGCTACCTTCCATATTGCTACCAAAGCAATTCCAATTTGCAGTTCCATGTGACTACAGCATTTCATGAGAAATGGGATAACAACAAAAATTGTTCATGTTAATTCAATGAAATTGTAAAAAAAAAAAAAAAATCTCAACAATTCTACTCATTTCCAGACTTGGTGTTTCTTTGAACAGACTATCTTGAAGTGGGAAATTTATCAGAATATCAAATTGTAATTTGATGAGTTAATGCAAAACAAACTATTCAGAACGGGTGGATTTCAGAAAAACCTGGAAAATTTACATGAACTAATGCTGAGTAAGGGAAGCAGAACCAGAAAATCATTGTGCACAATGTTTTTGTTGTTCTGTAATAACATTGTGCAGATGATCGCCCTAAACAGACTTAGCTCTTCTCAGCAATACAATCTAAGACAATTCCAAAAGTCTCATGATGGAAATTGCTATCTATGTCCAGAGAAAGAACTATGGACTTGAGTTAGTAACAACACTTGAGCAGCCAGCTGATGGGTAGATTTCCTAAGCATATTATCAAAGCATACTATTTTCACTTTTTTGGTTACTTTTTTCTTTCTTGTGTTTTTTTCCCTTTTGTTCTGATTCTTCTTCCACAGCATGACTTATGTGAAAATATGTTTAATGTGATTGCACATATATAATTCATATCATATTGATTGCCATTTGGTGGAGTGGCAGGGTAGGAAGGGAAGAAAAAAAAGAGTAAAAAAATCTTATGAAAGTAAATGTTGAGCTCTAAATCACTATTGATCAGAGAAATGCAAATTAAGACAACTCTGAGATACCACTACACACCTGTCAGATTGGCTAAGATGACAGGAAAAGAAAGTGACAAATGTTGGAGAGGATGTGGGGAAAGTGGGATACTGATACATTGTTGGTGGAACTGTGAACGGATCCAACTATTCAGGAGATCAATTTGCTCAAAACTATGCTCAAAAAGTTATCAAACTGTGCATACCCTTTGAACCAGCAGTGTTTCTATTGGGCCTATATCCCAAAGAGATGTTAAAGGAGGGAAAGGGACCCACATATGCAAGAATGTTTGTGGCAGCCCTTTTTGTAGTGGCTAGAAACTGGAAACTGAAGGGATGCCCATCACTTGGAGAGTGGCTGAATAAATTATGGTATATGAATGTCATGGAATATTATTGTTCTGTGAGAAACTACCAGCAGGATGATTTCAGAGAGGTCTGGAGAGACTTGCATGAACTGATGCTGAGAGAAATGAGCAGAATCAGGAAATCATTATACACAGCAACAAGAAGACTATATGATGATCAATACTGACGGACATGGTTTTCTTCAACGATGATGTGTTTCAAACCAGTTCCTATTGTTCAGCGATAAAGATAGTCATATACATCCAGAGAGAGGCCTATGGCAACTGAGTGTGGACCACATAGCATTTTAACGCTTTCTGTGAATGTTTGCTTGCATTTTGTTTTCCTTCCTAGGTTGTTGTTGTTATTTTTTTTTCTTTCTAGATCCAATTTTTCTTGTGCCGCAAGATAACTATATAGATAAGTATACATATATTGGATTTATCATATATTTTAATGTATTTAACATGTATTAGACTACCTGTCATCTAGGGATGGGGGTGGGAGGGAAGGAGGGGGAAAATTTGGAACAAAAAATTTTGCAAAAGTCAGTGTAGAAAAAATCACTCATATCTTCTGTAAATAAAAAGCTTTAATAAAAAATGAAAGTAAATGTTGAGAACTAATAAATAATTTTTAAAAATCAATTAAGAAAACATTCAATCTTGTTGGAAGACCAGAGTGTATTCCATATTCTGTGACCAGCTACAAACATGGTTCAACAGGAAGCTGATCTGGATGAAATGGAAGAATTTTCTAGGTCTGAATCTTACTTCCCATCATCTTCTGCATAATCTCTATCAACCAGTCCCATCACTCACATACCCAAATCATCTCTCCATAGACTCTGCTATATATACTGGAAAGATTAGGGGATGAGTGGTCAGGAATCTTGATGTTGAAAGGGAACCATTTCTCTGGCATTAGTTTCCTTCTTTTTAAATTGGGAGGTAGAGTGGTTAAGATGTTCCCTAAAGCCCTTTAGAATGCAGAGATTTGATATGAGAACCATTTGTTTTGTTTTTTTAAAGAATATTGCAAAGTCAGAGAAGTGTATCTTTGATGTCTTTCCCTACCTCTCTCTAATGTGCCACAGCTTCTGTTCACATCCTTCCATGCCCTCATTCTAAGTACCTCTCCTCTCCTTTGTCCCATTTTTGAAGAGCTTTGCTCTCAGCTAGCTGGCAGACAATGCTTCCAAAAGAGCGAACTGACAAAAGTTTATTGCCCCTCCCAACGAACTGAATTTTAATAAGGGGTTTAGGAAGTCCTTCAGAACCTGAAAGAAATAGATAAATAAATAGTGTAATTAGTGACTAGTGGGATATATACCTTACAGTTTAAAATCATTGCCAGCAATGCCCATGTGTGAAGTCAGCCCTAAGCAAGGTTCTAAATGAGGTCCCAGTTTCCTCTGGTTCTTGTTACAAGTTCTGGTACCTAAGAATGGATAAAACACTTAATTTGTGTTCAAACTATACCTCAGATAATAGTTGTATGACCATGGATAATCACTAATTATCAAAAATAATTTATTATCATAAGTACCAAATATCATATCAGTTTCCTTATCTGTAAACTGAGGATGATTCATGCTAGCTCCTGCTAGGTTTGATGCAGAGAGAGCATTTTTAGCCTTTAAAATCCTATGGAAATGTTTTGTAAGATGATAGACCCTCTTCAGAACCACACATCCAAGACAGCAGAAGTTCAGAAGGTTTTGATCTGGGTAGTGGAGAAGAGTAAAAAATGAATTATGAGCTTACAGGCAGACATGAGAAAGGATCCAAGAGCAGAAAAATGGGGATAGTCTGGTTTAGTGAAAAGAGCATTAGATTTAAAGTCAGAGGAGTATGAATTTTGACTCTGCCATTTACTGTGTGACCTGGGCACACAGCCCTAGAAGCAGCTAGGTGATGCAGTGGTGAGAGATCTGTACTTCACATCAGGAAGACAAATTCAAATATGACCTCAGACACTTACCAACTATGTGGCTGTAACAAGTCTCTTCATCTCTATCTGCTTCTATTTCCCCAGCTACAAAATGGGGATAAAAACAGCACCTACCTCCTAGAATTGTTGGAGGATCACAATATTTGTAAAGTATATAGTAGATATAGTATAGATAAGTGCATACTATATATAGTATATAGTACTTGACTATACTATTTAAAGTATATAGTAGATATAGTATAGATAAGTACATACTATATATATATAGTATATAGTACTTGACTATGCTACATAAAGTATATAGTAGATATAGTATAGATAAGTACATACTATATATAGTATATAGTACTTGACTATGCTACATAAAGTATATAGTAGATATAGTATAGATAAGTGTATACTATATATAGTATATAGTACTTGACTATGCTACATAAAGTATACAGTAGATATAGTATAGATAAGTACATACTATATATATAGAATATAGTACTTGACTGCTACATAAAGTATATAGTAGATATAGTATAGATAAGTACATACTATATATAGTATATAATACTTGACTATGCTACATAAAGTATACAGTAGATATAGTATAGATAAGTACATATTATATATAGCATATAGTACTTTACTATACTATTTAAAGTATATAATAGATACAGTATAAAATATAAAGATATAGAATAAAGTATATAGTAAAATATTTGTAAAGTATATAGTAGATGCTATTTAAATGTTAGCTGTTTTTAATCAAATCTTTAGGCTGAATTTCTTCATCAGGAAAATGAAGATTTACTAGGTCATTTCTAGCATCCCTTCCAGAAATAAGCCTACAGATTCCTTCAAGTCTGGACCAAAGTCTCACCTTCCCATTCCTCCTTAGTCTGAATGCCTTCACCCTGAGGCTATCCCTAATGCATCCTTTATATGACTCATTTGTACATAGTTATTTGCATGTTGTCTTCTCCCTGAAGACTGGGAGCTTTTTTTTTTTTTTTTTTTTTTTTGCTTTCCTTTGCATCCCCAGCACTTGGTACAGTCACTAACATGTAGTAGACCCTGAATAAATGCTTGTTGAGTGATTGATTATGAAAAAATAGGTGATGCAAAACTGGCCTGTGCATTTTGGGGGAGAAATCAATCCAGTATCTGCTCTCCATGAGACAGAGCTTTGAATTGACAGAGGGGTGAGACTCTTGGCCTTCAAATCAATAACACTACCTTGTGTTGATAGGAAAAGAACTTTGGGCTTTTCAAAGCAGTTCTTACCTATCATTTAATGCAAAACACTGATCAACAGGTAAGCAAGACAAGTACTTTCTCCCATTTTACAGGTGAGGCAACTGAGTCTCAGAGTATTGAGGGAACTAGCCCAGGGCCAAAAGTGAGCAAACAGTGGGTGCCCCAATCCAAATCCCCTAACTTCTAGTCATGACCTCATTTTACCAGACCAGACACTCTTTCTCTTAAATAGTACACAGTTCCTATTCACACACAGGGGGCTGTTTCAGACCAAAAATAAGGCTGGTGTTTTAAGATGAATTTTTTTTCATAAGCCATGTAAGCCAGGAAATAAGTTGCTTTTTTTTTTTTTTTCCAAAGTCCCTTTCTGAAAGAAAGAATCGATTCTCCATCTTGGCTTCACAGGCCCCGGTGTCTCTGCCTTCCCCTCGATGATTACTGAGTTCTTGTTTATGGAAGGGGAGAGGCAGAGAGAAGGAGACTCAAAGGAAACACTGAGCTGGGGCCTGGCACGGGCCGCCAGCAGCAAGAGCTGTTTCCCCATCAAAGTGTCAGCGCTCATTATCCAGACCCCAGATCCTACAGAAAGCTGGCTGGAGCAACGGGAAGTGGCCACGAGAAATGGTCAGCTGGGATCCAGAGAAATAGGTATCAGGAAAAACAGCAAAGTCTACCCAATAGACACCTAGTCTTCTGGGTTAGGGAGCATGTTAGGGCAAAGCAAGAGGATCATGGAGAAATGAAACTGAAAGGGACCCTCAGGATCTACTGATTAGTCTAAACTTCTTAAGATGAGGAAACTGAGACCCAGAGGTAATAATAGTGCTACCACTATTACTATTAACGACAATCTACATGTATATAGTGCAAAATTTGGCCCTCACAATGACTTACTCTGTCAGATGAGGATTACAGGTATTATTACTCCTATTTGATGGATGGAGAAACCAGAATTCAGGTTAAATGCCTTGCCTACAGTGACATAATTAGGAAAGGTCATTAGCTTGCTGCTAATTAAATAAGTAATTAGTCATAGTTAAGGAAGGAAGGATTTAAAGCCAATTCTTTCCAACTCTGTCCATTACTACATCTACAATGTCACATTGAAGGTTATTAGATAAGTGGGAGAATCAGGATTTGAACCCACATTTGAAATCTACACTAATGGACTTGAGTAGAACCAAAGTCTTTAGTGAGCACTTGCTGTGAGCTCTGCCGTGTGCTGAGTGAAACCCAAAAGAAGGCAGACTTAGGACTTGGTCATATGGCCATATCTTCTTTTGATGGGGAGCTCTCTGAAGGCAGGGACCGTGTGTTTACCTTTCTTTGTATCCCCAGCATTTGGCACAGTTCCGGGCAGGTAGGAACACTTCGTAAGGCTTGTCTGGGGTCAGACAACAAGAAAACTAGTATTCCTTCAGATGGGTTGGAGGTCATCCAGATGCTGTATTTTCCAGGTTGATTTACTTGGCTCTGAAACCATGTCTTGATTTTGAACCCTAGAGTTGGGGGCTAATTCCCAATCCCATCCCATTCCCATCCTCTGGATCATCTACTCGTTTTGTTGTGCTGAAATCTCATTGAAAAATGGCTCTAGAGGCAGCTAGGTGGTGCAGGGGATAGAAATCAGGAAGACCTGAGCTCAAATCTGACCTCAGACACTTAACACTTCCTAGCTGTGTGACCTTGGGCAAGTCACTTAACCCCAATCGCCTCAGCAAAAAAAAAAAAAAAAGAAAGAAAAATGGCTCTAACGATGTGGAGTATTTTTAGTATTATTATTATTATTCCAGCTATGGAAAGCTTTCAAGGACTACTAGTATTTCCTTACAACAAAGAGGATTTGGTCCTCCAGCTAGATTGTAAACTCTCTGAAGGTCTGACCTATTTCTTCCCTTTGTTCTGTATTTCCTCAGGATCAGGCACAAAAAATTGTAGAATATCATGGTCCTAAGGCTGCCTAGACTAGGAATTCTATCAACAATCTCTCCAACAAACTGTAATTTAGACTTCACTTCACTTAGCCTACCTCATGAAGCTGCCTTTTCTACTTGGCAACTCTCCTATTTGTTCAGAAGTGCTTCCTTATCCTGAGCCAAAATCTGCCTCTCTGTATGGAACTTATATTCTTTGCTCCTAGCTCTATCGTCCAGAGCCAGGCAGAACAAGAATAATCCTTCTTTGACATGACATTTTTTTTAAAAGCTTTAGAAGGCTGAACATCCTATGTCAGTAAGCATTTATTGAGCATCTACTGTATACCTCAAATTTTTCAATCATTTCTAATGGCATGATTTTGAGTCTCTAGCCATCTTCTTCATCCATTTCTGAATAAGCCCCAATGTAGCAATGATCCTCAAAAAAATGTTATTCCCAGAACTAGCCACTAAGTAGGGAGTCATTAAAGACATCATTGCCTATCTTGAATCAATTCATCAAGAAATACTCTTTAAGTGCCTACATGTACTAAGTATTCACCTAGGTGAGGAGATACAAAGATAAAAGCAAAATAGGCCCTTCCCTCAAAGAGCTTAAAATCTATTCAGAGGAGAGATTCGAAACATATATAATTACATACAAAAGAGATTCAAAATAGTTTCAAGGGAGAGGGGAAGACCTCAGCAGCTGAAGAGGTCAGGAAAAACTTCATGTAAAAGATGATCCTTCAAAAAGAAATAAAATTATGAGAGTCCAAGAGATCTGGGGGAGGGAGAGAATTCCAGGCACTGGGGACAGCTGGTGAAAAGTTAGAGAGCCAAGAGAGAGAAGGTCTTGTGTAAGAAGTAGTAAAGACAGTTTGACTGGTCCATGGGGTATATGGTGGGGAGGAGTTTCAAGTCTGGAAAAGTAAGTTGGGGCCAAGTTCTAAAAGACTTTAATTGCCAGATGGAGGAACAAGCATTTGATCCTAGAGTTTAGGGGAGTGACAAGGTCCAACCTGAGGTTTAGTGAAATCATTTTGGCAGCAATGTGGTAGACAGATTGAAGGTCAGAGCCTTTTGAAGCGGAGACGCCAATTAGAAGGCTGTTGCAATAGTCTAAGAGAGAGCTGATGAGGACCTGAGCCAGTGTGGCCACTATGTGAGTGGAGAAAAGGGAAGAGATGCAAGAAATGTTATTGCTACCACTTCTTAAGGACGAGACTTATTGGTAAGGGTGGTAAATGAAAATGATGAGCTACTGAAGACTTCAAAGTTGCAAACATGGATGACTGGAAGGATTCTGGTACCCTCAAACAGTCATAGAGAAGTTCAGAAGAGCAGATGCATATATAGGAGAAGACCATGAATTCTGGTTTTGATATTCTGAATCTGAGATACCTATGGATGATGAAGGCATGAATGTCAGGCCTTTATATCTTGATTACCCTTCTCTGGACATTTTCCGTTTTAGCTTATGATGCCTAAAATTGAACACAAGACTCCAGATGAGATCTGACCAGGTCAGAGAGTGCCATCTCCTAATTTGTAAATACTGCTGTCCATTAGCTTTCTTGGCTGTCAGGCCCCTTTCATTGACAGTGCTTACCTTGCAATCCACAAGAACCCCCAAGTCTTTTTCAAGTCAATAATTTTTAAGGCCTCCTAAAGTTCCAAAGTCAATGAGCAATAAGGCAAGCTAGAAGATCAGCTTCAGATGGACCAAAGAGGCAAAGTAAGGTCCCTTTGACCTTTCTAAAGAATGCTATAATAATACGAAATAGGTATAAGGCATTTTTTCTTCTTTAGCTAGACAAAAACAAACAAACAAACAAAAAACCCAACATGCCCTGAATAGAAATAAATTTCACAAGTGCATAATGGGAGTGGTGGAGTTAGACAGCTCCTCATATAAAAAAAATCTAGGGGTTTCAGTAGACTGCAAACTCAATAGAAATCCATAGTTTGATATAACAACCCAAAAAGCTAATGCAATCTCAGGCTGCTAATATTAGTTCTGTATAGTATATAGAATGAGAGAGGTAATAGTCCCTTTGTACTCATTCTCCTGGTCGTGCCACATCTGGATTATTGTGTTCAACTTGAGGTAACACATTTTAAGAAAGACATTTAGTCTTTAATAAGCTGAGAAGTCTACAGTAAAGCTGGAGAGAGAGACAGAAAGAGACAGAGACAGAGAGAGACAGAGAGAGAGAGAGAGAGAGAGAGAGAGAGAGAGAGAGAGAGAGAGAGAGAGAGAGAGAGAGAGAGAGAGAACTGGATCTGGAGTCAGGGACTTTCTGTTCAAATCCTAGCCCTGCTATTACATGTGGAGATAAACTTTTGTGGGATTTCATTTTTCTAAATATTCTTTGCCCAAAGCCTGAAGATCCTAGAAGGACTAACCTTTTATAGGGTTAATGTTCAGTGACCTTAATCAAAACTCTAGCAAATGTCCAAATGATTGACGTCCCTCATGCCATCCCAAATTCAGGATCAGTTTTGTCTTGTCTATTTCTTATTTACTTCTATATAATATATGCTGATGACAGCATAGCTTCAAGTACTAATTATTTTGATTTTTGATCCAATTATTTTTCAATAGTTTTTACTTTGATTCTTGGATTTATTCATATGAACATAAGCATATGTATAAAAATATGTCTGTTTTTAATATACATTGCTACTCTCCGGTCCATCCCTTCCCTTTACTCAACTTGCCCCTTTTAAATAAGGGGCAACCGAGTGGTGCCATGGATATAGTGCTGATCCTGAAGTCAAAAAGATCTGAGTTCTGGCCTCAGACACTTACTAACTATGTCTCCCTGGACAAGTCACTTAACTCTATTTGCCTCAGTTTCCCCATTTGTAAAAATGAGCTGGAGAAGGAAATGGCAAAACCACTTCAATATCCTTGCCAAGAAAACCCCAAGTGGGGACATGAAGGGTCAAGCACAACTGAAAATGACCAAATGATAATTATTGTCCTTCCAGAGCTAGTTATATGCATCAAACCATTAAATTTTAGCAATAGCCATGAAGTTATATTTGCTTAGGAGGGAGGGGGATATGTGGTAAATTTTATTTTTAGAAGTAATTTGTAAATTGATATCTAAGGACATGGCCTTTTTTTTAAAGTAGGTACATTATTAAATTCTATTTCCTAGGAACTTCCAGGTGAGTCTACTTAGATGCTCCAGTGAGATAATATTTGTAAAGCACCCACTATAGCAGAGCACATAGTAGGTGCTTAACAAATGCTTAGTCTTTCCACTGGATTTCTATAACTCTGAAGGAGAGAGTGAGGCTGACAACTTTGTGTAGCTCTGCCTCATTTAAATCCAATTCAAAACAACTCAAGACATCACCCTCATGATGCTATTAGTCCTCTTCAAGAATAAAGGATAAACAACACTAAATGCTTTTTCTCTGTATGTCTTTCTGTCTCTTTCTTTCTTTCTGTCACTGTGTCTGTCTGTCTCTCTCACACACACACTCACACACACACACACACACACACACACACACACACACACACACATACCCATGTGCATTATTCTTCCTATACTGTGCATAGTTAATCTAAAGAACCTATGGCAAATAACTTGGTAAATATACATAAGTAGTTTTCTCACCTACTCTCCTCCTCCACTTCCTTTTCCCCCACAAAGCATTTTTTAGGGAAACTTCCAAGACTCCAGACAACTTAATCCTTCCTGGACTTATAACTTACCACTGGTCTTCAAATAACAGGACCCTAAAAGAAGGAAGGTCCTTGGGAAAGAACACCCTTTTTACAATCCTTCAACAGGTCTTTGATAAATATCCATTAGGTTCCTGGTCATCCTATGTCATAGAATAGAAGGTGAGAATTTAAGCCAACCTCTCAAGCAGTTAATAATCAGCTGGGAAGCTGAAACTTAAATGAAACAGAGAAGACATTCAAAACAATATAAAAAACTGTTCAAATCAGTGGAGTTGAATGTTAAGATGAATGATATAGATAGTAAGTGTTGGTGATAGTCAGAAAGGGGGAAAATCCAGGCAGTCTGGAGTCATAATTCCTATTTATGGGGGAGGGAAAAGTGGTCTGCTTTAACTAGGAAGTTGGGATGAGGTCCCATATTTTCCTATATTTTCAGCAATGGTCCAAAACAAAACTTCTACTGAAATATTATCTTCTTAGTTCTTCATTGTCCCAACATTGTGAATGATGGATATGGGGTTCCTTCTCCCTAAAGATCCTCAAGTGAGTATGCAATCACTACTTCTAGAACATGTTTTAGCAGGAATTATCAGCTAAGGAAACCCTGAACTGAATGATATCTAAAGTGTGGGTTTGTTTTTAACCATTTTGATGGGGGTTTTTTGAGTTTCACTGCTTTAAAATTAATTCCAGTGTTAAAATTTTAAGTGGCTTTGTGTGTGTGTGTGTGTGTGTGTGTGTGTGAGATGAGCTATAACCACTACAATATTTAGAAAAAAAGTCAGTAGGCTGAGACAGTTGGAGAAAACTTCATAAAGGAAGTGAATTATGAGCTGGACCTTAAAAGAAAGATAAATTGTCTGTAGACAGAGAGAGAAGGAGGAGGACAGTGTAGGGGGGAGGGAGTGGAAGTATTGATGAACAAATGTTCCTCAGTCAGAAGGTGAGAAATATGTTCAGTAAGTAATAAGAAGCTCTGCTGCTGTGTTTGACTCCCATACATAAAGTATGTGTGTTGTGTTGTGTTGGAGGAAGGAATAGTATAGTATCAATACTTTATGGTTACTGAATCTTTTAAATTCATTTTATCAGAATTTTAAAGTTAAAACCCAAGTCTCTTGAGGTTATTATGCAGGTCTCTTGTCTCCTGAGCCAGTGTATTTTTTTGCATTATACAAGATCTCATTCTATTATATTTTTATGTTGTTAGAGGTGAAGAGGGGATATATTGTTCTTTTAAAACATGGTTTATTTCATTTACTGTTATTATCAATATTTTTCTTTGCTTTTACCTAAAGTACATTAGTTAGGAAAATTGGAGGGGAGAAGTAAAGTGCTCATCTGAGAAAAGAGGAAAGGATTACTAATACAAAGTTGAATAATAAAGTCTAGGAACAGTAAGATGGAAATGTGATGAATAACTGACATTTACATGAAGTGACTTCTTACAAAACTGAGGGATAAAGTAGTGCAAATTTAACCCCTGTTTTACAGGATTATACTATATATACATATCTGTGTATATATATATATATATATATATATACAGGTTATACTGAGATATAGAGAAACAAAATTATTGCTGGTGGTCACACAACTATGTTGAAGGTGGAATTGGAACCTATATTGTGGGAAGCAATTTGCACAGCTTTTTCTACTTTTCCAGTATATTGTCACATTTGTGTGTTGAAGAAAATGTTTTCAAATACATGTATTCAAAAATAAAAGTTGATGATTAAAAAAAAAAAAAGTAGTGAGATCAACCTGCCTAGAACTGAAGGATATGCATAGATGAGAAAGGAGAGATAAGAAAGGCAAGATGGGGACAGATGGTAGAGGGAGGGTCCTGAATGGCAGATTGAATTTGAACAGGTTGCAGAACTGTTCCTGTTCCTATAGGTATCCAAGTCTTTGATTCTGAAGTATAAAATGGGAAGAGGGAGGGGAGAAAAATATAAGGGGAGGGATGGAAGAAGAGAGAGTGGAGGTAGAGTGGCAGAAAGAGAGGAAGAAGAAGGGAGGGAGAATGGAAGAAGAAAGGTGGAGAGAAGCAAAAGAAGGAGGAGGGATAAAGGAAAGGAGAGAGGAGATTTGAGTAAAGAGAAAGAGAGAGAAAGGAAGAAGGGAGGGGAAGGGGAGAAGAATGTAACTGAGGAGCAGAATAGGAAAGAAAGATGGAGGAAGGGAGGGAGGAAGTCTAATAGTATTCTGTGCTTCCAAGATTTCTCAGGTAGGAATTTGTTTTTGCAGTTTCATACTCAGCAAACTTCCCACTATTTGTAGCAAAAAGCAAAACTAGCTCCCATTTCTACTTTAGATCATTTATTCTTTGTGAGTTCCAAGGACAAGTGGACACAGTGGTTTGTATGTCCTGAGTGCTTAGTCAAGATTTGTTCCATTGTTATAAACAATAGCACCAGGAAAAGAATGACAGGCTAAATGCAACCTTTCTTATAGTCATTGAAAGTCTATAGTATGACCTTTTAGGCCAGAACTACAGCCAAAGGTGAGAAGAACCTTGGACTGTACACACTGCTTGGTATCTTGGTTTGGGAATTCTCAGCTCCTTCTTTAAAAGTGTGGGCTTATCAACACCCATTTTAAGTACCATCTACATATGTTTTCACTGTCACCCCTGAAACTTGCTTATGCCTACTTACTTCCAGCTGTTCCTGTTATTCATCCCATCTCCCTACATCCTCCCTGTTCATCCAAATCTTATCAGCAAATTTAAATTACTCAAATAGTATGTAAAATCATTGGGGGCAGGAACTATCATTCTTGACATGGGTGTTCATAACACTCCAAGACAAATAGTCTCTAACTAATTTCTAATTCATCTTGGTTTTTTTGTTTGGTTGGTTGGTTGGTTAGTTTTGGGCATCATTTGTTCATTTGTCCATGAGGCTCTGGGTTCCATCACTAGATCCATTCTTAGTCTTGTTTCCCATCAACTGTGTCTGTACTGTGATTTTTTTTTTCCCTACACTGTGAGCAGGTATCCTTTAAGACCCAGGTCAGTTCCTAACACCTTCCTCACAAAGTCTGTACCATGAGATAGTGTGATAATGTAGCCATAAGCTGGACTCAAGTCAGAAGACCAAGATTCAAATTCCATTTCTTGTCCCTAGTTTTATGACTTTCAGAAAGATGAATTATGTCTCTGAGCCTGTTTCCTTGTCTTATCAAATGGAAATAGTAATATTTCACAATGTATGTTATAAGGTTGACAGTGTGATAATCACAATGTAGGTACAAAATGTGTTTCAGGAAAGCAACTCCAAAAAAAAAAAAAAATTACTCATATCAAAACAAGTTGGAGGCATGGGGGGGGACACAGAGAAACCTCAGAATTTGGGGCATGAAATCTCATTAATAGAAAGACCCTCCCCAATCTCCAGACATCACAAAGGTTTAGGGGAAAATATTAACATGAAGATACTGATCCTTCCAATAGAGAATCTGGGACAGCTTGAGATCACTACTGGGGAAACTGAGATTGGGGTCAAACTTGAAGCTATAAAGAAGAAGCTTCCAGGTAACTTCTGGTTTTAAATAATTACTATTGTTAATTGTCTTGGGAAGCAAGTGACTTTCCCTTAGCATATTAAGCAACTCACCAAGACAGAAGAGAAGCTATAAACCTACCATCAATAGGTTGATGGAATTTCCTTATTTGGACAATGAAATCAACAAGTCTATTCTCTATCCCTATTCTTGTTAACTAATGGATAAACTCCCTTGTTTTAAAGCCATTTCAGGAGAGAGTGTGTAGTAGTGTACTCTAAAATGCATGCCTTTGGGCAAAACTCCATTTTACTCTCCAGAAGGCAAACTTGGAATAAACAGGATGTGTTACTTTGACCCTAGACTGCACAGATTTCCCTTCCTAACCCCCATTTAGACTAGCTACCTCTATCATTCATCTTTATTCTCAATTTCATTCAATTTAACACTGTATTTTTAGATTATCCTGTATATGTTCTCCATTTCATATGTTTAATTTCATTTACCCAGTTTGCCTCCAAGCTATCCAAGAGGAAGACACAAGTCTTCACCTTTTGCTCCATTCCTCATGGTGAACTGGCTCAGATGCTTAACAAGGACCTGTTGAAAGAACATTCCTTCCCAAGGTCCTTCCTTTCTTACAAGGTCAATGTAGCATCGGATTTCAAATTTACTCTGTTCACATTGATCTGAATTTGAACATTTCTATCTTTCCCACAGCTATAAAGAAAGACTCATTTTCTCATTCAAAGCTAAAAACCATCTCTACATTTGGACGCTAATATCTGGGGCAAAAACACTGAAACTAAATCTATTCCATCCTTCCGGTAGACTGTGGAAGGAAAAGTATAACAACAAGAATGAGAAATTACATTTGACAAATCTTCCAAATGGTTCAATAGCCAGATATGAGCCAAATGAAAGGAGAAAGGGAAATAATTGCTTTGACTTACTCACCAGAGATGTTATTAGCAGAACCCACTAGCTCGAGTTCCATAAGACAGAACAATAGGAGTGGGAGAGAAATGGAGAGGACAAATACCTTTGGCTGTGAGAGCTGTTATTGGCTGAAACCCATGGAGCCTTTGAGGTCATTGTCACATCTTGCAAAAGCTGGCTGGTGGAGGAAATGGTTGCCCTCAGGGGACTTCAAGCCTTCAATTAATTAATAAATTGTCTGGGATTACAAGGAAGTGGCATTTGGTTTTTAGATTTCAGAATACAGGAAGAAAAGCTTGGTGATCTGAGTTGAAAGACCTACCTCTTTAAACATCTATATTCATTATCATGGTGGTTGGAGATGTTCTGTGTAAGAAAGCTGAGGTAGCAGGAAGACAGGGATTGAGCTAATTGCACATTCAGGACCTCTTCTCATCCCTATTCCCATGGTCACTGAGAAGGTGAAGGATGAAGCATGAAGGAAAGTCTTTCTATGTTGATAGAATTTTAATGACTTGTGAGAACTCAAACTACTAACCCGACAGTAGGTTTGGGGGATGATTTTCTGAATCACTGAGTCTGTCTGTCTGTCTGTCTGTCTCTCTCTCTCTCTCTCACACACACACACACACACACACACACACACACACACACACACACACAAGGAACATCTAGGACTAGCCAAAGTTTTTGGCTCCATATTGCTCAAAGGCTGGCTTCTCTTTCCTTTGGGATCTCATCAATTCATTTGAGAAGATGGGACCTAGCTTCTCTTTGCTCAACTGGAGGGACCATATTTTCTAGACACAGTCTCCTCAATACTCTCTGAGACCCATACTCCTTTAAATCATCTCCTCCAGATCATTAAATTCGGAGTCTGTAATGCTGAGATTCCCTCAGAGAGCATTAATCTAAAAAGTCATAAAATCTCATGATAGAGAGTAATTAACGATTAGAAATGTTTATCCATTAGCCCCAGGCTCTATCCTGGCCAGAATTTGGATCTATTATCTGTCTACCCATCTGCCTAGCCCCTCTGTCAGTGTAGACAGGACTCATGGCAGAGCAGAGCCCACCTACTTTTCTGGGGAATGCCCTCAAAAAAAATATCTTAGACTCCTAGCAAAACCACCAATGACTTTTCCAAGACTCATCCATTCAGACAACTGTAGAGTAGTAGGAAAAAGAACGAATTGTTCACATTTGGAGTCAGAGGGCCTGAATTCAAGTCTCAGTTCTGCTAATGTATGAAAACTCACTTTATTTCCCTAAGATCTCAATTTCCTCATTTGTAAAATTTAAAAAAAAATTAAGGGGATTGGACTAAACAAGCTCTAAGTACCTTTCCAGTTCTAAACTTGATGCCAAGATCTGCAAAGATATGAAAAGATTGTTATTTAAAAAAGAAAAAAAGAAGAAGAAAAGAAAAGAAAAGCTAGATGGCAGAGTGGATAGAGTACAGACCCTAGAATCAGATAGATTTGAGTTCAAATCCAGCCTCAGACACTTGACAATTGTTAGTTGTGTGATCCTGGGCAAGTCACTTAATCCTAATTTCCTTGCCCCCAAAAAGGGGAGGGGGGAGAGGGGGTTTTGAAAGGAGATGCCCAAAGAATATTTTACCAATTCTGTGACTTGGCAGAGATACAGGGTACTTGGAGAAACTTCCTCTTCCACCTTTGAGTACTTCTTTGTACCTCTGAGAATGGCCAAGAACCATTGCCACCCCTTTTTATCCCAGACGTACCCCATATGCTCTGGCTCTCAACAATAGCATCTCTGGAAGATGGATGAGCCTGGAGGCAGAGAGACCAATTAGGAGGCTATTACAGTAGTCTAGGCAGAGGCGAAAAGGGCCTGAACTGGCTTAATTTCCTCTTTTGCCACAAATTTTCCCCAACCCCTCCTTATCCCAGGGGTATTCTGTATCCTGGGGCCTCTCAAGGCTTGGATTCTGTTACCATTTCTCAAGCCTCATGTGTCATGGCCAAATTAAAAGTCATCTAGTCCAACATTTCCCAATCAAAGGTCTCTACTAATGCTGACAGTCTGTGATTCCATTGGTTTTCCCTTCTGAGCTAAGGGTGTAAGGGACTGAAAGGCACTGGGCAAAAGAGCCAGAGCCAGGAACCTTCCTGCTGCCTGCCAAAAACTCAAGCAAATATTTGTCTCAATGACTAGAAACACAGAAGGGGATCTAGGGTGGTGGTGGTGGTGGGGCTGGGTCTCCAGGGGAAGCTTGCTTCTGCCCAGAAGAAGGTCACAGCTGGAAAATCTCTGGGACGGAAAGAAAAGAGGAGAGAGTACTGGGAGGAAAGGGGGAAGGGGAGGAGTCAGGGAAGCCCCTGTCCAGCCTACCCCCACCAAGGTTGATTTCCTTGAGGGATTCCAAGCAGGATTCTGCCCCGCCTCAGCCTGGGGAGCCAATCACCCAGCCACACCTCAAGTGGTTTGTGGGTTTTAATGAGACCAGGGTTTTATATGCAATGAAGTCAGTGACCCAAGGAAGGGCTTGGTCTGATTCTCTAAGGAAAACAAGAAGTTGTTTTTCAGGAAACTTGGAGGAGTTGGGATTGGGAGAAATGGTGGGGATAGGGAAATTGGTGCGGATGATGGGATTGGGTCTCTCCCAGTCAATCTAGAGAGGGTTCTCCTTTAGGGAAAAAAACTTAAGGAGATAACAAAGATCCCAATAATTTTATAGCCAGAAAGGGCCTTAAAGAAAATAGGGTCCAACTCTCTTTTACACAAAGAGCAAATATCTCACCTGATGCCCAGCTAGTAAGACAGAGGATCATGGATTTCAAACTGCATCTCACAGCCCAATCCTGAGCTGAGGCTCAGGGGATGAGCCCTATTACAATTACTTCTAATTTATCCAGTGTATATCTTGCTTGTACATACATAGTTGTTTTTCCCATTAAATTATGAGCTTCTTGAGGTCATTTCTTTGTATGCTTAACACAGTGCTTGGTGTATAGTAGGTGTTTAATAAGTGCTTGTTATAAAGATGAGGAAACTAAAGCACAGGGAACTTAAGTGACATCTTGATCTTGCAGCTAATAAGTGTCTGAGGTAGGATTTGAGCCCAGGTGTTCCTGCTTCTCCTCTTCATCATGCTACCTGTAGTATTACAGCTAGGAAACTTACTCTAAGGCTATTGCTCTCTCCATGGTGCCCCACTGCCTTCAGGACCTGCAGACAAGGAATATATTGATGACCTCATACTAAGTTGATCAAGCAAATTTCTGCAAGCAAACTTCTGTCACTCACACATCCCCCAAGCAAGTTGCCATTTACAGAAACATACTTTATCTGAGTTCTTGTATATAGCTTTGCAAAACCTGAAAGCTCTATGCAAATGCTTCTTCTTGTTGTTTTAAAAGAGCCTTTAGTTGAGCAAGGTCAGCTGGAAGAAATGCTGCCTTTCCAAGGCTGGTCTGCAAGCTCTCAGTTCTCAACCTCAGTGTGAGGGATAGGACATGAGTAGATTCTATGAGGACTTTCGGTCTAGGGCTGTTTTTTTGTTTTTTTTTTTCTTTTTCTGCAAGCTGGGACCTGGCCTAGCTGGGACAGTGCTAGAATATTACTCAATACCTCAAGGACCTATGATTTCATCAGAGTGGTCTCCCCTGCCACAAAACAGATGACAACTCTTCTCACAGTCTCATAAGTTGCTATGGCAGGAAGAAATTCATCACCTGAGACCGACCTTCTGGTAATGAGCCTTTCAGAATTTATCTAGGCTGCAGACAGACATAGCATCCATCACTGGACCCCTTCTAGCCTGGAAGGACCCACCAAGGTTTTGAAAACCCAACATCACCTTCACATCAGGCTGAGTCATGAACTTTTAACAAAGGAAATGAATACCCTGGACTCACCGTTATTCATATATGTTTTATCCAGTTGAATTCTTTATTTCATAGGATCATATCACATGAATATACTGGACTCACCATTATTCAAGTGTGTTTTATCCAGTTGGATTCTTTATTTCATAGAATCATATTGTCTTAATTTTAGAGATAAAAAGAACTTTCTAATCCAGCCTCTAGATCCAGTCTCAGACACTTATTAGTTTTGAGACCCTGGGCAAGTCACTTAATTCTGTTTGCCTTAGTTTCGGAGAAAAAAAAAATGGCCAAACTCCAGTATCATTGCCAAGAAAACCCCAAATGGAATCACAGTCAGAACTGAAATGACTAAACAGTTCAAATTCATCAAGTCCAACCCCTCTCAATTTATACAAGGAAACTGAGGCAGACAACGGTTTTGATTTATCCAGGGTCACACAACTAGTAAATGCTTTGATTTGAATTTGAACTCTGATCTCTCTGACTCCAGATTCAGTATTCTATCCATTATACTATCTGTCCTATGCTGAAGAACTTTCAACCTCATCTGTACAGAATTAGATATGAGCTATCTTTGATCTGAATTTCCAAGGGAAAATGCTGAATACATTCACAATTCAACAAAGATATGATTTTTGAGAGATCCCCAGACTGAGCTTGAGCAATATAAATCCAGAGTTTGGTGTGCTGGATCCTGAATTACCAATTTATAAAAGGAAAAGTTATAGATCCAAAGCTGGAAGGAGCCTTAGAAAGTCCCTGGTGGGCCCAACCTCCCTCATTTCATTGGGAATGTAAGAGGTCCAAGGAAATTAAATGAGTCCCCAAGGTCACATGGGTTGTGAACATCAGAAGTGGAATTTGAACCCAGGGCTCCAGACTCTAGTTATTGCACTACATTTCCTCCCCTAGTGGGGTAGGATCTCTGTCTCATTTTCCTCAACTATAAAAGGGGGATTATAATAGCATATAACTTACAAGGTCATTTTAAAGATCAAATAAGATAGTATTTGTAAAGTGCTGGCACAGAGTCAATGCTTCTTCAATGTTTAATTAATGCTTGTTCCTTTCCCAACCCGGCTCATATGTGAGCCTTCAAGATGATTTAATAGGGGTGATCCCTACAATTGACCAAACCCAGTGACCCCTTTCTGGGTCTTGCATTCTGGTATCTTGTCCAAGGACATGTGCAATACAGTTTTTGATTGGTCCCTTGTTCCCCAGAGCTGGGATTTCTTTGAAAATGTTTAGTCACAGGATGAGGAAAAGCCACACATTTTGGTGGGCAAAAGACACTCCCTTTTTCTTTTGACTGAATTGATTTGAAAGCTTTCCTTTGGATTTTTATCAAGAGAGATAGGAGATTTCTCTTCTTTGAGCAGATAAGCAAGAACATGTTCTTTCCAGGTGAGTCAGACATTGGGTCTCAAGTCCGTGGCTGCTAGATGGATTTTCCAAATTCTATGGGCAGCTCATGACTTTAAGAGTTCTTGGTTTTCTAAGATGATTGCCCATAAAAATGTGCTTTCTATGACTATATAGCTTTACAAGGGAAATTATCATTGATACAATCATTCTGAGCCTGAAAGTACTAAAGATTCTTATCTGTCTTTCTGGTAAGAAAATCTGAACTTTGTGAGTTGATCAGACAACCCAGATTTGCAAAGAATATGAAATATCTGTTTAACAACCCCACACATTTGTCTTTACTTCTTCTGAGAATATAAAAAGTGTAAGAGATTATGGCTTTATATTTTAAATATTTGTTTATACTCACTTATGAGCCTTCTGTACTTTAAGCATTTCTTCTGTGGTAGAAAAAAATAGATAGTTGCCCTAGAGCTAAGATCTGATTTGTATGCAGAGGATCTTTTCTAGAAGAGATCTTGTTCATCCCTTTCAGCGAGATTGTAGACAATAATCATACCCAAGATTTCCTTTACAAACTTTTCTCTAGAGTTCTGCTCCAAGAAATGAACATAAGGGGACAGAAAGCAGAAGAGAAGCTTACTTAATACTTCCTTTGGAGTCAGGCTGCTTCCATCTATGTGAGTTTAGGGCAGTAGCCCCTTGTGGGAAGGGGCCCTTGGGTTATTGGGCAACTACTTGACATCTCTTCCAGGTGCCAATAGGTGACAAGCTGTGATAACTTCGTAGAATATTGTTTATTTGTTGAATTTAATTATTGTTTTTGCCCATAAATATAATATGCAGGTCCAGAATGCAGAAGGACAGTAAGACCAATAAAAATTTGTGAACTTTGTTGGGATTCTTCAGTGCAAGTCATTGGTGGAGATACTCAGAAGGACAATGCTTTGAAGAAGGAAACTTGCCCAGTTCCCAGAAAACTATCCAGAATTGAAGATGGGGATAAATGGGTTAAATGCACCTCAGATGATTTCCTGGGAACAGCAAACATTTAAGAAGAGGGCAAAAGTAACCAGTCATCTCTAAAGTTGGCCATATGTATTGGCTTCTTTCTGTGGGACATATGCTATTAACAGGGGAATCCCTGAAGTTGAACATTGGTATTGACCCACATAGGCTATGTTCTCTGGCTCCTTGCTAAAGAACGTCCAAGATTTATCAGTTCTTGATTGGTTCTTCACTCTGTCATAGTTATTAGGTGAGTGACTCTTCCTTACCCTGTAGCAACTCATCTTCACTGAAGTCACAGGGACTAAAAAGCCAATCAACACTTTAGCAAAAAGACAGGCACAGGGCCCCAAAGAAAGGGGCCAGTGTTAATAATCCAATTCTAAGGATTCCTTATTACAATAACAAAGTCTATCAGGTATAAGACAGCTTTGATTTCACTTCACAGAAAATGCAGAAAACAGATAAAAAACTTAAAATAGTCCATAAACGACCATCTGGCTCCTCCCTTTCTAATGAGTTCTACCTTCCCCTGTTACCTCTAGAGACACATTCAGCCTCCAGGCTCATAATATGACTCTATGGTGGGTTTACTAAAAAGTTATTCCTCAAGTCCAAGAGAGCCCTAATTTTACTCTAGGGATGAATATGGGCTTCCAGCTTGAAGCCTTTATCCTAAGAGGTTAGTGTCCCCAGGAAGGAAAAAATTGGAATTTATAGGGAGGCAAATGTGGGCCTGGCAGATCTGTATTTTCCAAATAACTCATGGGAGACCACGTATAGGACTTGGTTCCTCTGTGTGATGGCTCAGTCCTGTGATGCTCCTTTTTGCTTTGGGGGGTTTATGTGATAATTACTCTGTTCCCCAATGGGTTGTTACAATCCAGGAATTCCCCTTTCCTCTCTAGAACAGAAATTTTTATACTGGTCTTTCCCCAGACTCCTAAAGGGGGCCTATGGATAGATTTCAGAGGGCTCAAATTAAGATGGAGAGAAAAAGCCAACAACCTAACTTTCACTAATCTTCAGTTTTCTTATGTATTTATTTTATGTATACAAATGCATTCTGGAAAGGGGTTCATAGGCTTCCCAGCATGCCAAAAGCATCCTTGACACAAAAAGGTTAAGAACCCCTGTTCTAGAAGGCTGGTTCCTGGAACTTTTCATTGTCCAGGAAATCCTGCTTCCTCTGACCGAGGCTGGATCTCAAGAACCCTCATCACTTAGCCATATGGTTCCTATCTCCACAAATGTGGGGTTACGCCACTGCCTCTCCACAGCGAAGGCCAGAAACTTTCCTTTCTGTCCTCATGATTGAGAACACATGAAAATGCATGTAAAATGAGTGGCTGGTCTAAATGATCTCTAATTTTTTATATCCTATGATTTATTTTCCCAATGAATTAGCTTGCATCTTAAGAATAGGGATCAGCTTAAAAGGTATCAGTGTTTCCCACCATGTTAAGGACTTGTACCTTTTTTTTTTTCCCCCTGAGGCACTTGGGGTTAAGTGACTTGCCCAGGGTCACACAGCTAGGAAGTATTAAGTGTCTGAGGCCAGATTTGAACGCAGGTCCTCCTGACTTCAGACTGGTGTTCTATCCACTGCACCACCTACATGCCCCAGACACGTACTTTCAGTATCACATTCAAGCAGCCTCCATAGTTTGAGGTGAAGAAAAGACTCCTCCCTACATACCATAGGAAGTCTAAGAGAGAATCTCAGTTGGCTGATAGAAAGAGAAAGGATGCAAAGATTGGAGTAGATTTTTCAAGTCTATTGAAGGATCTGTAATTCCTGTCTTAGTGGTCAATGTTCTTTAACATAGAGCACTGTCATGTAGCAAAGAAAGGCCCCCGTGGAACCTATTTGGACCAAAGTTCTAAATAAGAATCTTATTTTATATCATTCTAAAACACAAGTCCTTCAGCACTGAACATGTTCCCACTAGGAGATTGGTGTGTGTTCTATGACAAAGCTTTTTAAAGTCTGGGTCATGATCCCATATGGAGTCTGAATGTGAGGGTCATGAAAAATTTGATAACAATAAAAGATATCTAATATTCTACCAAAATTTAATTCTTTATGTAAAAATAAAGTCATATAGGGGCAGCTAGGTGGCGCAGTGGATAGAGCACCAGCCCTGAAGTCAGGAGGACCTGGGTTCAAATTTGATCTCAGACACTTAAAATTCCCTAGCTGTGTGACCCTGGGCAAGTCACTTAACCTCAATTGCCTCAGCAAAAAGAAAAAAAAAAAGTCAGATATCCATCTCATTGATATGAAAATTTGTTTTCATCTTTAATAAATGGTAAAATCATGTCTATATCAAAGAATTGCTTTTAAAATTTTCTTTATTATCAGTCAATGTTTGATTTGTATGCATATTTTATATACCTAAACATCTAGGGTAATGTAAAAGTTTCTCAGGCAAAAAAGGATTGGGAGTAGAAAAAGTTTAAGAAGCCCTCTTCTGTGGGGTGGCCCCTGGAGGATCACACTGAATATTCCAATCCAACATTTCCGATATGCAAATTATTTCCTGATTCTGCTTATTTTGTCTTGCATCAAGCCATGTAATCATTTAATCAATAATCAATCATTTGGGGAAGGAGGGATACATTATAACATACAAATGATATAAAAACAAAAAAATAAATATTTTCTTAAGTCAACCATCATTTATCAGGTACCTACTATGTGCCAAGGTGCTAGATAGAACATCATTAAAGACAAGAATTATATAATTTTGGATGCTTTTCTATATTCTTCAGATTTATCATTTCCTATATCACATTAATCTTTCATTACAATCATATCATGTCCTTCCTAAATCTTTCCCTCCTCTAAACTCCTATGATCTTTCCCCCCAATTCCTCACCACCCTTCTTGCCCTCCTCTGAACATCCTCCATTTTGTCAATGTCCCATTTAAAATGTGACCTTCCCCTAAAACTGAACACAGTATTCCAAATGTGCTCAAAACAAGGCAGAACAAAGTGGGGAAAGTCTGTTTCTGAGCTTAGTTTTATTCTTAATGAGCTTAATGACTTGTGGAAACCAACTCCACCCAATCCAATTGAACAAGTGTTTTTCAAATGGTCCACTGTACACAAGACATTGTACAATGTTCCAGTGAGACAAAGAAAAGCAGGAGACTTCTTTCTGGTCCTCTTTCTCCCCACCCCTTATTTAGCCTTCTGCTTAGGGCTAATGACCTTCTACTTCTAAGAGTAGGTTTTCTGTAAGGGATGGAAGGAGACAGTCATAAGGCAATAGGACATGCAGAAACATTTCTGGGGCTTCAGGTCTGGCTGGAGAAGACAGCCTTTATGATGCTTCCTGGCTTTTTATCAGTGAGGAAGTCAAAGGTCACCTATGGAGCCAGGGCTTAAATCTCCCAAAGTCAGCTCTATTTCAAGGTTCAGATCTCTGTCTCCCCTCTTCTACTGAGGATCTAAATTTAGTTAAAATGCAGCATTTGGATATCTCTTGTGGCAATCATGCATATTGCATGATGTCTGCTCCCGCTGAACTTCCCTTTGGAAACTTGCCCATCACCAATCTTGGTATCTCTTCCTTCACTATTTTCTCCTTTCCCCTCTATCCCCTTATCTTTTCTTTCTTCTCTCTCTTCCTTTCTCTCCCCTTTCATCCTTTCTATCTTCCCTCCTCCTCCTCCCCTTCCTCCTTCTTCTTCCAGAGGAGCTAAGTGATACAATGGATACAATGTTGGGTCTAAAGTAAAAAAGTTTTAAATCAAATCCAGCCTTAGATACTTACTAGCTATGTGATCCTGGGCATCACCTAATCTGTGCCTCCTTTTTCTCAACTGTAAAATGGGGATAATATCAGCACCTACTTCTCACGATTGTTGTGAAGATTAAATAAGATAATATTTGTAAAGTGATTAATTCAAAATCTGCCACATAGTAGCCATTGTATAAATGCTTTTCCTCTTTCCTCTTCAATTCAATATTTTCTAAATATCTACTATGCACAGGGCAGGATGCTCCCCCTTTCTCATTGTGTTCTTTATCTTTTTCTCTTCCTACTAGAATCAGAGATTTCAATCCTGAAGGGACTTCAGCAGCCGCAATCCATCCTCTTCCCCTTATAAATGAGTCATCTGGAGAAGTAATTTGCCCATGGTCACAAAAGTAGAATATGACAGAGGCAAGATTTGAACTGTGATTTCTGATTCCAGAGTCAGTACTTTCTCTACTGTCCCCCCTATCCATTCCTGTTTTCTTTTTTTCCCCTTTTGTACTTTCTTCTCTTTCTCCTTTTCCTACCTTTTTCCTCTTTCCTCCTATTCTTTTGCTCTGTTTTCTCTTCACTTTATATTGTCTCCTTCCATTGAATTTCACAAATTGCTTCATTTCTGTGACTATGGGTATTCCTAAGGTTTCACATCTCTGCCCCTATGAATGAAGGAATGGTCACAGGCCTAAGAAGTGATGTTATTCCCCAGGGATAAACAAATGCTATTGTTTTCTTCATCTTCCTGTATTCAATTAGGCATTATTTTTTTTCTTGAATCCCCCCATTCTTTTGACTAGGCACACCCTCTCTGGCACCCACAGGGATGATAGTTTTGTTTTCACACTGATGAAAACTAGAATACTCATTTTCATCGACCCCGAGCATCTTGCCAGAGGTTAAAGGTTCCTTGGGCCAACCAAGCCGGGTAGCAGCCAAAATATAATAAAATATAACGTCTCCTGGGAGGATTTTGGAAGCATGTTGATAACAAACATATTAGAAGGAAATCATGTGCTTGCTATGTCTGTGTATACGTTCTGTTCCAAGAGAAAAGGATTCAAGGCAAAACACATTTGACCTCAGCTTTGAAACTAGAACAAATCATTGTCAAGCTAAGTGCTTTTGAGTCACAGCTGGAAGGACAGATGTATTGGATTAAAAGAGGTGAGTCCTTCCTTATCCTCTGTGAGGATATCAGTCAGTTAATCAATAATCATTTGTTGATTTCCTACTATATGCCCAGCCCTGTTCCAGGCACTATATGGGGATCAGAGAAAGAAAAGACAGCTCCCACTCTCTTTCTAACAGAATTATTAGCCTGAAAAGATCACTAATAAATAATGTCAAGGAGCAAAATTGTAATCGGTGCAATGCATCTGGAGCTTTTCCCCAGGATGCCTTTGGAGGGTCTGATATCACTTGCAGTCTTACCAATATAGAAATGACAGTGCTTAGCACCTACTTAGCAAGAATAATTAGCAGAATTGGGAAAATACCCAATGGCCTGGCAGGGTGATCTCCTGACTTCCTTGCCAGCCTCCACATTAACAATAGCATTCTGACGTGTCCACTTGCCATCCCAAACTGAGGGAAGGCATATTCTCTTTATTCTATATGCCATAGGTATAGTTCCTAGAGCTTTCCCTGACAGGAGGAAGAAATCCTAGTTCAAAGAGTTTATGTGATAAATGACAAATAAAAAGGATAGGGACTAAGTACCGAAGAGATTAGAGCAACCTCCTCAGACTTACAGAAATCTATCTCAGCCTACTGCATATTGACTTTTAAAAAACACAAATTAACATTCTCTTTGCTATATTGTATTTTTGTTTTGTTAAATGTTTCCCAATTACATTTCCATCTGGATCCAGTTGCACTGAAGGATCTCAGGCTTAAAGGTCAGGACAACTATTATGGATTGGAGGGAGCATGGAAGGTCTCCTAGGGGAAGCAAGACTTGAGCTGGGCCTTGAAGAATGGTAGGATTTAGATAGGTAGAGAGGAGAAAGGAGAGGGGAGGGAACCAGAGCAATGAAATATAGACAGTACATGTAGAAAACAGTGAAAAGATTGATTTGACTCTATTAGTGAATTTGTGGAAGGAAGATGTAGAAGATCAGGTAGGGGCCATATCAGAGATGGTGAGAAATGTCCAGATAAAGAGAGAAGGTCTCATTCTTCCAGTAATTTGGAACCTTAAAAAAGCCCAAATAGTTATTCCCTGAAATGAGACAAACATCCCACCAATTTAAGCCACCCGTTCTACTTTTCTCTTGCCCAGAGTCCTAAAACTTGTACCTTTCCAATA
The DNA here is from genome assembly GCA_023553655.1 of Myrmecobius fasciatus. Classification (NCBI taxonomy): domain Eukaryota; kingdom Metazoa; phylum Chordata; class Mammalia; order Dasyuromorphia; family Myrmecobiidae; genus Myrmecobius; species Myrmecobius fasciatus. The sequence continues at coordinate 459,739 of JAJPUD010000552.1, forward strand.
CAACCTGACAATAATTGGTAGGGAATAAATAACCAATTGAATTCTCAGTGGAGATATCTGTCTGTTTATCAGGGTGCCTGACACTGAATGACCAGGAAGGACCCTCACCTTCCCCATACTTGAGTCAGACACAGATGCACCTTCAGGGACAGGAGAATCTCTCAGAAGGAGTGTACTCAGGAACACAGCATGTGCTGACACTGGCATGATTTATAGTTCCCAAGAAAGACATGTGGGTATTTGACAGACAATTACTGAAGCCATTGGGGCTGAGAGAGAACCATGTCCCAGTTTAGGTATCTATCAAAATTCACCATGATAGATAAGACACAAATCCATAAGTCTGGGGCAAGGCAAGAACAGCAGCTATAACTACTGTATAATGAATTTTTCAACAACTTATCTTTTCTCTTCCACAAATAAAGACCATATAAGAATCAGCAATTGGTGCACCCTGCTGCTGGTCATCTGTTCTGGTAGATTGTACTCCTTCATCAGATGAGATTAATAATAAATGAAATGCTATTGGCTGTGCATCATAGATGGAACACTTAAAGGATTATAAGAACCCTCACACAAAATGTTGTCATGCAAACCCTTATTTCTTTTGAGTTTCTTTGGCTCACTTAGAACCTGTCCATTTAAATATAGTTCTAAAGATCTGGCTATATTTTTGCATATTTCTGGAATACTAAAGATCTTTTAGAAGGGCCTGTCTGTGCCCATTCATTGCTAATAGCAGGGACCCAAGAAGCCAGACAAGCTTATCTAAAATGAATTGGACATCTGAGAATAAGAATCTGAAATCGGAGAATTGAGAATCTGACTTCAGACTAAGCACTATCAGCTCTTACCTAAGATGAAAGCTCTGAAACAAATTCTATCTATATTCAGTATGTATAATAATCTGTAAAGAAACTCAACTTTCCCTTCATGCATCTTCTCATTCTGCTCCCCATACTTCTAATGATAAAACTCTCAGTGTTTACAAGTAAGACTTAGACTGTTGTTGTTGTCTCCCCATAACTACATTTATTTTCCCACCAACATCTTTGAATAGATTGATTGAAAGAAGGATGGAGTTCAGGCTGGCCTAAGTTTCACGTACCATCACAGGAAAGAAGCAGTGCTCAGACCCTAGAAAACCACAGTTGGTTGCTTAAAGGTGAAATAAATCCAACAGAAATATGAAGCTTAATTTCTGTAGCCCACAAAGAGAAGGTCTCACAGACAGTGATTTTAAGAGAAACATCTGTGTTTTTTTTTCTCTAGTTAAATAAAAAAATCCCCTTAGGTCATATTATCAGATTGTCCTTGGAAGGGGTGAATTGGCTCCTTCCTTTGCCCATCAATTAACCTCAAATTGGCTCTCTAGTTCACTGCAGAATAAATAGGACTCAAAGATGGAAGAGACCTAATAGAACATTTAGTTCAAGCAGCTCATTTTATAAATAAGGAAACTGATTCCAGAGAAGTGACTTGCCTAAAGTAACACATAACATAAGGAAATTAGCAGGTTCAAGTCAGGACTTGAACCCAGATCTTCAGGTTCCAAACTCAGTACTTATTCTACTATATCTTGCTACTTTACCCAAGAACATGATCTTCCCTCCTTTTCCTATTCTGCTACTCATAGTTTCAAGACCCTCAAGCCCAACTTTAAGTTCTATGGCACTTCCTTTCCTAAAAAACAGTGAAGATATATAGATCCGTCATGAGAGGACCATAGACAAAGCATCCAATTCTGCTCTGCAATCCAACCAGCTCCCAATTAAAGTTCTTTCTCTCTTTGACTCTCCAATGACAATATACATAGAAAGCATCAATTGAATAAAAAAAATCACATAATTCAGTAATTACAGCAATTACTGAATTATGTTCTCCTACAAACTATAAAGGTAAGTACCATTCTCTGCAAGCTAACGGGAACCAAAATATCATGGCATGGTAAAGTTAGAAGGGCTCTTAGTTATCACTAGTCCAATTCACTAATTTTATAAGAAACTGAAACCAAAGAAAGTTGAGTTAAAAATCAACATTTATTAAACACTCACTGTTTATAGACCAATATGCTAAATGAAATAAAAATTTTATAGAAAACTCTCCCTACCCTTGTGAAGCTTACAGTCTGATACTTACCTTTACAGTCTGGTACTTACATCTTGGATTCCAAGATTGAGAAGACAGGATCCTTGAAGACAGTTGCCTCCACTGCAAAGATAAGAAAATACGACAACCAAATAATCAGAGAATAGTTAGAATTGTAAAAGACCATAGGTATCATCCAATCCTAGGAAAGGAAAATGAGATTCAGAAGTGAGGTTCCTTTTCCAAGACCCCACAGAGAATAGTTTGCAGAGTCAGAAGGATAACCCAGTTGTCCTGAGTCTGTGGCCTGGATTCTTTCCACCTTCCAACACTATTTTTTCAATAGATTGTGGGAAGTAGTTTGAAATTATAGTTAGGTGGGAAGTAGGTTGAAGCTTCTCAGATGTTTAGAATTAAGCTAAAGATTTAGCCTGATAAGGGCCACAAAAGACAAGGATTAAGTGACAAGAGAAAAATTGAATTTTAAAATGATGAATTCAGATCATTATTATCCTATGAATTCTTCTGGGTAGGTAAGGCAGATGAGATATGTAACTCCTACATGTAATTAGATACTTAGAATATATTGGCCATCTCCACTGATGAACATCTCAACTCTTCTGACTTTTCTGTATGATTTTTGTCCTTATCATTTGGGTTTTGCATGGATGCATAAGACTACTACAAAACACATCAGAAAGATATTTTGGATCCATGAAGAGACTGTTGCTATATTCATTTTCCAATGGAAATAAAATTGTTAGCATTTTGTATGCATTATGTACCCAGGATCAGCTGATACTTTATATTAGTCTGCCCATGTCATGATATTCAAAGAGTAATTAAACTGTTTCAGTTAATATCTCATGATCCCCCATTTCCACTAAATCTCTCCAACTAAACCAGAATAAAATATGACAGGGAAAATTTATTCAAGAATAAAACAAAAATAACTAGGGGGAAAAAATCTCCCCTTACACACTGGAAAATGTTCTCTCACTGATTCCCAGTGATGAATATAGGCTTCACAATTCAACCTCTCAGATTTGCATCCCATGTGGAACATTTTCCATCTCTAAAGTTGCTTCTTTTTGCTTCCCTACAGAGCTACTGATATCATTTGATAAGTTGCTATTCTGTTATATTGCTTCTCCAATAAATTTCTAATACTAAATGACTTTCCCACAGAGGAATACGTACAAGTTATTTTTTGTTTGCTATTCAAATATTTATTTTTACAGTGTTTTTAGTAAGATAATTTACTTCTTTGAGAAGGCTTTTAAGAAATAAAATTTCATATGACATAGGTAGCAGTTCAAACTTAACTATTAACAACATTCTTTATGAAATGCTAACCTACTTTAAAATCAAATGGAACAAGGAAATACAATTACAATCAGTTAAAAAAATGTTTTAAGTGGTAAAACTTTTTAAAATTATATCCAGCGTGAGACAAAATCGTCAAGGCCATTACATAAAACATTTTCATACAAGTCATTTGTGAAGGTACTAGACTTGAGGAGAAAGTTTCAGAGATCTGGTGTGGTGATTGATCTTATGTTCATTTCCCACCATCTAGCAGCAAATGCTCTCTAAATGAATAGTTATATAATAAGAGTTAAGCCCATGTTGCTGAAATAAAAACAGATCCCAAGGCATAGCTTATAAATTCAATTGGTTTTGATTGAAGGTTCTATAACAGCTAGTCATTTAGACCAAATCCTCTATTATTACTAATCAATCTGAATTCCAGGATAATAGATAGAGAAGGGAGGGTACTTGAATACACTGTCTCCAGTGTTCTTCCCAAGCCTGTGAAGAAACATTATGTTTTATCATTTCCTGTATCTGTGGAAGGCAGGCAGCTGTAAGGGATCCTCAGTAGCAATGATGGTTACCAGTAGAACATCTTTGGCACTGTAGTTTGAGGCTAAGTTGTTCTTGAATTAACTGATTAAAATAATTTGTTAAGCACTTACTATTTGCCATGCATTGTGCTAAGTATATTTGGGGATATTTAAAAACAAATCTCTGCCCTAAGAGTTTACATTCTATTCAAGCCATTCTCCAATTGATAAATGGTCAAAGGATATGAACAGACAATTTTCAGATGATGAAATTCAAACTATTTATAATCATATGAAAAGGTGCTCCAAATCACTATTGATCAGAGAAATGCAAATTAAGACAACTCTGAGGTACCACTACACACCTGTCAGATTGGCTAAAATGACAGGAAAAGATAAAGATAAATGTTGGAGAGGATGTGGGAAAAGTGGGATACTGATACATTGTTGGTGGAACTGTGAATGGATCCAACCATTCTGGAGAGCAATTTGGAGCTATGCTCAAAAAGTTATCAAACTGTGCATACCCTTTGACCCAGCAGTGTTTCTATTGGGCTTATATCCCAAAGAAATCATAAAAGAAGGAAAGGGCCCCACATGTGCAAGAATGTTTGTGGCAGCCCTTTTTATAGTGGCTAGAAACTGGAAACTGAATGGATGCCCATAAATTGGAGAGTGGCTGAATAAATTATGGTATATGAATATTATGGAATATTATTGCTCTGCAAGAAACGACCAGCAGGACGATTTCAGAGAGGCCTGGAGAGACTTGCATGAACTGATGCTGAATGAAATGAGCAGAACCAGAAGATCATTTTTCACGGCAACAACAATACTATATGAGGATCATTTCTAATGGACATGGCTCTCTTCAACAATGAAATGCTTCAAACCAGTTCCAATTGTTCGGTGAAGAGAGCCATATACACCCAGAGAGAGGGATGTGAAATGTGGACCACAGCATAACATTTTCATGTTCTCTATTGAGGTTTGCTTGCATTGTATTTCCTTTATCAGATTATTCTTTCTTGTAGATACGATTTCTCCTGCACAAAAAATGATGCAATAACTATACATATATTCGATTTCTTAAGTATTCTAACATAATTATCATGTAGTGGATATCCTGCCATCTAGGGGAGGGGTGGGGAGTAGGGGGGAAAATTTTGTAACAGAAAGCTTTGTAAGGGTTAATGTTTAGGAATTACCCATACATATGTTTTGCAAATAAAAAGTATTAATTAAAAAAAGAGTTTATATTCTAATAGAAGACAAGACATATAGGGGAGTGGAAGTCACAAAAGTTTTTTGGCACAGATTTTCCAGTAGTAATGGCCATTTTAATATGGTTCTGATTCTAGAACTAGAAAACAGTAGAGAAGATTGTATAGAGGATTAAGGAACAGGTAGATGCAAAGAAGCACACAGAGCAGCAAAACAGGGATGAGAAGATGGCCATAGAGTAAAATGAAGGATATCTGAGGCCTAGTTGAAACAACTGACCAGGTAAGGCTCACACCAATCAAAACAATCACCCATTACCAACTAAAACAGCCACCCATCAACAATCAATACAGGTCCCAAGATGGGAGTTCCAAAGCTAAAAGGATTAGCTGGCTTGCCTAGTTTCTGGTCTAGGTAACAAGAAAGCTGATATGAAGATGGCCTGGGAATAAAGTTGCATAAAAGTCCTTACCTAAATAAAGGGAAAGCCCTCTTTCTAACCCAACTTACCAGCAAAGCTTCCCTTTTTGATGTAGCCCTGAAGGTTTGGGAAGCACTAATTGGCCAGGTTACAAACAGCTGAACTCATGCACAGCCTTTAAATTCATGATGGGTCTTTTGAGCATCTTGGCCTTGGAACACACTCTAAGAGCCTTAACACAGCCAGTTTTTATCTGGTTGAGGAAAGAATAGGGCAAGGTGATTGTTTAAGATTGCTCCTCATAATTTTACCCTATGAATGCCATACATTCAGAAACCTTGGGAAGCGGCTATTATCACAGTGTGGGCACTTTGCCCAGTGTAGATACTAATAATTATCCCGAGGATGACCTTGGAGGAAGCTGCCATTATCTGGGAATGGGTTTGTTGCAAAAGTTACAAAGAGAGAGAAAATGGTTGAACTTTTAATAGGCCAGCTAAGAGGTTATAAGAGGTTGTGATTACTTCAAAGAAAACTGTTAATTCTTAACATGCAAGCAGAAACATGTTGCAATACACTATATTTAATACAAAGGTTGCTTCTACTTGGAGGGGAACTTCCCAAAACTGGAGCTGCATTGGTGGTTTAAGTATATAATAAGTATTAAATGGACACAAATCCTCACAAAGACTCAATCACTTAGACTTACTTCAAAAGACAGAAATTCATACATAAATAACTTGTCAAATTGTGTGGTGGGTTATAGCAGTCTGATAAATTGTTGTTCCCTACCACCCACCCCTTGACAGAAAAAAGGGCCATTTAGAACAAAGGACTAATCCACAATCTCGTGGCTATTTCTGCTCTTTAGTGAATCAGATCCATACATACTCAGGAAAATAAAAGTCTTCAAATTGAGTCTACCTTTTTCTCTGACTCTGGGCCACCCAAAGCAAAAACTCCCTCCAGATCATTTGATATTTTGGGTGGGGGTTAAGTGTAATCTTTTTGACTCCTGTCATGACCTTGGAAGCTAGAACTAGGACGATCCTGTCTTAACTCATGCTAGTTATCAGATGAAATACTCATTCTCCAGGATCACAGAGCCTAGCACTCTGTATTCTTAGGTTTTTCTATAGTACCAGCATGGCACAGTGGAGAAAGTACTACCAAAGGCCACTTTCGGGATATATGGCACTCCAAAAGAGCTGGCTTTTCCAGAGTTGAGTGAGTAACTTTGTGTTTGCAGCCTTTGATTTACATGCCTAGTTTGTGCATCTGAATATTTATATAATGGGGAGGAGTGACTGGAAGGAGGAAAGAGAGAGGGAGAGAAATGAGAAAGAGAGAGGGGGAAAGGGGGAAAGAGGGAAAAGAAAGGGAGGGAGAGAGAGGAAGCACAAAATAATACATCTATCTCAAACCAAATGGGCAAGACATCCAAGTTTTCAGTGAGTATTGATCCAACCTTGGAATCAATCATTGGTATTCACTTTGGGTCCTACTAAATTTAAACATGCAAAGATGATTTTTTTTCAAAATTTCCATTGGCAATAAGGGAAATGCCATCAGCTTTTAGATGCAGGTGTGCTTGTTTCTCTGGGCTTCATTTGAAGAGAAAAGCTTGTTTGCCTAAAAGGAAAATGCATACTAAGCAATATCCATTTCTGCCTAAATTGATTTGTTTTATGATGGAAAAACCACCATAAAGGTGTATAAATGTGACCATTCTATTGGAAAAGCATTCTCTGATATGTGTGTCTGATAAAATGCAGGTGCCTTTACTAAAGATGTTTTAAATGATTATTTATATTTTCTACTAGGCATTTTATTTTGAATGTTTGTCAGCTCTTGACACTAATATTATTTAAACCCAAAAGTTTAATGTAAGACTTCCTTTTAGCAAGATTGTCTCATTTAATAAAATCTGCAGTATCTGTTTCCCCCAAGGTAATCACTTTGATGATCACACATTCTCTGTTCTTTTATTTGATCAGGGAATAAATTTATTGCATATCCAAGCTTTGCTAACGGGTGAAAGGTTTCCTATTTTTGTTTTGGGGAAGCTTTTGGTGGGGTGGCAGATAAATAAAACATAAAGCAGTGTAGAGCAAACAGCAGGAGATCTACTTGGCTCTCCACCTCCTTACAAGAAAAGAGGGTCCCCCTCTATCCTTCCTCAGCAGACTAGAATCCTGATAATAATAATTCAGATTTCTAGGATTAAAAAAAAAATACTTCCCTCCCATTAATTCTATGAAGGAGGAAGTCAATATGTTGGTATCATTCCTATTTTGCATATGAAGAGATTAAGGCACAGGAAAATCAAGTGACTTAGGATCACACATTTAGACCTAGCAGACTCTCCAGTCCAATCTATGTCATTTTTCTAGAGAAGGATCTGAAGCCCAAAAAGGTTAAGATTATATGGTTTGGAGCACAATTCAAACTCAGATCTCCTGACCACAGAATCAATGACTTTTTCTACTTTGTTATGCTGCTTTTTTTGACACCCCATTGCACCTCTGCCTTAAGACCTTTCCCCTCACTTTGTGCTCACAAGGCTTAGTGAATCTGGACTTTGCCCTGTGGAAAAGCACAAATGTGAATTTGTAACTTACCAACTAAATAGACTCCAATTAGGTACATTAATAGATTGATATCATCATGTAGGGATTACTTAGGGTTTTTTACACAGCTTTGATCTTGGTTGGTCCTATTACAACATTTTCTTTAGTAACTTAGATGAAAACCAACATAATCTCAGATTGATAGAGGAGTAGATAGATATAGATAGATAGACAGATGATAGATAAATAGATGGACAGAAAGGCAGACAAATAGGTAGACACAGAAAATTTATTAAATGTCTACTATGTTCCATGCACTGTGAAAAACACCAGGGATACAAATATAAACAGGTAAGGCAGTCCCTAATCTAAAAGAGCTTACATTCATTCTAATGGAGGGATACAATACACAAAAATGAGATTAGGGGGCCTGCCAGACAGCCAAGAGAAAAAGTCTGGAGACTTGGGTCATGAGTGAAGTTGAGCATGGCTGGGACCCCTCCTGAGATAATAGCCTGGGCAGATAGTTACTGATCAAAAGTGTGAAAGTTCTCCAAAATGACAAAGTGATTATCAAGGAAGAAATCCAAGGAATCAAATTAAGAGAAATGAGGTGTGAAAAGAGAACAACAATTAAGAATGTGGCCAAATTGAAGTAACATTTCATAGGTATGTTAGTGTAAATTTCTGTAATTCCATTTCTAAAATGAGCCATGTGAGCAAAGCAGCTCACAAGACAAAGACTTGAATGTTGGAGTTGGCCATCAGCTTCTCTCTCTCTCTCTCTCTCTCTCTCTCTCTCT
>JAJPUD010000552.1:471234-483846 GCA_023553655.1 Myrmecobius fasciatus
GCATAGCCCTGAGATTTGTTTACACCTTGACTATGACTTGCTCTAGACTCCCTTAGACCATATTCTTTTTCCTCAGGAGAGTCCTGCCTCTCTAGGCATAATAAGTGTCCCCTCATTACTGCAGAGGAACTGAATAAGGTGATTCTTGGTGTGTGAAAGTTGCTTCTGATACACAATTTGAGAGTTCCCTATCCTAATGAAATCAGAGGACCATCCCCAGCCCCATCACTCTTGTGATTCTGCCCCTTCCCTTTTTAACTGTGAGGATTCAACATTATAGCCCTTTCACCTCTTAGCTTCTTAAACCTTTTCAATTGGCTAAGAATTTAGTGGTCCAACATGACTTTTATGGAAATGTTTTGTATAACTTCACATGTGGTTTCTCGATGAGGGCTGGAGGTGGGGATAAGGGAGAGGATCTGGAACTCTGTTTTAAAAACAAATAAAGAATGTTCTTGATAAGGCAATCAAAAGCATTCATTTTGTTAAATCCTGATCCTTAGGGGGAAGAAGAATTTAGTGGTCAACTAACCATCAGCTAAGCCAGTTAGCTATAATATCTTTCCTCCTTCATAACACCTCCTCCCTCCTCCAGATAGTATATTTTTTCTCAGGTTGTTGTTATTAGATGTATGTTTTTATTATGTTTTGGAAACTTCTTTTGTGGAGGCTCAACTTAAGTGAGTACTTAGTGGGCACTGAGAAGCTTTGCCCAGGGTCAAAAGGAGTTTATGTTCCAGGAGTGACTTGTACACAAGGTCATCCTGACTTTGAGGCTCTCTCTAGCCACAACTTCAGATAATATTTAGTTACCAAGGAGATATTCCTCACTCTAAATAATGCCTCTAGCTTTCAGACAAGGTCTTTGATGGCCAAGAGCACACGTACCCAATATCTGTAAGGATGAACCCATAGGACAAATTCTCTAGAAATTGGTTCCTAGCCAAGTGGGGTAGTACCCCCCAAAAAATTTTCATGTAGAGCTTCTGCCTCTACCACAAAGGGCCACCACCAGCCAAGGAACCTTCTAGGTCATCTTAAAAGCCCTTATCTTAAAGATGAGAAAACCTAGCGAGATTACCTCATTTGCTCAAGGCCACAGAACCAGGGTTTATATAGAGATTCATTCTGAGATTCAAAAGTCCATTGGATCTCAGACAACATAATTCTTCTCTAGTGGACTGCTAACAGGTCAGTGTAGAAAAGTGAACATGGCCTCCCACCCCCTCGCCATAGTATACTGTGAAATCTATAAAGCTTCGGGCTCAAGGGAGCTTGCCAGCTGAGTGCAGCAGTGACATTTGTATGGCTCTGTCTAGATGGATCAGGAAATTTATATGTTCCTAGAAACTCAGCTTCTGTCCGGTCAAAGGAGCATTTCTTCAGTTTGGCATAACTTGTACTGCGAGAGACAGGTCAGGACCATCTGGACACGCATGGTATGCTGGACCAGCCTCCAAGAGGAGATCAAGATGTCACTGCGATATATTATCACTCACTTTCCAGCGGGTCTCAAAGATATCCTTCCAAAATGGCTGAAATACTGTGGGTGCACAGCATAGCTCAAATGGTATCACATTCTTAAGCCCCATACCAAGTCCAGATTCCAGCCCTCTGCCCATCGCCTTGCTGGATTAGAACCAGATTGTACATCCTGCCCCCCATTCCACTCTCCAGCCCCTGAGAGATCCAGTTTGCTAGAGACCAGGGATACCTGGAGCCGGTCTAACGGATGGTGAGACTGGTGAGAAGGAGCTCTAGTCACCCTCCATCTCCATCCCAACCCTCCCATGAGGATGCCCTCCAGCCACTACTCAACTCCAGAGACCTTACTTTCTGTTTAGCAAAGAAATCCAAGGCTATCAGGAGAGACAAGTGAATTAGGAAACTCTAAACCATCTTGGCTGAGCCTTGCTTCCAATCCTGAGATGTAACACTTGCACACACACACACACACACACTGTGCATACATGCTGCTACATATGGAAGAAAAACTCAATGTTCTTCAGTTTGAATATAAGTCTGGAGGAAACTGCTTCAATAGTTAATTTCTATATATGCTCATTTTTTCAAGTTTTTTATCTCATTTTATTCTCTTTTTTCATATATGCTAATTTAGATGGGAGATATACTCAGTGGTAAGAGTAGGCAGTAGGGACCTAACATTATGGGGCTATTTCAAAATTTCTTTAAGCTATCCAAAGGGTTTTATATGCATTACTATATTCATATGAATTTTATGGGACATATCTTATAGTATTATTATTTCCATTTTACAGATAAGAAAACGGAGGTTTAGAGTTATTTAGAGATTTACAAATGGTGTCAAGAGGTGAAATCAGAACATAGTTCTTCCTGACTCCATGTCCAGCTTTCTATTATTCCATGCTGTCTCTAAGGAAAACTCAGAATTTCTTACAGCAGCCAAGTGGGCCCATCAATAACCTAGGGGCTGAGTAGATGTGGAGAATGAGTAAAGTAGTATGAAGGATTGTAAGTGACTGACTCCATTTATTGTCTGAATGTGAACATCAGACTTCCTGAGTATACCACATGAAGATATGTTGGAGGCAACAGGCTACCTTTCTTCTCGGTGATTCCCAGAATCCACTGGGTCAATCATAATTTCCCAATGATTTCTAGCAGCCATGTGCAGATTCTAGATTTCATGCATTTGCTTTCAGCTTAGATGCCAAACCAGAAATGAAAAGCATCTTTAATAGCTATGAAGTCAGCTTTGGCCAAGACTGGAATGTACATGAACTTCACCAGAGTCTAGTCACAAAATCACTGAATAATAAAGTTAGCAATGACCTCAGGGATTGTAAGAGGTTCACAGATCTATAGCTGGAAATGATCTTAAAGGTCATCCAGTTCAACTCACTCATTTTACAGAGAATACTGAGAACCAGAGAGACTTAAGTGATTTATCCAAAATCATACAAATAGTAAGTAGCAGATCTGGAATTTGAACTCAGGGCTTGACACATCAAATTTGGTATTCTTTTATTTCGTCTAACATGTACCTACACAGGAATCCCCTTGATAACTGATCAGACTCTACCTGAAAACTGCCACTTTGAGGAAACTCATTCCCTTATGCAGAGGAAATCTATTGATTGTTAAACAACTCTAATTATTCTTCCTTAAACTGAGCCAAAATTTGCCCCTGCAACTTCCACCCATGATTTTTCTCATTCCTGGCTGAACAAATCTAATTTAATTTGACATGACAACCCTTCGGATGTTTGAAGACAATAATCATTTTCTCTCTGGGTCTTCTCAGGTTAAATATTGTCTAGGTTAAACACTGCTCCTTCTTTCTTTTTTTTTATATTTTATTTTATTTTTTTTATTTGCAAAACATATGTATGGGTAATTCCTAAACATTAACCCTTACAAAGCTTTCTGTTACAAATTTTCCCCCCTACTCCCCACCCCTCTCCTAGATGGCAGGATATCCACTACATGATAATTATGTTAGAATACTTAAGAAATCGAATATATGTATAGTTATTGCATCATTTTTTTGTGCAGAGAAATCGTATCTACAAGAAAGAATAATCGGATAAAGGAAATACAATGCAAGCAAACCTCAATAGAGAACATGAAAATGTTATGTTGTGGTCCACATTTCACATCCCTCTCTCTGGGTGTATATGGCTTTCTTCACTGAACAATTGGAACTGGTTTGAAGCATTTCATTGTTGAAGAGAGCCGTGTCCATTAGAACTGATCATCATATAGTATTGTTGTTGCCGTGAATAATGATCTCCTGGTTCTGCTCACTTCACTGCACTGCTCCTTCTTTCAAATAATCTTTAAGCAGCATAACTTCCAGCCCTTACAGTAAAGTTTATCTGAATCCAGACAATTTCAGAGAGTACTCTTATGCCCCATTTACATAAAAGTACACTTCTGCCTTTATGGAGGTCTACCTCTTCCCTTTCTCATCTCGGTGAGAGAAAGGCAAGGCTTGGTTATTCCCTGCCTGCAGAAATTCAGTCAGATGAAACAGGGCCCTTGCTACTACAAGAAAGAAAGGCCAACAGGAAGTCAAATCACTAAATTATTAAACTTCTCACCCAAGGACGCTAGTTTGGGAATTCCACTGGCTCTCAATCCAAAGACATTGATGGATAAGGCTAAATGGATCTTTATTTTATCTACTCAAAAAAGTTCAGCCAACATGTCGTCATTAAAGTCTTCCTAGAATTGGTCCAGCAGGATAACCTTGCCGACTCTTAGGCATTCATCCCCCCCACCTTCCCCAATATATTGCAGAGTCCAAGACCTAAGATTGACTTTGCTGAGGTTGCCAGATCTCTTGGCTGGAAGTTTCCTATTCCTAAAAGTCCACAAAAACATATTGGATTCTGTGTTAACTAGGTAGGCAGGTTGGGACAGTAGATAGAAATCTAGACTTGGAGTCCAGAAAATCTGAGCTCATATCTGGCCTCAGACACTTACTAATACCCCTGAAAGAAATCACTTAACCTTTGTCTGCCTTAGTTTCCTCATCTGTACAATGGAGATAATAATAGAACCTAACTCTAGGGTTCTTATGAAGATCAAAGGAAATAACATATGCAAAGCACTTTGCAAATCTTTCAAATACTATATAAAGGCCAGCCATTCCTGGCTTAACCACCTGCAGCCTGCTGACATGTCCCCATCTTGTAGCACTGGAGCATCTATCGTGCACCATCCTACAGAAGTGGCCTTGTCACAAACTACTTAGGATGGCTTCAATACAAAAGCAATGAACAGAATGCAGCCTGGGAACTCTCCTTACCAAGGTCGGCATATATTATGGCATGAGACTGGTAGTCAATGAACAAGTGTTAAAAGTGGCTACTTAATGCTTAGCCAGGACAGCATTGGTTTGGGATAATGAGTCAATTTTGGGAAGTAAGTGTGAACAAGATAAAGGACAAACATGGGAAAGGATATAGAGACTCTTCACAAGAGCAGCCAACCTAGGTAAGGCAGGAAGCTGGGAAGGCATCAGCAATTTGAGCAGATGGTGACTCAGATGGAAGATTGGTCAAATGACAGACTGGTACCAGAGCAGTTATGAGTATCAGAGGATGATAAAACCATAGATTTTAAAGCTAGAAAGAATCTTAGAAGTGTAATAGTTAAAATTAAGATATACCAAGGCACAAAATTCTAAACATGATCAATTTATTAGTAAAGTATGAATTTACCAATAAATAGGAACTCATCTTCCCCAGCAAGTTAAGATTCTGAATGAAGGGAACAACTCTCTTTTATAGTTCTGAGAGTACAGAACAAAGGCCAGGTCTCCACAGTCAGGGAAGAAGTTGTGATTGGTTAAAAGAGTTCAACATCATGAATAGCAAAATCAATATGATTGATTACAGATTTGAGGCATGAGGGACCATATGATTGGTTGGAAATTGAGGGGATAGCCACAACCTCCTCTGTCCTTCCTGTGACATTTGTGGGCTGACTTAATTTAAATTCATTTTAATAACTTTTTGTGCTGCTACATTGAAAAGTCTAATTTGACATGTGGAGGAAGAAGATTGGAAAGGTAAATTCTCACTTTCCATCAGCACCAGGCTTTCATCCTTGCCTGGCACCATGAAGGGCATCAACACTGCCTAAGTAGCATATGGTTAGGCTTTGGTGCCATTAATGGAGCTCTAAGCTCTATGACATGGTTCAGTGGAAGTAATGGAATAGTCTCAATAAAAAGGTATAGAGGGCCAATGGGAACAAAAAAGGGAAATCTATTATGTTCATCATTTTCCAGTAATCTCCTTACTAGCCACCATGCTTCTGGGATCAGAAGCCATGCCCTAGAATGGAGAGAGAAAGAAAAATTGAAGAGACATGAGAAAGAAAAGGAGGATAAACACTAGAGCTAGGATCTAGAGGAGATATATGGGAATGAATCAGAAAAGAGCAAAGATACCTTTTTTGTGATGAGAGAAAATAAAGAGAAAGTGATGAGAGAGGAAGACAAATTTTGAAGAATAAGGGAAGGGGTTAAAGGAGTTCAATTGGCTATCCTCAATCTATTTAGTTGAAGTAGAAAGCCACAAGTGAAGAAGAGGAGGAGAAATTGAGAAGAGAGAATACAGAAGGAAAGACTCAAGAAACAAAAGGAAAGAGGAAGAAAAAAGAGGAAAAGAGAGAGGAGGAGAGGAAGGGAGAAGATAGCAGAAGAGAGGAAGGGAAGAGTTAAGGTGAGGGATGAAACAAATTGCAGATAAGGATGGGGTCAGAAAAATTGTGGAGCAGCAGAGAAGCTGAGGTTAATGAACAGAAATTGGTAGTAAATGCAGTTGGCTCAATTTCATGATTTTTCCCCAGCCATCCTCAGGAGCCCCAGAATGGAAGCAGAATTATCTGGGAAGGGTAATCCAGACAAAACCTCATCGGTCAGATATGGAGGCAATCAACAAAGTAAGATTTTGTAGGATGAGTCACAGTCACAGATAGATGATGCAGGGATAGAGTCCCAAGCCAGGAGTCAGGTACACTCATCTTCCTGGGTTCAAATTCTGCTTCAGACATAGCCAGTGAGGTGTGACCAAGTCACTTTACCCTGTCTGGCTCCATTTCCTTTTCTGTAAAATGAGCTGTAGAAGGCAATGGCAGACCACTCCAGTATCTTTGCCCAGAAAATCCCAAATGGGGTCTCAGATATGATGGAAAACAACTGTACCACAAACACAATCAAGGAGCTATCGTAACCCTGTCTCTCAAAATAAAATGAAAAACTTTGTCTCTGAATAAGTTAATTCTAAGCTTTGGAGAACAAATGGGATGTGTGGTGGGGAGGAGGCAGCATATCATCACACTGGGGGGAGGTATATCAGAAGCCAAAGAAAGTCCAGAAAAAAAAAATCTCTATTGATTATCTCTGTCCTTCCCTGGGTCTACACTGGCCAAACTCTGAGAGTGCTGTTCTTCATTACAATTCCACAGGCTGGGAGGGGAACCATCTACTTTTAATTCCCTCAATAAAGACTTCTGAAGAGAAGTCTCCAATTCAAAACAACCACCTCCTTTTTTATGAAGGGCCCCAGGACAGCTCCAAATGCCTGTTTGAGGATGTGGTCAGCAGCTGGCCAGGAGCCAATAACCCTCCAAGTCCTGCTGAAGAGATTTGTAGCTAGACTGAAGCCAAGACAGCTGCTTCTCCCTCTCCCTTCTTCCCTCCCCTCATTCTTCAGGTCTGCTATCAGCTTACTTCAGGAGCTGTATCTGTCTTCACCCTGAAGTCAGAGGCAATAGGTGGGAGGTTAGTCCCAGGGCCCTCCTTACCCTAGTCTAAATAAGAGCTTCCAAATTCCCAGGTCCATTTTTCAGTCTCTTGTAGACATTTTGACTACCTGCCCTTCAGCATCAAAGAAGAAACTAGATGGGGTCCCTTCTGCAGCTCTCTTTACAAAGAATGGCTCCCAAATGCCCCTTGTGAGGACCACACTTCCAAACAAATCCCCAAGAGGCAGCTTCCAATTCCCCCTTCTTGTCTTTTTACTCTCTCCTCCTCAGTTCCAGAGATTTTTAATTCCTCAGAGGGCTGTATCTCTAAGAAGGATTGGTAGCGTTGTTTGGGGATGGGGACTTCAGGGGGGTTGTCTTGTTTTCCAGCCTTTCTTCCTAATCCTGTAGTCCCACCTCAGTATGCACTGGGAATTCAGTTAATAATGTTGTGCAATCTTTCCTACCCAATCGTGTGTGTGTGTGTGTGTGTGTGTGTGTGTGTGTGTGCCTGCCTACTTCCTGTACTTTTTTCTAAAGGAGGAAGAACATCCCCAGAAAGAAGGCAAAAGCCCTTTTGGTAACCAATGCCATTCATGACTGGGATAAGATGGAGAGGAAGTGACTGACTGTCCCTGCCCTGGCACATCCGGGAGCCTAGTGGAGTAGACAGCATTTGTTTGGAGGGGAACAGAGGGATTATTGGATCCTAGACATTAAAAAAAAATCTTGATTTTTTTTATAAACAATTATTTATTTTTCTCTGAGCTCCTAAACACAATCAAACATCTGGGATAACAAACAGAAGCAGCAGTCCTTAGATTAGTACAATTCAACTCACTAAACATGGATTTAATGCCTACTGTATGCTTGACACAGAGCTAGGAACTGAGGATTTAGAGGCTAACAGATCATGCTTTTCCCTCAGTGGCTACAACAATCACTAAAGATGTAAGAAGACACAAAAGGTATACAATAATCATGTTATAAGTGTACATATGCATATAAGTATAAGGAAGCTATGGGGTTCAAATTCTACCTGGGCCATTCTATACCTCAGTTTACTCACCTGTAAAATGAGGATAATATTAGGATCTATTTTTCACAGGTTTGTGGGAATCAAATGAGACAATTAAAACAAACTTCGAAACTCTACATAAATTATATATAAGAGTTAAAGCAAGGTAAAGAGTGACAAAGATAAGTAAAAATCAAATAAAATGCTCTAGAAAATTTTGGAAAGGGAAAGGGAAGTAAGTGGAAGGGGAAGCTAAGGAATCAGGAAATACCCATTAGGAGGCAGATGGGTTAAGATCTGAAGGAAGAGAAGAATTGTGAAAGGCAGAGATAAGGAAGGGGAGATGGGGCAGAGCTTGAGTGAATATTGTTTGTCCTTCATTCTGAAAGGGGATCATGATATCGGGGGGGGGGTGATGACATGCATGTGAATTGGATTGAAGTGAGGGAGGGCTGTGCAGTCATCAGCTTTACTTTCTCCTCCAGAGTCATCTGGTTTCAGTGGCAAGATGTAGATCAGGATGACTAGAGATGGCTCTGGATACAGTGGGAAACTTTGGACTTTTTAGGTCTCAAGTCTCAGTCTGATTGAGGTATTCAGTGATTAAAGCTAGGTAATAATTGAGGTTAAGAATAACCTCTTTTACCTAATTAAAAAAAAAAAACAGCCTGGGAGGGGAAGACCTTCAGAGTTTCTCACTCAAGTGAATAGAAAGAGGCAGAGGAAAAATCCTGGCTTTTCAGCTTCCTATCTGTATGCCTTTGAGCAGAGACCTACCTAGAGTTCAGTAAGATGAGGAAGTTGGATCTGATTGATCCTCTGTGCAGGGTATGCTGCTAGGAACTAAGGATACAGAAACCGACCCCACCTTAAAAGAGCTTGGGGAGGGATACAACAAATAAATACATATATAATTTATAATCTCAAGAAATCTCAAGAGCAAAAGCAATTTGGTTTCTTGAAACACCATTTTTACCAGTTTGGTGTTCCCTGTACCAATACAGATCAGTATCTTAGCAAGCATCTCCATGGAGCCCAAAATAATCATTCCCAAGTAGCCAGCCTTGGGGGGAGAGGATAGGAAATGATCCTTTCCCAACTTTGTCATATGAACTTAGAGCATTCATTTTACTCATCATGCCTCAGTTTCCTTGTTTTATAAAATGAGAATGTTATAAGAATACCACATCTGCCTGAAGGCAAAAGCATAGATTCTCTAGCCTGGAAGGAACCTCAGAGGTCATCTGGTCTGATCCATACCAGAGTAAGAACTGTTCTCTGCTCTAACCTTTGACATAATCTTTCAATAGCACCTCCTATGTGATTCAGTCATTTGTCAATTGTGTCTGACTCTGTGACCCCATTTGGGGTTTTCTTGGCAAAAACACTGGAATGGTTTGCCATTTCTTTCATCTGCTCATTTTACAAATGAGGATACTGAGGCAAGCAAGGTTAAGTGACTTGCCCAATGTCACACAGCTTATAAATGTCTGAGGCTACATGTGAACTCTAGAGTCTTCTCAACTCTATCCATTGTTCCACTTAGTTCCAGAGATTTGGAATCAGATGACCTTAGTTGACATCACTGGTCACTTAACTGACATAGGGTGAGTTACTTGATCTCTTTAGATTTTAGTCTTTTCATCTATGATCCTCTGAACTCTCAAAGCAGTCCTTTCCCGTTTGGGAATGACTCGAATTGTTAGAAAAATGTTCCTTGCTTGAAAATCTGCTCTCTGCAATTCATCACACCTTGGATGAAAGTGTATGCATACAGAAAAAAAATACAGTGTCCCAAAAGTCTTAGTGCTGTTTTAGAGCTATTATAACTTAAAATAAGCTTTTTGGAACACTGTGTATTGAATATGTCCTTTTTTATAATAATGGCTTGTAACTAATAGCAATGGCGCATAAGTCACCAATAATACCTTGTTTGTCATTTGAAGAAGAAAGAAATGTGAGGTTTTTTAGGGAGATGTTCTTTTCTTTCAATTTTTTTTTGTTGATGGCTTTGTTCTTACATCATATTTCTTTCTGAATATTTTGTTCCTCACCCATCTCCTTAGAGAGGCTGGTTCTCAAGTCACTCTTCCCATCAGAAGCTACAAAGAAATATGATGACTTTGAATCCCTTTAGAACCTTTTCTGGTGAATGATAAATGATATCGCCACCTCACATTTTTATGCTGATACATTCTATACTTTTCAAAGCACTTTCTTGTCTATGATCTAATTTGATGTATAAGACAACTCATTGATGGGAAAATGATGTCCCCCAGAGAGGAAAGGACTTGCTTAAAATGGCACAGCATGAGGCAGCTAGTTAGTATAGTGGATAGAGCATCAGCCCTGAAGTCAGAAAGACCTGAGTTCAAATTTGACCTCAGGCACTTAACACTTCCTGGTTGTGTGATCCTGGACAAGTCACTTCAATTGCCTCAGCATGTAGGAGCAACTATGTGGTACAGTGGCTAGAGCATAAGGTCTGGAGTTAGAAATAAATGGGTTTAAATACAGCCTCAGACACTTACCTGTGTCTGTGACCCTGGCCAAATCACTTAATCCTGTTTGCCTCAGTTACTTTATTGGTAAAAAGATCTGGAGAAGGAAATGGCAAAGTATTCCAGGATCTTTGTCAAGAAAACTCCAAAAAGGGGTCATGAAGAGTCAGGAATGAGTGAAAAATAACAGCAACATCCTAAAAGTCAGGGGCAAGACCACAATTCTACCCAGAATCCTAGCTGATCAGCTATATGTTGCCAAGGGCTAGTTCCCAAGTCTCTTTACCCCAGCTTTGCAGGCAGAAAAAGGTGCTCATTCTGGCACCTCCCTGCCAGGGAGCTCTGGGATGGCAGCCAAAGTGGGGGAGGGTGGCCAGCAGAAGAGTGGGGGAGAAGGAGGATTTGATGGAGTGACTCACCTGGCTTCAGGTGACTTCATCTGTGTGGCTTGTCTGCACTTGAAGTGAGAGTCAGGCACCTCTAGGAGTTGTGGTTCTTGGGGCTAATTATTGTTTTCTGCCTTGTTTCCTGTTTGGGGGCTGGCAGGCTTCATCACCACCGGGATTTGTAGATAATAAGCAGTTAGCTCCAGCTTCTCCTTTAGGGAACTGGTTCTTTTCCAGAGGGTGGGGGAAGGGAGTTAAGTTAAGCTCTTGGCTCTAGCAATGGTGGCTCTCTGGCCAGCTGGGTGGGCTGCTGTCACTCTAAGGTCAGGAGGATGAGGAAGAGTCCCAGTAGGAATAGCAGACCAGTAGTGTTGTCTCTAATGGGCCTGATGTGTCTGGAATTCATGCTTCAACCTCCCCAAATCCCAAGTGCTTTTCTCCAGGTTAAACATTTCTTAGTTCTTTTCACTAAATTTATTACATATAGATCCTCATTCATAAAATGACAGAATGGAAGAGATCTTTGAGGTCATCTCATAAGACCCGACCATTTAACTGATATGGAAACTTATGTCAAGAGGAGTGAATTCTCTTGCCTAAGTCCATAAAGTTAGTAAATAGCAACGTAAGGACAAAGTTGATTTGATTTTCTCATTCAATGATCTTTCTATCCTACCACATTGCCTCTCAAAATGTTATCCCCATTTCACAGGTAAGGAAACTGAGACTTAAAAAGATGGAAATTCTAGCTCCTGATGACTCAAGAGACAGACCTTTAATATAAAACAGATTTTTGGATGTCTGGTCCAATGTCAACTCCATGATTTGACACAAATGCTATCTTTTTCTTTGCTGCAATCCATGTGACAAGCTGATCCTGAGAACCGACAGTAGGAGTCATTGGCCAAAAATATAGTAGGAGGATGAACAGAAAGAAGAAAAAGTTCCAAATTGGAACTGGAAGACCTGGGATGATATCATAGTTCTGCCAATTACTGCTGTGTGCCTGTGAGCAAGTCATCTGATCTCTCTCACTCTCTGAACCTCTTTCATCACCTGTAAAGTGGAGATAATTCTACCTGCCCTACCTGCCTGCTTAGGGAGCTGGTCTCAGAGGCAAGAAGCCCTAGGTGCAAGGTCTGCTTCAGATGCATGGTAATTGTGCAACAGTAGCAGACACTTGAGCTGCGTGACCCTGAGTAAATCATTTAAGTCCTGCCTACCTCAGTTTCCTCATCAGATAAAATGGTCATAATAGCATCTTCCTTCTGGGATCAAATGAGATAATAATTACAAAGAGATTACCACAGTGCCTGGTACACAGTAAGCCTCATATAGATATTAGTGAGGAGCAGGAGGAGGAGGAGGAGGAGGATGTTGGTGATGATGATGATGATGATGATATGGAAAAGGAGGAAGAGAATGGTGATGGTGATAAGGAGGAGGAAGATGATGATGATGAAAA
>JAJPUD010000552.1:483856-518345 GCA_023553655.1 Myrmecobius fasciatus
GAGGAGAATGGTGATGGTGATAAGGAGGAGGAAGATGATGATGATGATGAAAAGGAGGAAGGAGAAGATGGTAATAATAATGAGGAGGAGGAGGAAGATGGTGATGGTGATCATGATGATGATCATGATGTCACTTGATTTCTCTATTACTCCAGGCAACTCTCCAGGTCTACACACTGCTGAAGAGTTGATCATCTGCGTTGGAAGAAGGAATTTCCACATCCAGCTTTCCCCCACACTGATGAAAGGACAAGTTTGGATTTTTAAAAAAGCAAACAGAGGCCCAACGGTGGTATACCAAAGAACCAATGAAGTTCTAGGGAAGTAGCTCCTGTCCTCAGTAACCCTGTGGGATCCTAGCTGAGTCATTCGAAGTTGTAGATGGTGTCCACCAGGGAGTTTCCTCATCTGGGAGTGCCCCACAATTAAATCACAGATCCAGTCCCTCGTCATATCCTCTTCATTTTGCATAGAGTCAGATGTTTTTGAACCTCATTTGTCTTTGGGGACCTCGACAGAAGTCCTGCCCTTCCCCCCAGTCACAAATCATGTCCTAGTCAGTCAATCAGCGTTCATTAAGTAGTTTCTAGGGGCCAGATATGACAAGGGGAGCGGGCGGAGAACTGGCTTCAGGAAGAGCCCGGCACTCACACAGGCTCCGCGTGATGATGGCAGTGGGCAAGTCACTGCACTTCCCAGGGACCCGGGCAATTCTCTAAGACTTTAAATTGCAAAAGCCTGGGAGAGGAGGAAAAGGAGGTGAAGGCAGGAGAGGGGATGGAGAAGAGAGGGAAGGGATTGGACAGAAGAACGCGAAAGGGAATAATGTGTAATAGGGCATTATAGTGCGCCACAATGCACAAAGCGCCGGGTCTAGAGTCAGGAAGGCCTGAGTTCAAATCCAGCCTCAAACACTTCATAACTACATGACCCTGGAGCAAGTCGCTTAATTCAGTTTGCCTCAATTTCCTCAATTTGTAAAATGGGGATCATACTAGTACCTATTTCCCAGAGCTCTTTCGAGGATCAAATAATATTTGTAACCACTGGCACAGAGTAGAAATTTAATTTAAATTGTTTTGAAGTTTGTATTTAATCATAGAATTAATATAGTGGCTACTAGAATTTGAGTAGGGAAGGATAACGGTTAGAGCTTATGCTTTAGGGGTGTCTCATTAGGGGTGCGTCCTATGTCCTCTTGCTTTTTGCCCTCACACCTCCCACCTAAATACAAATCTTTCCTTGAGACATTTCTTACTATGGCTGGGAAGCCCCCATGGAGTGAACGCAACCCATGGAAAGCATTTTCCTCAGCCAAGTTAAGAAAATGCAAGAGAGTGGAATAATCCAGATTCAGGAGGAGCCCCCGAGGCCTCTGGCCATCCTCTGAGAGGCCCCGCTCCCTGGGAGAAAGAGATGGATGGCTCCTATCTGCATATGAATAGGATTTGTCCAAAAGCAATGAAAAGCAGCCCGGCTGATGGGTTTCCTCCAGAAAATCCCTATGTCCTCCCCATAATAAATGAAACCCAGGGAGAATGTTTCAAAAGCAGCCTTTTTTGGAAGCGGCCCAGCAAGAAACACACACACACACACAGCACACACATACAGCACATACACAGCACATACACACAGCACACACGCACACCCATACACACACACAGAGAACACACACAAATACACACACACAGAGAACACATGCACACACAGAACACACGCACACACAGAACACACACAAACACACACAGCACACAGAGAACACACACAAACACACATACACACAGCACACACACAGCACACACACAAATACACACACACAGAGAACACACGCACACACAGAACACATGCACACACAGAACACACACAAACACACAGCACACATACAACACACAGCACACACATACACAGAGAGCACACACAAACACACATACACACAGCACACACAGAACACACACAAACACACACAGCACACATACAACACACAGCACACACATACACACAGAGAACACACAAACACACATACACACAGCACACACAAACACGCACATACACACACAGCACACACAGAGAACACACACATACACACAGAGAACACATACACACATAGCACATATACACACATACATGCCCAGCACACACACAGCACACACACATACAGCACACATATACACACAGAGAACACACATAGCACATATATACACACAGCACACATGCATGGCACACACAACACACACAGCACACACACACACACATACAGGACACACACACACACACACAGCACACCAGACCTCAGAAAGGCTAGAGTTCAGAACATAAGATGCCCCTTGAATCTCAGAAGGGAATAAAAGAGGGGGGACATTTGTATCAATAGCCAGGGATGGGGGGTGTTATGGGGATGTAACTGGATCCCTTACACACCTGTGTGACAGCATGTGGCCGTAGGGCATCAACACTACATGTGTGTGTTGTATGACTTCCCAGGGGAGACTGTGTTACAGGACTGGGGGTACAGAGCCCTGTGTTTTCTACCTGTGTGCATGGGCTCCCTGGGATTTTATATGGGTGCCAGGTACGTACAGCTCTGTACCCACACCTTAATTCTCCTTGTGAAGCCTTCTCTGTGGGTATCTGAGGAGACGTGTGTGTCGGTGTATTATCTGCAGGTGAGACTGTGTGTTGTCCAGCCAGTTGTATGTGCACACGTGTGTAGCTGGGTGTGCTGTGTATGTGTTGTGTGTACTGGGTGTGTGTGTTGGGTGTGTGCTGGGTGTGTGTTGTGTGTGCACATGTATGTAACTGGGTATGGTGTGTTGTGTTGCTGGGTGTGTGTTGTGTGTGTGTATGTGTATGTGCTGGGTGTGTAGCTGGGTGTGTATGTGTGCTGTGTGTGTGATGTGTGTGTAGCTGGGTGTTGTGTGTGTATGTTGTGTGTGTTGTGTGTGTGCTGTGTGTGTAGCTGGGTGTGCCGTCTGCATGTCCCACGTGTGTCTGTGTGGGTTGCTTGAGCACTTGTAGGCTGTGTCATTTAAGTGTGAGACTATCTGTGCTCTGAACACCTGTGCAACTAGTGGGAGGGGCCGAAATGCTCCACCTGAGAGACCCAGGGTGTGCTATACCTGTACAAGGTGTGGGCACTGCGTAGGTGAGTCCGTGCACTGGTTGGGTGGGATTCTCAGTGTTTTCCTTGTAGCATACGCTTTAATCCGAGTGCGTAAGTGCACGTGAGCACACCTGTACCTGTGAGTCTGGGAGCATGCCCGGAAGGGGAGCCCAGAGGGCTCCTTCTCTCCCCCAGACCCATCCTGGGCGCCATTGGCAGCCCCAGAGTTCTCCCCTCCTGGGGACCCTGAGCTCCCATATCTTTTCTCCCAGGTACTTCCGAGTCCCTAGCGGAGCCCCCGAGCGGCAGAAGAGGCTCCTGTGGCCGGAACTTCAGAGCCCTTGGGGCCGGCTCAGGGTTTAATGATTACAGCAAAAAGCCGGACTGAGGCACCTGCCGCAGATTCCCATGACCTTTCCCATCATGGTTCAGCCACTTCAGGTGCTCCCACCCCTTCTCCTTCCTGGCCCCTCCCCCCTTCTGGGGTCAGGGATAATTAATGAAGCTCCTAAAAGCAATGGGTTCTTTCCCTGCGGTCCCATTTGGCATAGAAGTTAATAGGGCGAGAACAGTCTTGTTGGAGCTCCCTCTAAGCCTCCACCTCCTCCCCTTCTGCAAGCCACAGGGGGAGGTTTCCTTGCAAGGTATCTTGTGGTCCCAGCTAGGACTCCTGCCCCATCCTCTCCTGGACAGGTGGCTGAATCTAATCCAGGATGTCACTCTTCCCCACCCTCCCCTGGTCTACCCAGATCCTACCCGATTCAAGACCCAGCTTCTCACTGAAACTTTCCCCGACCTCATCAAGGAAATCCTCAGTGATCCCCCTCTCATCCAAATGGACCCCATGATTCCCTCCCTCAAAGAACATCAGGCAGGGGGTCCTTCCTGCCTCCTCGGCCGGACGTTGAAGGCTCTATGAAATCTAGTTCCAAAAGGAACTTTTCAGCCACTTTCTCCACTCCTCCCCCTAAAGCTCTATGAACCACTAGGCATTCTCAGCTCTGAAAGCTTGCTCTTTCCTCAAGGCTCTGCTCACCTGCCACCACCTACATGAACATCCCCTGACTCCCTCACAGAACTAGCAAAGTTCATTTGTTCCTAGGATGCTTGATATGGATCTCTCCTTGCTCCCATCACTCCTTCCTATGTGTTATACTATTAAT
The DNA here is from genome assembly GCA_023553655.1 of Myrmecobius fasciatus. Classification (NCBI taxonomy): domain Eukaryota; kingdom Metazoa; phylum Chordata; class Mammalia; order Dasyuromorphia; family Myrmecobiidae; genus Myrmecobius; species Myrmecobius fasciatus. The sequence goes on from JAJPUD010000552.1 coordinate 488,120, forward strand.
TTCATATGCATTCATCATAATTCAATTTGCATTCTCCTTGTTAGAATGTAAGCTCCTTGAAGACAGGAACTGCATCATATTCTCTCTTTGTATCCCGGGGCCTTGTATGTAGTAGAATTGCTGAAAGAATACTAAGGCCACACAAGGGGCCTTCACCAGGTAGCACTTAAATGGTGGACAATAGTATGGATAGTTATCAATAGTATGGATAGATATGGATAGTATGGATAGATTTGGATAGTATGGATAGTTATGAATAGTATGGATAGATTTGGATAGTATGGATAGTTATGGATAGTATGATAGTTATCAATAGTATGGATAGATATGGATAGTATGGATACTTATGGATAGTATGGATACATATGAATAGTATGGATAGATATGGATAGTATGGATAGATATGGATAGTATGAATAGACTTGGAAAGTATGGATACTTATGGATAGTATGGATACATATGAATAGTATGGATAGATTTGGATAGATACTACGTTACTATGGATAAAGACTGAATTTCCTGAGTTCAAACATGGCCTCAGATATTTCCTAGCTCTGTGATCCTGAGGAAGTCATTTAATTCTACCTCAATTTCCTCATCTGTAAAATGATCTGGACAAGGAAATTGCAAGTTACTCCAGTATCTGCCAAGGAAACCCCCAGTGGAGTCTCAGAGAGTCAGATATGAACTCTCCAGGACTAATTCCAACATAGACCTGAAGAAAAGATAGACACTCCTTCTCCCCAGTGACAAAACTTTCTACTCCTAGACTGTGTTTCTAGTAGAATGGGAGCTTCTGGAGGACATGGACTGTTTTTCATTTTTCTTTTTTTTTTTTTTTGCTTTTTGCTGAGGCAATTGAGGTTAAGTGACTTGCCCAGGGTCACACAGCTAGGGAATGTTAAGTGTCTGAGACCAGATTTGAACTCAGGTCCTCCTGACTTCAGGGCTGGTGCTCTACCCACTACACCACCTAGCTGCCCCCATTTTTCTTTTTCTTTCTTTTTTTTTTTAATGGCTGGTTTTCTGTAACTCTAGGAAACAGGGATGAATTTGGAACCAGACAATCTGGTCCTGGTCACGTACTTACATGGGATAAGTTATCTGAACTCTCTCAGTCTCATTTTCCTTCTCTGTAATACTGGGGAATGGGAGGGGGGGTTGCTGATCTAGATGACCTCTAAACTATCCATTCTAAAACTAGGATCCTGCCACTGCAGAGCATAGTTTGGTGCAAGGGTTTAAAGAATTGGATTTGGATTGAATTGAATTAACTTCTTCACCTCCACCTGAAAGCCACCCAGAAGAAAAAACAATTATTTTTTTGAGAATGACACACTCTTCCTATTACAAAGAAAAGAATCACTATGTAATCTTGGGCAAACATCCTTTCCTTGAGCTTTTTCCAATATGAAGGCTCCCCATTGCCTCACAATGATTTCCAGGCTAGCTAGCCAAAAGTTAAGGAGATTTATCCAATGACCCCATGCAGACCTCAGAAAGACTTTAGTCCATTAGACTAGCCCACTGCCCAAAGTGCCCTCTGAGGACAATATTAATATTAATCCTTACAAGAGGAAAAGAGAATTGGGTGGAAAGGAGTAGAGGCAGCCACAAAATGAAGGAACTGAAATTTTAATTAAAATGAAAAATCAAAATAGGGAACCCAAAAAGAAGCACATCATGCCTAGGGCTTGGGGAGAGGATATCTTTTTCTCTTTCCAGGTGGACTCGGGGGAAGAAATGAAACAAAGGCAGGCAGAAGAGGGGAAGGAAACGTTAGGTAGTAAATGTGATTAGGTGAGGTAAACAGTGGCAGGCCACTCACACACTGCCCTTCATCATGCAATTAGTTTGTTAACAACTTCTCTATGCAGGATATTTGTACTCTGGCTCCCAGCCACTCTGGTCAGATGCAGCAAATCAACTTTACATCTTGCTGTCATAACAGACAGTATATGTAGGTCCAAGAGGCTGAGACAAATGGAGAAATGGAAAGAGAAGATCAGGGTAGGGAAGTGGGAGATAAAGGAAAGAAACACTGTGGAAGAAAGAAAGGAAGAAGAAAGGAGGAGGAGGAAGAAGAAAGGAGGAGGAGGAAGAAGTGGAGGAAAAGGAGGAAAAGAAGAAAGAAAAAGAGGAGGAAAAGGAGGAAGAGAAGGAGAAAGAAGAGGAAGAAAAGAAGGGAAAAGGGGAGGAAAAAGGAAGAAGGAAAAGAAGGAAGATGAGGAGAAAAGAAAGAGGAGGAGGAGGAGAAAGGAGGAGAAGGAAGAAAAAGAGGAGGAGGAGGAGGAGAAGAAGAAGATCATGATTATGAAGAAAGAGGAGGAGGAGAAAAAAGGAGAAAGAAAGGAAGAGGCGAAGGAGGAGGAGGAGAAAGAGTTGGTGAGTAAAATCACAGAGAAATAAATTAATATGCCTCTCCCAATGGCACTGGGAGGTATTGATTTGATCATAGCACTAAGGCAATAATACTCTGCTTTTCCAAGCCTCCCACACATGGAACAAAGGCTGCTGTGAAGAATATTCTTTCCTGGGTTTAACCAGTGGAGGCTTCTCATGCAGTTACTTTCTAAATGGTTCAAAAAATAATTACGATTAGTCAAGAGTCTAATGTCCTTGTCCAGGTTCTGCCACCTTCTGCTTTTTGACTGTGAGTAAACTCTGCCCTCTCTAAGAGACTAGATTTGTTGTCACCCCCATAACAAGAAGAAATAGGCCAAGTGATTGCTAAAATCCCATCAGATTCTGATGTACTGAGGTTATACAAAGTATTTTTTTTAAATCTCTACTTAGAAACAAGAAATGAACCCCCCCCCCCCGGGAAGAAAAAAAAACTCCAGATTATTAATAGCTAAAGAAAGACCACATATGAACATGGGTTTAAAAACAATCGAGAAATGTCATCATCAAATCTTTGTCCTAAGTGTGACCCCTCCTCCACCCCACCCCCAGCCTCCACCGGAAGAGCCCCAAATTTCACTTTCTCCAAGCAAGTGCCTCTTTGCAAAGGCATGTGCTATGCTCCTCTGAGGCATTTCAGCTTCTCTGACTTCTCATCTGGAAATACTATTTAAGGTCAAGGTATATAATTATGAGGCTGTTTTTGAATTAGATTCCCATTTTCAAAATACAAGATCAGAGGCTCCCAATTCTACTCAATTTGATTTAATTCCATTGAATTTGTCAGCATATATTAAGATACTGTGCTGAATCCTAGGGGTGAAATGATGAAAATTAGTCTCTGACCTCAAGGAGCCTACAATTTCATAGTGGGGAGGAGAGGAAGGTGTGACAACTGTCACAGTCAAGTACAATATAAGGAATAGTGTGGTGGGGTATAACAACCTGGAACTTTGGTCCCAGAAATCCACTGACACTTTGTCCTAGCTTAATTCTGCAATGGTTTGCATCCATTGATCCACTGAAGTTGAAAGGATGATAGATTCTTCTTATAATTATAAACATAGAATTAGAAAGAACCTTGAGAATCATTGAGCCCAACTTCCTCACTTTACAATAGAAGAAGTGTATCGAATGGTTAGGATTTGAATGTATTGTCTTACTGATCCCAAGTCCAGCACTGCACCCACTGTACCATTACAATACAATCCCTCTTCCTGAAACCCAGCACTAGTGACAGTGTCACAGGGACAGAGGAAAGATCCAGACAAAATACTCTCAAAAAATTTAAGAAAGAAAATTTATATTTAGTTGGGTGAGTCAGGAAAGGTTTCACAGAGAAAGTGTGTCCTGAGATAAGCTTTGATGGAAGAGAGGGATTTCAAAAGAGGAAGATTAAGAAGAAATGTGTTTCACTCAGCCAATAAGCATTTATTAAGCACCTACTAAGTTTTGGAGAAAAAAAGAAAAGGTTTGCATCTGGGTGGTAGCAGTGTCAGAGTATAAAAAGGGTAGGGGGCAGATGAGAGATATTATGATGGTAAAACTAACAGGACTTGGCAACAGATTGGCTATGGTGGGACTGGAGAAAGAGTGAGAAAATGAGAATAACAACTCCATTGTGAGCTTAGGTGCCCAGGAGGATATTGGTACCAACAACATAGTAGTTATCAAAGGCTATCAATAGATTAAGAAAGATGACAATTGAGAAAAAGTCATTGAATATGACAATTTAAGAATTTGTTGCATGGGAAGGCAAAGTGAGAGAAAGAAAGATGGAAACAGCAAACACTTAGACATCCAGTGTGGCTGAAAAGTATTGCACGCGAAGGAGAATGATGTTAAGTGAGCCTAGAGAGGATGGATGGAACAAGATTTGAAAGGCCCTGAATGCCAGGCTAAGGAATGTTTACCTTATTCTAGAGGCAATAGAGAAATGAAGGGATTTGCCAGGGACCATACACTTAGTATCAGATACAGAGGTTTGAATCCAAATTTTCCTGACTCCTCTAGTCACTTTTCAAGTCTGGGAGTCTGTAGCCAGTAAATATTTGTTGTTTTGCTTTGATTCATAGGGATAAATAAGAGGGTGGGAGGTGGGGAAGGATTTAGATAATAGAATGTTAGGAAGTGAAGATGATCTATTACAAATCTCTCTTTTTACAGATAAATCAACTGAGAGTTGCAGGAAGCTGCAGTAAGTAGTCAGAATATCTGTAAAGAAGCAACCCCCAGCAGGAATGGTATCAGTGCTTGGCAGGTAAGATCCATAGAGGAAAAACTACCTGGCAGCTAGGTTTCAAAATAAATAATTTACTACCTGTACCTGAATTCAAATTCTGCCCTAGGTACTTACTAGCTATGTAACCCAAGCTTAGTCTCCTCATTCAGAAAAGGGAGAGAATAGTAGCATCTACCTCTCAGGGTTTCTGTGAAGACTAAATGAAACCATAGATGTAAAGAGCTTTGCAAACCTGAAAGTGCTATATAATTGCTAGCTTTGTTATTATTATTTGAGGTGTTCTTTATTTCTTTCCAACACATTTTTATATCCCCAAACAGATGGTTTAAACTAAGTCTGAGTTCCTGCTACAAAATTCCAGGCATAAAGAAATTGGTCTTAACAGCTTTAATGAAGGCCAGATACTTGGAAACAACAAACAATTAGCTTTGACAATAGAAGTGTAAGTAAAGTTCTAAGCTGTGAATTTGCTAATGACTTTTCTGGGTTAGAGACTTTAACTAGTTTTTTTGGATGACTAGTGCTTGTGGAGGTGGAGAAGAGAATATTTGTAAATAGCTTATCTCTCTTTCCTACATTAGAATTCACTAGGAACTTTCTCCTTTCTTGCTCTGTTGAAAATATCCTACACTGTTCACAGAAGGAAGATCCTAGGAGTTGTGAACTGATCCAACCATTCTGGAGAGCAATTTAGAACTATGCCCAAAGGGTTATCAAACTGTGCATTCCCTTTGATCCAACAGTGTTTCTATTGGGCCTATATCCCAAAGAGATCTGAAAGGAGGGAAAGGGACCCACATGTACAAAAATGTTTGTAACAGCTCTTTTTGTTGGAGCAAAGAATTGGAAAATGAATAGATGTCCATCCGTTGGGGAATGGCTGAACAAGTTATAGTTTATGAAAGTGAAGGAATATTATTGTTCTATTAAAAATGATGAATAGAGGCAGCAAGGTGGCACAGTGGATAGAGCACTAGCCTTGAAGTCAGGAGGACCTGAGTTCAAACCTGGTCTCAGACACTTAACACTTCCTAGCTGTGTGACCCTGAACAAGTTACTTAACCCCATTGCCTCAGCAAAAAGCAAAAAGCAAAAAAAAAAAAAAAAGATGAATACATTGATTATAGAAAGGTCTAAAAAGATTTATATGAATTGATGCTGATTGAAACAAGCAGAACCAGGAATACGTTGTACACCATGATCAGCTATGAAAGAATTGGTCCTTCTTAGTGGTTCTGTGATCCAAAGAAATCCCAATAGACTTTGGACAGAAAATGCCATCTGCATCCAGAAAAAAAAAAAACTAAGGAGATTAAATGTAAATCAACATATGCTATGTTCACTTCTTTTTTCTATTTTTTTCTTATCTTTCCTATGGTTTTTCCATTTTATTCTGACCTTTCTCTCCCAATATGATTTATAAAGCAATGTGTATTAAAAATAGGTAAATTTACTAGGAAAAAAAACAGAAGGAAGATCCTAGATTTCCTAGATTTGAAATCAGAGGAACTAGCTTAAAATCTCATTTTTTTTTAACCTTAATCATTTCATATCTTTGGGCCTCAGTTTTCTCATCTGTGAAACTGAAAGAATTGAACTAGATAATCTCTAACATCCCTTCCTGTGATAAATCTCTAAGAAAGGTAGAATGGTATTATGGATGGCATAATAGGCATGGAGTCAGAAAGATCTCAATTCAAATCCTTTCAGAAATTTTCAATTTATATAATCCTGGGGATATTTTTAAACATCTCCGAGACTCAGCTTTCTCATCTGTGGGATGAGGGAAAAAATAGTACCAACTTAGCGTGTTTGGGTTCAAATAAATAAGATAATATAAACAAAGTGATTGGCAAAGCTTAAAATTCTGTGTATCACAGTTATTATTTCTTATCATCATTGTATGAAACCAATGTTATTCCAAGTCTAAGATCACTCCCTTGCACAAGTATTTTCTCTTTACCCTTCTTTACTCTGTTTCTTAGAGGTTAAACCATCCAATATCATTTATCCAATATGAGTCAATACCCCCAAAAAACATAGACATATTCAACTTCATAATCTGATAAACTAAAGGAAAAAAAGGTTTTTTGTTATATTTCTAGTGTCTTTAACTAACATCTAGAATAATTTATGTACTTAGGCCATAGCTCCCCAACTAGATTATAACCCCTAACAATCAGAAGTTGTGATTTCTCCATCTTCTGCCAAATTTCCCTCCTCCCAATACCTCATCTAAAGCTTTTTCCTTGAATAGGTAGGTGTCCACATTTCCATAACTAGGGAATTGGCTAAGCCCTAATAAAATTAACTATCAACATGGGAACTGCAAGAGTCAAGATGTGGAGGAGAGAAGCAAGCATTCAGCACAACTTTCTCAACATTTCCCTCCAAACAACTTTAAAAGAATGCCTTAGATTGAATTCTAGCATGGCAAAGTTAACAAAAAGTCAGAGTAAGATATTCATCCAATTCAAGATAATCTAGGAGGGTAGAAGGAGAGATCTGTGACATTAGGGAGGAGACTGAACTGGAGCCCACACAGAAGAAACACAAAGGATGCATTTAAGTAGTAGTTAGAAAAGCAGCAGCAGCTTCAAGAACTCTCCAGTCAGAGGCAACCGGTAAGAAAGAGATTACAAGTTACCCCCTGTTTTAGGTCTGGATATAGGACTAGACACTGTTTGGTAATTTGATTACAAATATCCATTTCTGGGTCATAGTACTTCATGGGCAGAGAGGAAGGAGGTCAAGAGGGAGTAGAAGCCCTAAGGGGTAGCATTACTTGAGAAAAGAAGAGTTTTACAGAGGAAATTATGAAAAATATAATACAGAATTTTGATTAAATGAAAAAGCTTTTGCATAAACAAAACCAATACAGCCAAAATTAAAAGAAAGATGAGAGGGGACAGAATTTTACAAAACGCTTCTCTGATAAAGATCTCATTTCTCAGATAGATAGGGAACTGAACCAAATTGATAAAAAAAAATGAGTCATTCTTCAGTTGATAAATGACCAACAAATATGAATACATGGTTTTCAGAAGAAATCAAAGTTATCAAAAATCACATTTTAAAATGCTCTAAATCATTACTGATTTTAAAAAATTGAAAAAACTTGGAGATACAACCTCAAACTGACTAACATGACAGTAAAGGAAAATGACAAATGCTTGAGGGGTTGTGGGGGAAATGGGATGTTAATGCATTGTTAGTGGAGTTGTGAACTAGTCCAATCATTCTGGAGAGCAATTTGTAACTACGTTCAAAGAGCTATAGAACTGGGCATACCCAGCAATACCAATACTAAGTCTACATCCCAAAGATATCAAAGAAGAGGAAACAGGTCCTATTTGTACAAAAATAATTCATAATACCTCTTTTCATGGGGGCAAAAAATTGGATCTTACAGGGAATGACTCAACAAGTTGAGGTATATGATTGTGATGGAGAACTATTGAAATGATGTGCAAGATGGTTTCAGAAAAATCTGCGAAGACATATGAACTGATACAAAGTGAAGTGAACAGAATTAGGAGAACATTGTACAGGGTAAAAGCAATTTTGTAAAGATGATCAATTATGAAAAACATAGCTACTCTGATTAAGACAATGATCCAAAATATGTTTAGAAAAATTGCACATGATTAATCTATATTGGATTACTTGCTGATTAGGGTGGAGGGTAGGGAGGAGGGAGAAAAATTTGGAATACATGGTTTTTCAAGGGTGAATGTTGAAAACTATCTTTAAAAATTTACACACATTAGAGCACCAGCCCTGAAGTCAGGAGGACCTGAGTTCAAATCTGGTCTCAGACACTTAACATTCCCTAGCTGTGTAACCCTGGGCAAGTCACTTAACCCCAATTGCCTCAATAAAAAGCAAAAAAAAAAAATTTTACACACACACACACACACACACACACACATACACACACACACATACACAAAGACAACGATACAAAACAATTCCAAAAGACCCATGATGAAAAATGCTATCCACCTCCAGGGAGAGAACTGATATATTCTGAATGCATCTTGAAGCATGCTTATTTTTACATTCTTTATTTGTATTATTTTGTCTATTTTCTTTCAAAACATAGCTAATATGGGCATTTGTTTTGCATGACCTCACATGTATAACTGAAATCAACTTGCCTTCTCATGGAAGAGAAGGGAGGTCAAGGGAGGGAGAGAATTTAGAAATCAAAAAAATTTTAAATGATTCTTAAATTTTTTTACATATAATTGGGAAATATTTAGCAAAATAAATAAAAATTATTTTAAAAATAAAGCTGTGAGTCAGGGTCACACAATCAGAAAATTTAAGAAATAAGATATGAATTCAGGTCTTCCAGCACTCCAGCCATTATTCCAGACAGTTGGTGGCCAGTAAATATATATTGTTTCAATTTGACTGTTGTGATAAACAGGGGACTTGAATGTTAGAGTTTGAAGATTGTCTATTATAAATCCTACTTTTTACAGGTAAGGAAACTGAAGCCAGGTAAGATGAAATAATTTACTCAAGATTACAGAGGCAATAAATAACAGGGTCTACATTCAGACTCAGATGCTCAGATTTCAAATCCCCACCTTTTTCACATCAAATCATCCAAGGGACTTACTGTCAAGCTCACCAAGGCTGTTAGTGGCAAAGTTGATATATCTGGTTTACGGAAATTCTGACCTATTTAGTTTAATTACTTTAGCAGTCCAGAAAATGGGAGCAAAATGCAGAGGAAGAGGCTTTTGCTGGCAGGGTCAGAGGGTCCCATATTTGGAGGTCACTTCATTTAAGTGTGAGCTCCTTGAGGGCAGAGATTGTATCCCTGGTGCTTAATACAGTGCCTGGCACATAGGACCCCTTTAAATGCTTGTTGTTTGACAGAACTGATCCAGCCCCATTTTACCAGATGAGGAATGTCATTCTCAGAGAAGGGGAGTGACTTGCCCAGCATCACACAGGTAACAAGGAGCAAAGAGGACATTGGATTCCAGGTCCTTGGCTTATAGCACCCTAGAATAAAACCCGGGCCAGGGAAGCTGCAGAAAGCATCAGAGATATTCAAGCCCAGGCCTTGGCCTCCAACTGGCCCTGTTAGAATTAATAACATGACATGCAGGGAGATGCTGGGAAAGTGTTTATTATTAACGGGCTGCCAGACATTGCCGAGAAGCTGCGATCCCAGCTCGCTGGAGGAGTTCACCCCCCTCCGCCCCCCAGCTCGGCAGCTCATTAGGGGAGATAGAGAGAGAGGGGGGAGATCCAGAGGGCTGAGGTTCACACACAGAATCCCCCTCCTCCCAACCTCCAGATGCACTCCTCCCTCCTATTTTCTTTCTTTACCTTGGAGAGGCCCCTTCGGTGGGCTGGACAGGCTTGGGGTCCCTCCCCTCCTACAGGCAGTTAGCCCCACATTGGGGAAGGGGCCGGGAAGCATTCTGGGACTTTCATCCTTCACACCCTGGGCTTTTTTCCCTTTGAAACAAAAGTCATTACTGGAGATCTGGGGTGAGGGATTGGGGGGAGTTCCTGCAGAAATCCTTGGACAGCTCCATGTGACTGCCTTTTCTTACCTCTAAAGGGAATCGATATGGCTTTAACCGATTTCCCTGATGCCCACTTTTCTTCTGTTTCCCCAGTCTCGTGCCAGGCTTCCTATTAGCTGATGATGCTCCTTCAGCTTTTCCCAGCTCACTTGGCCTTTTCTTCCTGATTGTCTTTCAAAGCCTTCTCCCTCAATTACACACACACACACACACACACACACACACACACACACACACACACACCCTAAACACCCTGGACCACATTTCCTATATATTCTTTATCCTTACATAATCCATCATACAATGCAAGGTAGTCTTTTTTTTTTTGTACCTACATATAAGCTTTTTTTTTTCTTTACCCCTATCCCCTTGCATACAGATTCTCTCAAATACACAGCTTCCCCCGGCTTCAACTTCTTCCCTTCTTTTACATTTCATTTCCCAGATGATCTATTGGCAAAACATCTGTTTATCAGAGGATTTCTTCCAGGACTGTGGTTAATGATGAAGTGTTAATGTTTCCTGACATTTCTGCACAACCATTGGTTTAGGAATGGGGGCATGCTTTAAAAAAATTAAAATAATAAAAAAGGTTCTCCAATCCCAACCAACAGTGCATCTGCAGGTGTTTCCTATTTTATCATCACTGTTGGTTTCCAGCAGGAGCAGAGATGACCAAGATGGTGACTGAACTATTTAGTAGTGCCCATCTCAAAGGCCACTTTCTCATGAAGACTTCTTGTACTCTGTTCTTGGGACCTTCCCCTTTAGACTTTATATAACACTATTTTCTAAAGCAGAGGCTCTCAGAGTGTGGTCCAAAGAATCCTGGGAGTCCCCTTGCAGAGGGTTTGCCAATTCAAAATTTTGTTTTTATTTCTAATATTGTAAATATCTACAAATATAACCACATAAACAAACATTTTTTAGACTGATCCTCGATGATTTTTAAAAGTTTAAAGATACTGAGAACACAAGTTTGAGACCCACTATTCTAAAGCACTTGCTATGCAATTTTGCAGCCATGTTCTACACAGTTGCTTAAAGCTGGGGCTGTGTAATGCTCCTGATTAAGAATCTTCTATAACTATGTACTGCTTCTCTGATAAAATTCAAGCTCCTCTGCCTGGTACTTAAAGTGCTTTCTACTGAGTGTGGATCACAACATAGTATTTTCACTCTTTTTGTTGTTGTTTGTAGGCATTTTGTTTTCTTTCTCATTTTTTTTCCTTTTGGATCTGATTTTTTTGTGCAGTATATTTGTGGAAATATATTTAGAAGAATTGCAGGTGTTGGAGTACTTCCTGTCTAGGGGTGGGAGTGGAGGGAAGGGAGGGGAAAATTTTGGAACACAAGGTTTTGCAAGGGTGAATGTTAAAAATTATTCATGCATATATTTTGAAGATAAAAAGCTTTAATTTTAAAAAATAAAGTGCTCCCTAATTTACTTCCATCCAACCTTTAATCTTACTTCTTGTGAATTCCCTTCATACACTGTAGGTTCCAGTCAAACTGGCCTGCTTACTATTCCTCAAAAAGCATTCAATCTTCTGCTTTTCACCAACTCTTCCCCCATATCTACAATGTATTCTTTACTTATTTCTACATTTTAGAACTCTTTAGTTCCTTCCAGACTGGACTCAAGAGCCATCTTCTAGGGTGAGTATTTCATGAATCTTCCAGCACTTAGCCCAAGCTCTCTGCTTCCTCAAATTATTTTGTTTGTGCAGACTTGTTCATATATTGCATTCTTCCCTTACCCCTTCAATAAAAAGAAGGTATAGTCCTTGAAAGCAATGACTTTATTTTTTTCTTGTCTGTTGCTTTGCACACTATAGTGCTTCAAAATTGAATTAAATCAAATCTGTGTCTTCTACTCAGGCTAGACTGTAAGCTTTCTTTGGGTAGATTTTACTTCTCTCTCTGTGTCTGTATACTGTATACTGTGTATACAGTAGGTATTTAATATTTATTATTGTTGTTCATCTTTCATTCTCACAGAGGACTAATGAGTTCAAGCACATGATGTCTTAACTTGCAAGTGAATTGGATTTGAATGAAGCAGATCTGTGCAGTCACCAGCTTTCCTGTCTCTTCCAATCACTAGTCAAGACAAAGGTCAAGGTGACTGGTGATGGCTCAGGATCAATGTTTATTACATTGGGACAAGAAAGAACACCCAAATTTAAGAACACAGTCCTTCTGAAAGCCCTGGGCTCTGGCCCAATTTCCTAGACATGAGCTATATTTGGCTGGTTTTTCCCCCATTCCACACTCCCATTCCCACCCCTTCCCACATCCCCATCTCTTCCAGCTCTATCTTAGCCCACAGCAGTTACTTCCCACAAAGTTTGCAGATCATGTAAAGAGTCCAGAAGGGTTCTCTACCTCAAGACAGCCCATCAGCAACAACCCATCTATTCCCTGCACCACCAAAACTCCCAAATTAGCTACTCTTAGTAAGCATTAAAGCCCAAAATGTATGTGTATGTGTCTGTCTGTTTGTGTGTGTGTGTGTGTGTGTATTCATCAGTCAAGACTGAAGAGCTGTTAGAGCACATCTATGCTTCTCTCTGTTTCTTTTCTCTCTCTTCATTTCCTATTAATTGGCACTTTTATTCGACCAAGCTTCCATTGTCTGTGAGCCGGCAGAAGCAAATTGATTAATATATACAGTACTCTGTTCTGGGAGCCCTGACAGGAGATAAGAGAAGCCGCCACACTAGCATAACTAGGGGACCAGTTATCTGGACAGGGAGGGGGTTAAGGGAGAGAAGACAATTTCTTTTCTGGAAATAAATATCAATTCCCAAGCATTTAATGGAAACTTAGTTGAGGAGCTTCTCCCTACACTCAGACCAGTTGAAGAACTTCTTTCATACTGAGGTTGTTCTGCAAAGTGAAAGCCAATCTTTCCACTGGGAAGTGGGGGCTTTCAGCACAGAGTCCCCATTTGGGCTGCTTAGATCACATGCAGCAATCAGGAGAGAAATGAATCCCACTTTCAACATTCTGTGTGATCCTTGAGCAGGTACAGTAAATATGTCGGACTTTCTTCTTTCTTTATAGAATTTTCATTTCTTTATAGAATGAAAATAATAATACTTAAGAGTAGCTAGTTTTAAGATTCACATGAAATAATATATGTAATGCTCTTTGTAAACTTTAAAGCTATTATTAATATCATCATTATTTTTATAATACTGTGATTTATATAGCCCTTTAAAACTTGCAAATGCTTTACAAATGCTCTCATTTGATCCTTAAAACAATCTTGTGAGCTAAGTACTATTATTATCCCCATTTTATAGATGACAAAACTGAGAAAGGCAATAGTTGAGTGATTTGTTTAGGGTCACACAACTAGTAAATGTCTGAAGTGGGATTTGAACTCAGAAGACATCACGACTAGCACTCTTACCCACTAGACTACTTAGCTCATTATTGTTGTTTCATTGCTTCCTATCTTTTTGGATATGATTCAGACAGAAGTAGTCCTGCTTGATATTCATTTATAATTAATGTTTTACAGACTATTGCAGAAGTGAATAACTTAATTGTGTTTTGTAATTGAATTGGTAGTTATGATTGTATTAGGATATAAACTCATCTTCTGCACTTCTTCCTATTCCAACATGGATTTGACCTCCTATGCTATTTTTACTTTTGGAAGGCTTTTTGATCCAGGTGGCTTGAAGATTATGGATACTTGATACAGAAACATATATTTAAAATGTTCTTAAATTTTTATGTATCAGCATTGCATGTCTGGGGGGGATAGTGGGCAATGGTTCAGTCTGTGATAATGGTCTAATTCCAATAAAGTTTATTGGTTGAATTCTCCAGGATGTTTTGTGGTCTCTGTTTATAGGATGGGGATTTATCATCTGGTAATCCTTGAAAAAAGGAAGTATCTAATCTGTAATTCTAGCCACAAAGCTGTATTTTGCTAGGTATTTAGCAGGTACTAACTTTTTACCATCTTCAATGATGACCTGCACAGGCTCCTTTATTTCCTTACATAATCTAGATTGATCACTAAGTCTGGGCTCTCTAACGATAATCATTCTGTAATTTATAGTGATGATGACTGAGCCCTGAGTGGCCATCATAACACCTCTCCCCTGGTTCCCACAAACAAGCTCCAATTAGGCAGACATCCATTCAGTGCTTCTTTGTCCGCATAGTATTGGCTGAGTTCAGATCTTGCCCATAGAGATTTTTTGAATTCTCTTCTTGTACTTCAGATATTTCCCTATTCCATAAGCTCCATCTGGAGGTAAACAACTTTTGGTTATATTTAATATTCCAATGGCAAGTATTTGCTGTCAGCCTGGACTGTTGATCAGTAAAGTGGTCTGTTTGTTCCAAAAAAAAAATTTCTGTACATTTTTTTACCTAACACTCACTCCAAGAATTTCTATCAATTTTCTTTCCTCTTTTTAGTGAGAAAACATTAATCTTTCTAGAGCTTCCTTAGGTTGATTGGTCTGTATTTTATTACTGTGTGGTTTTTTGTCAGGGTCCTTCCAGATCTGTCGTGAGCCATTCTATAGTGATGAAAGTACACATGAAGACCGGTATTGTATAGATGTTAATTGACTTAATTAAGTTGGTCCCCTTCAAGTCTGAAGGATGAACAACAATTGCCTTAAATTTATTTTCCCATTCAGCTTTGATTTCAAGATGCTAGTAAATCTCTTAACAATGTTTTCTCTTTGATATCTTTATGTCCAATATGTCTTGCTTGAAGGTAACCAAGGCATTTGTGCCTACATCCATTGTTTCATTGGGACTGCCTGAATGAAGTTCAAAGTCTTGTGGTCTCTATCTTTTCTTGGTATATCTTAAGAATTTTACACTTATCAAGTTCAAATGTCATTTCAATATCATTAAAGAAAGATTCTATGGGATGACAGAGATGCTTAATGTGCATTTTGGTGAATGCTATATAGCTTCACTTATATATTGATTGATTAATAAGTTATTTTAGTTCAACTCTCTTTAATTTTGGAAGCCATATAACTTCAATTTAGGAAAGATAATAATGGATTTGAGAAAAGACTTAATGAGTTTAAATTGTTTCCCTTAAAATTTTTATTTTATTTGTTGTGAACTTCATTGTATAATAGTATTTCATATGGATATCAAATAGTCCAGCATTCTCAATATACTAAGTATCTATTTCTATTTTATTATGTTTATATTTTAATCTATCTCTATATATTTTTAGTATATGAATGTCATGAATTCAGAACTGAGTCAAAGGTTTTGTGAAAATCAGCAACAGTGGTATAAATGTTACTATACTATCAAGTAGATAGATAACCAAATCAATAAATTGCTCTTTGCACCCCTGGTCCACCCCTAGCATTCCCTTTTGGAACTCAGAACATATATTTTTTTCCTTGTAAGTGTTTATGGGCTTTTTTACAAATACAAGCTGTGAATGCTTTGTATAAGTATAAATATATATGCAAATGAGTTATTGTTATTATATTAATGTGTTTTAAAAATAGTTATAAGGCATATAAAATTATATAAACAAGTGAAGGAAAGAACTTCCAGCTGGGGCCCAAGTGTTGACAAATATAATATTCTCCAAGCTCTAGCCTGAGGACTAACTAGATTAGAGAAATGTTCTGTTCACCACTTACTATCTTAAACAATGCCCATTTTCCCCATCTCTGTGTCTTCACTCATTAGCAGTTTCAGAAATGGTACCATTTTTTTTTCCCAAATGGGGAAAAGCAGGCCTTGGAGGGGACTGGACAAAGAAGGATGACATTCATTTATCCAATAATTATTAAGCATTTATTTTGTGCAGAGTACTGAGCTAGATACTCCAAATTGTGCAAACCCTGGGATGATGGCTGTCCGTGCAGTCGCACACCTTACAAACTAGAAGGGGAGAAGGCACAAACACACACAGAGACAGGCAGACACACAGAGGTAAATAATAATGCATGGCAAGTGTAAAAGGTGAAAACCAAATGAATGATCAAGATCTGAGTCTGAATACTGGAACTGACCAAAAGGATTAGGGCAGGCTTCATGGAAGAAGCGGCATTTGTTGTGCCTTAAAGGATAAGTGAGAATTCAACAAGAAAATGGAGCAGAGAGGATAACTCAGAATAAGCAGAGAATTCCCAGCAAGGTTGGGAGGAAAGCAGAGAAGTGCTTTCTATGAATTTATCTATTTCTTTCTGGGAGGTCCCTTGTCAATCAGATAATAAATATTTATTAAAAATCTAATGTAAGATCAACTCTAGTAAGATGCCTTCATCATTCTAATCCTTGCTGGTAGACAAGTATATTGTGGCTAAACCAAATTCATTCAATTTTTCTGCAAATAAAATTATGTTAATGATTCTATAGTCTTGTTTTTCTTACTGAAACAAAAAAAAACCACTATTCCATCTCTTTATTCTTCTAATAACTCCTATTTTTAAAATTATCAAGGTAACCTCAACTTCTGATGGCAAAGGCTCTGCAACTTCTACCCTATTCACAACTAAGATAATAGGGAAGGTTTTGTAAATTTTTATAATATAATATAAATTATAATTACTATAATATATATACATAAATTAAAATATTTTTGTAAATTACAAAAAAATTGTAATTATCAAGAACAATGACTTGTCACATGCAGTCACAGTGTCAATACACTTCAGTATTCCTTGAACCTAAGATTGCTGGTACCGTGACTCAGAGCCTGAAATCCAAAACTTCCTTCTGTAATGCACAAAGCCCAGAGGACCACAGAAAAACAGTAGAAAACCAGTGATTGAGAACATATTTTACCTAAAAGGAGACCAATACATTTGTTGACAGCTCTAATTGTTAGCACAGCAGTGCCAATCATGATGTCAGGAAATTTTATCTTCCTGGGTTCAAATCTAGCCTCAGACACTTCCTAACTGTGTGAACATGTGTAAGTCACTTAACTCTGATTGCCTCAGTTTCCTTATCTGTAAAATGAGCTGAAGAAGGAAAGGGCAAGCCACTCCTGTAACTCTCCTAAGAAAACCCCCAATGAGGCTACAAAGAATCTGAAATGACCGAACAACTAATTGTTAGAATATTTTTCTTTATGTTGAGATGAAATCATCCTCTAAATTGCGCTCATTGCTCTGAGTTTTGTGCTGTGAATCCAAATAGTACAAATCACTTTTTCATATGTCAATGCTTCAGATGCTTGACAGTAGCTATCCTGTTGCCTCCACATTTCCCACTTTCCAACCAAGTATCACTTGTGCCTTCACCCCATCCTCATGTTGTAAGAACTCAAGCTCTTGGCCCCTCTCTGGATGCTTTCCAGCTTATCAGTGACCAGGCAGCAATTACCAGAGTCACCTTATTACTTCAGCCCAGAGATTTTGTTTTCTGTCTGCTTTTATCTGCTACCATCAGAGAGCTTCAGCATAAGAGGGAGGCTGGTTAGGTTCAGCTACCATCCATGTTACTCCTTCTCATTCCTGCAACTCAGCAGCTCTGCCTCCTAAATGTGGTGATCAAAAAGGTTTTCAGATGATTTTCCACAACCAGGCCATTGTGTGTGTAAATAGATGTGTGTCTGTGTTTGTACACATGTCTGTGTTATGTGTGGGTATTTATTATAAACAATCAACCCTTTCAAAAATACTCCCCAGCCTCACTCTAGGCTGTTCACCCTCTCTAGACTTGGATACCAGACCTAAAAGTTTTAGTTTTGTTCCCTGAAGAACCTGAGCATTAGTTTTCTCATGTGGAAGATGGAGGAAAACCCTAAAGTCTCATTTTATTCTGACATTTTCTAATTCCTTCATTTAAGACCAGGCCATGGAATTGATTCACTAAATGAAAAAAAAATGCAAAAGGAAGCCAATAAAAAGAGATTACAGAAGCAGTGTCAACCAGTAGCCAGTCATCCTATCCTTGGATGCTAGACACAGTAAAAGACAAGGACTGCCATGACCTCTGAACTTTCAAGAAATTGAGGGTGGGAATGGGGAATGGAAATATCCATGATGTGGATTTTGGAAAATCTGAGATGCTAATGATTATGGACCTCACCATCCTACTTATTCATTTGTGATATTAATTTAAAAAAAGAATTTATGTCATATGACTGCTTTTTAACTAGCTGCTTTCAAGACAAGATCAGGATTATAAAAGATGCACATGTATAAATTATTAGCCCGAAGCTCATAAACATCATATACTTTGGGGAACACTTTTGTAGCACTTTAAATTAATTTATTGTTATTTATTCTCAACTGTCTGTGATGTAAACTTCTAGCTATAAATTTGTGCCACCATCAATACATCATTCAACTAAGATGGTGACTGAGCCAGATAATAATATATATGACTATGCATTTATATATGTATATATATTCATATAATAAAATATCTGAATAATATTTCTGAGGACATTTTTCCTCCTTTTTTTTCTCTAGAAAACACAAAGAAGAGAAAAGAAAGCAGTTTCTTGGGAATTAATGAACTAGACAGGGAGATTCCTACTACCCAATTCAGTTTTGTTTCTTTATCATTCTCATTTCTCTCTTGTTTTATTAGCCACCTGTTAGTATAGGCCTTCAGTAAATCCTTGTTCAATAGAACTGAATCGAGGTACCTACTAAGAGCTTCCCATGGTATAAATGGACCAAATAGGACCAAAGTGGGAACTAGGAGCCAAAGCCTTTATAAAGTACTTAGAGTGGTTCAGAGAGATATCTATATTATAATTTTTCTATCTAGTTTTCTGAGATACCTTATCTCTTTCTTGAAGTAAATTAAAAATTATGCTATTCATAGGATACTCCTTTTTTTTTTTTTTTTTTTTGCTGGAGTTGGGTGCTGACAGCTAGGCCCCTTTATAAAGAAGATAGAAAAATGGCCAGCACATGTGACCAACACTCAAAAGACTGCTGGATTAGAGCACTGGCTGAGCATGGCAAACTCTTGTTCAGTGTCCACTTCTGCTCCCAGAGAGACTTGCCTTCCCTGTCCTCACTTTACTCCTGATGATACTTTTTCCTTGTCTGTTCCTCTAGTCTAACTCCAGTGTATTTGACCCAAACTGAATCATACCATCCCCACTTCTGGCTCTTGTTATATGCGTCTTCTTCCTAACTCCTCTATTTAAACCTCAGCACCATGCTGGAAATGACTTTCTGAGCAATCTCCCTCATCCTTATCCCATGACCCACCCACTCTTCCCCCACATCCCAGGAGAACAGTTCACTGGACTACCAACAGTCTGATTCTTAAATCCTTAATGCATTGATAAAAGTGACAAATTTGAAGGCAGAAGTCAAACTATATCTTCCACTTGCTACCTGTGTGACTCTAGACAAGTCATGTGGTAACCTCTCTGAGCTTTCAGATGGCTCAACTGCAATGTAAAAGTTAGACTAGATGACCTTGAAGGATCCTTTTTTTGGCTCCAAGTCTATGATACCACGATGGTTGCAGGAACTTCAGGGTGTAGACTGTATCACTAATAATGCAAGTTGTTTTCCAGTTGACCATTGGAGAACTTCCCCTAACGAGTCATTGTTGTATGAGGAAATAAGGAAAGAACACTGATTTTGAGAGTCAGAAAGACTGGCTTTGAATTATGATACTCCCTAGCTATGTAACACTGGGAAAATCACAGTTGGACCTTTCTAAGCTTCAGTCTCCTCAGCTGTAACAAGGGGACAATAATACTTCACAGGGTTGTAAAGAATATTCTTTGCTCATCTTAAAGTACTGGGTAAGTTATGATTATTTTGCCACCCACCAGACAATGCTCCTGGTATAGTTTATACCTGCCCAGACAAGCAGCAAAGGATGAGAGGCTGACATCAGGACTCAAAAGAAGCAATACCCAAGGCACCAGGTATGTGACTTCCAAAGATTTTTCTCCATGGAACAAAATGCCAAGATTCCTCCCATCCTATCCTCATTCCTTGTCAATTTCTCCTAGCCATCCCCAAAACAGACTTCCTTCTCCTTCCATTTCTGATTTCCTTCTTCTCATTCTGATTTTGACAAGTTTCAACATGTTTATCAAGGAGGTATCAGGGAGGTATCATTCATTCAGTGGCTTAAGATCTGAATTCAGGTTCCAATTGTGCCTCACTGTGTGACTTTGAGCAAATCGCTTCATCGCTACATACCTCACTTGTCTCCTCCATAAAATGCGGACTATGCTATTATATTATAAATTATAGAATTTATGTTATATTTTTATATTATTTTATATTACATTATATATTATTACATATGTTAAATATATTGCATATTTATATATTTTATGAAATATCAATTATACCATGTGATCTCTAAGTCCTTTGCAATTCTAAAATGCTCTAATTTTATGAGCTTCTCTAGAGACCATCCTTCTGGCAGTCAATGCACCAAGAGAGGGATCTCTCTCAAGCTCTGTCTGCTTTCATGGACGTTACCCAAAATGACTAATGGAGAGAGGAAGAAAACTACACTAACTCATAATTCTAATTCTCCCAGTCTCCTCAAGGAAATGTTACATCATCCATAAAATGAAATGGTCCAACGAGATGGTCTCCAAGGTCCTTTTCACAAGTAACATTCTAGGAATCTCTGTGTCATCCCTCCTCGTTTTTCCAAAGGGAAGAGTTCTTGTTGTTCTTGTGAGCTAGTGAGAGATCTGTTCTATGTAATAGATAACCATCAAGAAAATTCAGTTTCCAACATTCAAGTAAACTGAGTAACTCCAACTAGGCTCAACAAAGTATTGACTATGCAGGGACACAAGCATTTCCTTTTGTGAATATCTAAGAATGATTTAAAACAACCACAGTATTAATCAGATCATTTTGTTTCCAAGACTAGAATATAAAATGGCACTACCATCTCACCTCCCCTTTAATAATAGTGTATTCTGTGGGATACACATTTTAAACCTCTTTTTGTACCCAAAGGAGGCCTTGACTTCACCTTCTCCATACCTGAAAATTATTAAATCTAGTGATTCATATTAATTAACAATTGATGTCTAGTAGCATTTGAAATGGCTCATTTTCTTCTTGGGTAGTTTGAACACTCCCCTTGCAATCTTACTAATTTGCTTAGTAAACCTCTTCACAGATAGTTCAGAACTTCACTTCAGCTTCTTTTTATTGAAATATTCATAAATCCTCAAATAGTAAAGACCTTGATTAATTGAAGTTGGGCTATATTTGATAGTTCACAAAGGTGTTTTTTTTTTAATGTTTATTATCCCATTTGCACAACCCTCTGGGGTAGGTCCTATGGTATTATCATCCCACATTTATAGATGGGGAAACCAAGGCTAAAGGTGCTAGTTGATTTGCAGGTGATCCCATAGCTAGTTAGTGACAGAGATGGAATATGTATCCCAATTCTCCCTGGCTCTAAATTCAGTACTAATCATTCTTCCAATCTGCCTCTATTTTTTCACATAGGATCAAGCCTGGATTCAAGCTTCAGATACTTGTCCCTGGGAAATTCCCCTTGTATAATTTATTGGTACTGTATGGTCATCCCTGCCCTTCTTCCTCTCTCTCACTCCATCCCTCCTAAAGTGACCCCAACTTCACTCCCAGGGTTCATTCTCTCCATTACCTATGTAAACCACAAAAGGTCATTGCTGACTGTCCAGGCTCAGCTCAAGTGAGTCAGAGCACCCGCCTCTGGATTCTCTCTGACCACAGGCTGTGAGTTGATATTCCATATGCTGCATTGCTGTTCTAACCCTCAGCCACCTACTCAGTCCTTTCACCTTGCTCTCAGAAAGGTCAATTAACTACGGAGAAACCTTCTGGGGAGCAAGGTGGCTCTGACCTCTTGGTTTTCCAGGGACAAGTGAACTGCAAAAGGTGATGAATGTGTTCTTCCATCCTTCAGGAGAAAGTCTCTCTCCCTCCTCAATCTTCCACCCAATTTCCCCTGGGATGAAAAAACATTTGGCTGCTTGAATCACCTCCTTTTTCCCCCGGGGTGGGCAGGGAGTTCCGGCTTGTGGTCTGGACTCCACCCACCCTGCTGCTTGGAGAAGAAAATAAAGCAAAGAATTAAAGCCAAATCTTGAGCAGAAATCCTAATCCTCCAGTCCTTACAAGGAAAGAGGTCTGTTTATTGGGACCTGATGTGGTCTGAATGTTTAATTAACCCTTCACGGGAGTTCACTAAAAATAACTATTGCTGTCTTCTAAACAATATTAGCAAGACCCATTGAATCAGGCCCATGGGGCAAGTTATCTTAAAGGAAGACACAAGGAGAAGTCATATTTGGCCTTTCTGATGTCAGTTTCAAAAGGTTAAGAATGTCCTATTCCTTACTCCCAACACACAACCCTCTCTAACTTATGTAAATTTTCACTCTTACTCATTTTGGATTTTTATCCACAAATTGACTAACATCCTTCTCAAAACTATCTATTTTTTCAACCATTGTCTTACTCATTTTGGATTTTTATCCACAAATTGACTAACATCCTTCTCAAACCTATCTATATTTTTCAACCATCATGACCTTTATGAATAATATATTTCACAAGATGAAATATCACTTCCTTTTTATCTGTCTTAAAAATATCATCTTATAGTCCCAAAGAGACCATAAAAGAGAGGAAAGGACCTACGTGTGCAAAAATGTTTGTAGCAGCCCTTTTTGTGGTGGCAAGGAACTGGAAACTGAGTGGATGCCCATCAGTTGGAGAGTGGCTGAATGAATTATGGTATATGAATGTAATGGAATGCCATGGTTTTATAAGAAATGATGAGCAGGCTGATTTCAGAAAAGCCTAGAAAGATTTACATGAATTGATGCTGAATAAAGAGCAGAACCAGAATATTGTATACAGTACCAGGAACATTGTGCAGATGTTCAGCTTGAATAGACTTTGCTTTTCTCAGCAATACAGTGATCTCAGGCAAGATCCAAAAGACTCATGACGGAAAATGCTATCCACATCCAGAGAAAGAACTCTGTAGAATGATTATGGACAAAAGCATATTATTTCCATTTTTTATGTTTTTTTTTCTTTCTTGTGTTTTCCCTTTTGTTGTGATTTTTCTTTTACAACATGACTAATATGGTAATATGTTTAAAATGATTATATATGTGTAACCTATGCCAGAATGCTTGGCTATCTGAGGGAAGGAAATATGGGAGGGAGAAAAGAAATTAAAATCTTACAAAAGTGAATGTTGAAGACTATCTTTAGATAGTAATTGGGGGGGGGGGAATAACTATCGAGGGAAAATAAAATAAAAATAAAGATACAATTTTTTAAAAATACCCCTTTACAGCTTAAGGGCAGCCCCACCACTCTAGTACCTGGGTTGTTGATGAACAAACCCAATTTCTTCCTTGCCACCCTCCAACCTCAATTTTTGGATTATTTATCATCTTAACATCTCATCTTCACCATTCCAAGTTCAGGAGTTCTAGGTTTGTTTCTTTTTCTTTAAATCTGCCCTAATAAAGCAATATCTACTGCGCTTCTATGTGTCCTCAAATAATTTTGTTGTCCCTTTTCTGTAAATCCTGTGGTAAGCAGTTTTACCACAACATTGTTGTCAATGTCAAAGAAAAGGTATATTTAAACAAAACACAGGTTGGCTTCCTAGTTAGAAAAGAAGAGAAGAGTGGAGAAGAGGAATGGCTCTCTACTCTCTAAGTTATCAAAGAGATAAGTTATCCTTCCCTGAAATAATGGGAAAAGTGTTTTAAAGAAGGAGAAGAAGGAAGAGGAGAATGGGGAAGAGGAGGAGGAGGAAAGAGAAGGGGAAGGGAAAAGGAGCAGGAGGAGGACGGGAAGAAAGAGGAGGAAGAGAGTGGAAGAGGAGGAGGGAAGAGAAGAGGAGGGAACAGGAGGGAAAGGGAAGAGAAAGAGGGGGAGGAACAAGGAGGAGGAGGGAAGAAGAGGGGGAAGGGAAAAGGAATTGAAAGGAGAATATAATAGCTTTTGAAGATATGTGAAACCTGATAACCAATATCCACTTCTGATTTATATGGAGACATGCAATAGAATTGCAAGGGATTGTGAATTGGTAAAGAAGCTGAGAAGGACAGACTTTGAAGCACTGGTAATACTACTTTCTCCTTAAAGGCAGACATTTTGGGAAATAAATAGCTGGAAAAAAAATCATTAAAGCAATTTTCCTAAAGCTAAGTCCAATCATATGATCCCACTGCTCAATAAACTTCAGTGGCTCCCTATTGTCTCCAGGAACAAATATCAAAAGCTGTTTGGCATTCAAAGCCCTTCATAGCCTAGTCTCTCTCTCTCTCTCTCTCTCTCTCTCTCTCTCTCTCTCTCTCTCTCTCTCTCTCTCTCTTTCTCTCTCTCTCTGTCTCTGTCTCTGTCTCTCTCTCTCTCTCACACACACACACACACACACACACACACACACACCCCTTTCTAGTCTTTTTATACCATACTTCCTGATAATCTAATGCCATGGGCCTCCTGGCTGTTTCACAAACAAAATTCTTTATCTCTCAGCTTCATGTATTCTCTCCAGCTGTCCCCTATGCCTCCAACACTCTCCCTCTTCTACTTTGACTACTAATCTTCTGGCTTCCTTTAAGTCCTAACTAAAACTTCACTAGTAAGTCTTTCCCAACTCCTTTAAATTCCAATGCTTTCCCTTTTTTAGTTATTTCCTATTTATCTTGTATTTAGTTTGCTTTGTATATATTTGTTTGCATGGTGTCTCCTTTACTAGTTTTCTTTTTTGCCTCTTTTTGTATTCCCAGTACTTAGCACCCTTCCTGGCCCATTGTTGTTCAGTCATATCTGACTCTTCATGTCCCTATTTGGTGTTTTCTTGGCAAAGATAATAAGGTGATTTGCCATCTCCATCTCTAGCTCATTTCACCCTGTTTGCCTCAGTTTCCTCATCTGTAAAATGAAAGAAGGAAATGGCAAACCACTCCAGTATCTCTGCCAAGAAAATCCCAAAGGGGATTATTTATGAAGAGTTAAATATGACTGACCACCAACAACAAATGACATTAACAAAAGGAAAATCACTATCATTGAAGTTTCAAAAAGCATTTATAAAGAACTCAGTATGTGGCAGGCACTGGTGATATAAATATACATAGACAAAAATCCAGTTTATAAGAAAGGGGAAATATAAGTGGAAGGAAAGACAGATTATAATCAGGAATTACAACACATAAAAGGGAGCAGAAAATAAGCGTGTGGTGGGAGGGACACAAAAGTACTTGGAATGGGGCCATGATAGAGGGAGTCTCAAGTGCAGACTAGAAAGGAAAGAGAGCCTCCTAGATATTACCAAGACATGGAGAGATATTATTCAACTGGAATATCTCTATGAAAAGGAACATATTAACCAACAGGAATGATGCAGGAACATTTATCTATCATGATTTACTTTAGTGAGGAAAGCCATGAATGGAGAGGTATGGTGGAGAGCATTTGAGTGAGAGTCAATATAAGAAATAGAAATAAAAATAAGAAAATAAATATTATAATGAGTGCATATAACAGAACACATGACCATAAAGAAAAAAAAATTAATGAACTGGGGAAAAGGGATCATAAACCTGGTGAAAGGGTTTGACAGAGTAGTCTGCTATCCAGACTTTTGATGGCATTCTTTCTTTCTATTAAAAACAGAGCAGCTAATAAATGTCTGCCTTGACTTAATGATGATTCTGTTCTTCAAAAGGCAAAGGAAGTGCCAAGAAGATCTTCTATCCTGGGCCTGATTTGGCCAATAAGGAGGAAGTTGTTGCCAGAAAAGGAATAATGAGAATCTTGGGAGGAAGTGACTTGATTTTCAAGTTGATGATAGATGAGGAAGGGAACACTAGACTTAATAATGGCACCCTCTAGTTTCTGAAATAGCAGACGTGAAGGACAGAAAGAAAAGAAAAAGGATACAAAAGATATCATGGCCAAAAATGTTCAAGAAGTTGCTTAAGAAGAATGTTACATTCTCAAGAACATTCTAATGACAAAAACAACTCTGATGAGGAAAGGAAGTCATAATTTAGGTGCCAGTTTTTAAATGATTAAAAAGAATGGAAAATGAAGTCATTGATGAATTTAGACTTAGAAGAAATAAGATAAAAATAAAAGTAAAGGCAAATACTGAGAATGACTGTAATTAACAATGTCTCAAAAGTTTGGTGCAAATGAGATGGCAGTAAACACAAAAAAAACTTTTTTAGGAACATAAGGGATGAGGAGACTATCAAAGGTGACATGGCACCATTGCCTAGGGAATAGATGGGTTAAGGATAACAGAGGACAAAAAAGAGATAGAAATATTCATCTCTTCCTTTCCTTGTTTTGCAGAATTACACCCTCTTTCTTCATTTAATGATTTTTCAATTGTGGAAGATGGAACAAAAATAGTTGAATAAATATAGGTGAAGAGATAGCAAAAGATGAACTAGCTGTTCTCTTCGTGTTTGAGTCATCAGGCCTGAACAAACTACATTTCAGGGTACTGAAAGAACCAGTAGGCATAACTGGTGAGCCACTGTCAAGAGTTCCTTGAAAAATAATGGTGAAAGGTGTCACTGAACTGGAGAGATCCAAATGTTGTCTAGATTTTCAAAAACAGGGAAGAGGTAGGTTATGACTTGAATTTGTTTCTTGTAAAAATTCTACTACATGTTATTGTGGGATTTGTTATTGACTATTTAGAAAGGGAAGAAGTGACCAATAAGGGCTAGAGAGGTTTATCAAGAAAATCATGTTGAACTAGCCACATTTCCTTTTGTAACAAGGCTGGAAGATCAGGATAATGCTTTAGATACATGATACATGGACTTCCACAAGACATTTAACAAACTCTACAATGATATCTTGTAGGCAAGATAAAGAAGTATGGGCTAAAATTGATAGTATATTAAGTTGGATTTGGAATTGGTGAAAGCATACCCAAAGGGCAATGATTAGTGGATCAATATCAATCTTAAGAGATATCTCCAAGGGAGGATGTGACCCCCAGGTTCTGTCCCTGACCCAGTTTGCTTGAATGAAAACATAGATATCATGTTTATCGAGGATTTAGATGAACCAAACCTAAAAGAGATGGTTAAAATATTATAAGTGACATATTAGGCTCCTAAACTTTGTACCTAAGCTAAAATTATAGACTAAGGGAATTAAGGGATTTAGGACAAGTTGGTTAACTGGGAATTCAGTGAACCACACTTACTTACTCCATTTGGGGCCTCAATTCTTAGTTCCCTTTCTATTCAGTTATGGGTCTAATCTAACTTCTGTCTTGTGAGAAAATTTTATTAGATTTTGGGAATTGGGAGAAAACCATAGTATTGTTTGAACCTAGTCCTGCATGGCTGGGAAGTTGGACCACCCCTACCTGATGTTTAGAGACCTTTCACTAACCCTTAACCAGATTATGCTAACCAGAAACTCAGTTAAATCCAAAGACTGTTGCAAGGAGATTTCTCTCATTGTATATCTCAAACAACTCATATGTCTTATCTGAAAACTAGCCCCATATTAATCAATCAGTTATTGATTCCATGTTCCTTTAATTGTTTATAATATTTGGGGAGTGGGGCACCTTTTCTGATTTCAGGGAACTGTACCCATTCACTCTTCCCTCCCAACTTGAAAAGTTTCTCATCTTTCTTTCAATTAGAAATTAGATCACCTAATGTTATATTTTTTCTTTTTAATTAATTGTCTTTATTTGATTGTTTTTAATATATAAAATTCTGTCTCCTGTATTCATGTTCTAGCACAAGCTGAGGTGATATGATCCCAATTTCTTGGATAATTGGAATGTATTGTATAATAAATAAATACACTGAACCTGTTTCCTCAGTCATTTTATCTTTGACCCACCACAAGGCTAAATTTAATAATAGGAAATAAAGCTAATAATAATAACTAACACTTGTTATTTTGTTTGAAAGGTTTGAAAACACTAAAAAAATTTTTTTTTCATTTTATCCTCACAATTACTCTGGAAGATAACTGGTATTATTATCTTCATTTTACAGATGAGGAAACTGAAGCAGACAGAGGTTAAGTAACTTGTTCAAAGTCATTCCATTTTTAAGTGCCTGAGCTAAGATTTCAACTGAGATTTTCTTAACTCTGAGTACAGGGCTCTAGCCATTGCATCACCTCATGATACACACGCACACGGGCACACACACATACATGCATACACACATATATATATATAAACTGTTGTATTGTTTCTCTATATAAGTTTTTTTTCTTTCTTTTCTCTCTCTCTCTCTCTCTCTCTCTTTTTGTTTGTTTGTTTGTTTTCAATTTGGGGAGGGATTTTAAATGGAAGCAAGGGAAATAAGCAGCAATAGCAATTGCCAAAAAACAGAGGGCCTTTGAAATATTTCTTTTTAAAAAAGAAATATACAGAAGAGAACAAAAAGAAGTTTAGAAGGAAATTCACTGAGGACAATTTTGAAACTAATTTGTAATGTGTGACCCTAAACAAGTCAATTAACCTCTGTTTGCCTTACCTGTAAAATGGGAATAATAACCTACTACTTTGGGTTATTATCATGATCAAATTATTATTTTCAAGCACTTAGCATAGTGTCTGGCACATAATAAGCACTAAATAAACATTAGCTATTATTATATACTTTTTTAAAGAAAATGAATAGAATGGAGATGAAGTTTCATATAAAAATCTGTGTTCTGTCACATGTATGGAAATATTCTTCAATATTTAAATTCAGAGAAAAAAAATTTTTTAAAGGAAATTGACAAACTGATACCTGTCTAGAAAAAAGATGAACAGGATGGACTGAATGAATTAACCTCATCATCTCTTGCCTGCATCATTATAATAGCCTTCAAACTAATCCCCCTGCCTGAAGCTTCTCCCCACTCCAATCTATCTCTCATTCTTCTGCCCAAGGTGGTTGTCATAAAGAATAGCTTGACCATGTCATCCCCCTGTTCAGTAACTTCCAGTGGTTCCCCATAATCTCCAGCATCAAATATAAAAACCACCAAGTATAATCATATAAGATTAAGGACAAGTTTTTGCCTTTATACTCCCCACACTTACTAAAGGGCTGGACATATAGTATTTAATAAATTCTTGTTGACTTCTGACTGTACAATAGGAAATTCCATATGAAGACCAGTGGGAGTGTTTGGATTGGTGAAGAGAAAGTGTAAATAGGATTTGAGCACCTCCTTTAAGTATTTATGAAAGGATTAGCCTTTCTCTACTTGGCCTTAGGGAGTGGAGGGAGGAGGAGGCAGCAAAGGAGCAATGAATGGAAGTAGTAGAGACACAGATTTCCATTCAATATAAGAAAATACTTCCTTGTTAAAGTTATTCAAAAGTCCAAAGAGAAGTTCGGAAGTTGTGGGTTTAAACTCACTAAAGGATGTGATAACAGGTTAGAGAGGTGATTTGTGTTCCGGTAGGGTTTGATCCACATGGTCTCTCAGTGAGTTGCCTTTAAGGATCTTGTCTTTGCTGAGTGCAAAGAGCAATATTGCAGGGAGTAGCTATTAATATTGACAATATTTCCTTCACACTCATAGCTACTCTCAGCTTCCCAAATAAATATTGACTGCTCAGGTCCCTTGTCTTAATCTACTTCTATTTTAAGTGTAAAAACATAGTACTTCAAAGCTGAAATATATGAAAGATACACACGTTAAAATACATAAAAATTTTTCAATAAGCAAAATAATTTCCATTTTCATTAAGTTGTTTTATCATTGAAATGAACTACAAATCCACATTAATTGTATTTAAAGATAAACATATAAATATATTTATATAATCAATATAATTTGATAGATAATGTTATGATATATGAGATATTGTATATAATATATATGCATGTTTCTTTTATTATGTATGTATATTAATCTTTATATATTATATATAAAATATATATTATATATAGATTAATATAATTTAAAAATATTCATATAATATATAAAGATTAATTTTATATATTATATATAATATATATATTATATATAAAGATTAATATACATACATAATAAAAGAAACATGCATATA
>JAJPUD010000552.1:522969-658472 GCA_023553655.1 Myrmecobius fasciatus
CTTTCTTTCTTTCTTTCTTCCTTTCTTTCTTTCTTCCTTTCTTTCTTTCTTCCTTTCTTTCTTCCTTTCTTTTCTTCCTTCCTTGTTGCTTTCTTTCCCTCTTCTTTCCTTCCTTTCTTCTTTCCTTCCTTCCTCCCTCTGTTTCTTTCTCCCTCCCTCCTTTGTTCCCTCCGTTGCTCCTTCTCCTTCTTTCTTTCTTTCCTTCAAAACAAATGAACAAACCAGGAAAGGCATAATCAAAAATATTTGTAGAATAGTACTTTAGAGAGAGACCTGTGAGTTTATGTTACCTCCCCAATAAGACTTCCCAGAAGAAAAGCAAGCCCATGGCCCCATCTAGGTCAGCAAACAGGCATCAGGAATAGTAGCAGATAAAGTCAGTGGAGGATAAGGGATGAGTTACTGGACCCCATTAGTGTGGGTTTTTCTTGGCAGAGATACTAGAATGATTTGCCATTTCTTTCTCCAGCTTATTTTACAGATGAGGAAACTGAAGCAACCAGAGTTAAGTGACTTGCTCAGAGTCACACAGCTAAGTGTCTGAAGCCAGGTTTGAACTCAGGAAAATAAGGCTTCCCAACTTCAGACCCAGCACACTTTCCATTGCACAGATAGTAGGTACTTTTTGCATTTATTGTCAGCCCACTCTATAGGTCTGAACATTAAGGTACAGAAGGGTTAAGTGACTTTCCTAATCACAAATATCAGGTCCATGGCAGAATAAGAATTAAGATTTGTGTCTCCTGCCTTATTGCAGACTTTTCTCACTATATGACATTAGAGAGTGTCATGTCTGAAACACCCACCAACAATTCACACTGAATGAATACCATTTAGTAGATTATCTGAGTTCAAGTACTAGTTCTGTCACTTAAGGAAAGTTGGCAAACTTGGATCATGTCACATCCTTTCTCTCAGTCTCAGTTTCCCCATCTATAAAGTGGGAATAATATTGACAAAGTATTTCACATCCATCATCTTATCGGATCTTATAGAGAAATTCTCTTATAGAGAAATTAAAAGCCTTTAATTTGCTGAATTCCACATGGATCCAAATCCAAATATTGACTTAAAAATATATTTGCTGGAATAAAATTTGATGAAGTGAACCTAAGTTTTTCTTTTAAAAAATCCATTGAACTGAGATAAATTCAGATCGCTCAAATATCTTCTAAATTGACACTCAAGTCTCTGATACCTTGTGAATACAAAGTGACAAGAGAGAGATGGAAATTGAAGGACAAAACCCTGCTGAATTACAAGTCCACTCTTGTTCACATTTTGCAAATGGTTTGATTTTAGCTCAGTGAATGGCCTTTAGCCTCAGTTTCCTCATCTGTAACATTGGACTAGATAACCATGAAGGACTCTTGCAGCTTAAATCCAGGACTAGTTTCCCAGGAATCTCCAGGAGAAGCCTACACATCTATCTAGAAAGTCACTAAAGCTTAGAATGTCAGGAAGGCCCTTACTATTCAATCTCTTTGTTTTATGCATGAGCAAACAGGTCTTGAAGGGCAAAGACTTGCTTTAGCTACCTCACTGAGGAGGTTAGCAGATAAGTCAGAACTAGCAGCAACAGAGTCTCCAGTCCCTAGGAGTGCTCTTTCCATGATGTCACTGCTCTCCTAAAGACTCTCAGACCCAGAGCAAAAGAGGTAACCTGGCATAAAATCACCCTCATCAATCCACTTTCCATCTGTGGAGTGCTATCCAAAGTACTTTCACAGCCATTATCTCATTCAGCCTTTACAATAATCCAGTGAAATGGACAGGGCAATTATTATCCCTTTGCTGGAAAAAACAAAAAACAAAAAAACAAGGGAATAGAATTCTGTAAGCAGAGAAGTATGGCTCAGTGAAAGACCCCAGCACTGACTATTAGGAGACCTGGCCCTCCAAGTTTGGTTCTACCAACTAAACCACTATTCCTCTCTAAGGATCAGTTTCCCTTCTGTGTTTGAGAAAATGGGGATAAATACACTTCAAGAGACACAGATAATTAGAAATTGGAATGGACCAATTGCTGCTTTCTCAGTTCCCCACCTACCAAGAGAAAGTAACTGTCTTCTTAGGTGTCCTACTGAAATCCAAATAACATTCACTATGATCTGTGTTCCTTCCTGGTAGGGCATGTGCTTGATTAAGAAAGCTGCATGAACAGGGAGAGGAAAAAAAGGGATTGACCTTGGGTTGACATGTGTATTTTTGTAAATTGTTAGAAGACAAAGCTGTCAGGTGGCCAGCTGCCCTCTTCATATTCAAACTGTTGGGCTGGCTGCTTTCTCTTGCTTTTCCAGGAAAACATTAAGCTGGTAAAGGGTGAATCTGGAAGATGACTTTCATCATCATTATGATCCTGATGGCCTCTGTTTTGGAAAACATTTTAGCAGTTCAGTCAGAGTGGATTCCAAATCAGTTTCATGAGAAGTATTTTCCCATCACCAGACTAGCTCCTCTCTCAGATAATGCTAATATGTATACTTATTTACCAAGCTTTATATATTTGTGTGTGTGTGTATAGGTATATATTTACATAAGTATGTGTATATATATAATATATGCATATACGTGTATATATATAGGGAAGATTTCCCTTTGCTGAGAAGATATTTACAAATATTGTAATTTACAAATAATATTACATATATTACAAATATATATATTTAAAATATTTCTATTTTATATGTGTATGTATATTTTAGGTATGTGTATTATATGTGTGTGTTTATATCTTGGTAAGATCTTTAAAGCTTGCAGTCAACTAGTCATTCAGCTAGTAAGAAATGCCACAAGTGGGATTAGCTCTTATCCTCCATTTGATTCTCTTGCCATAATATTCTGCCTCTGTGAAAGAAATAAGTATACATTCAATTTCCATTCAACCAAAATGTGTTAAGATTATAGGTAAGGTCTTGTGCTGATGGGTCAGGGTTCCAAAGATGAAAACTGACACAGACCCTTTTCTCCAAAAGGTTACAATTGAATAGAAAGGATTCAACATACGCAAAATAGCTATACTTCTCTGGGATGGTGAGGAGGGGAAGGGAGAGTTCAAGGCTGCCAGCTTGTGCCTCTCCCTTCCCAAGTTTCTAATGGCTTCTGAGGTCTACCAAAACTTCAAGTCACTAAGCATGGCATTCTAGTTTTTAATTGGGCTAATATTTTAACACTTTGCTGAATGCAATGTTAGTTCATTTTAATAAATATAAAAGATAGTATCATCTCAAAAAAACAAAACAAAACAAAACAAACAAACAAAACAAACAAACAAAAAAAACATGCATGGCTATACATTCATTTCCAGAGCAAATAGGGAATTTGTTGGTAGTTGAAAGGTGAAGTGAAAAAAGGGTCACATATTTATTTCCAGGTTCAAAAACATTCATCTGGAAGGGCTAACCATGGAGAAATAGGGGATACTGCATTCACCTATTGCAGGGAATCTTGGCACAACTCAGATATTAATAAAGTTTGGGGATCTTCCACTGAGGCAAAAAAGTAAAAGAAAAAGAAAGCTCTCAGATTTGGGGATTAGTTGGAGGGGTCTTTATGCTCCTGACGGCAAAGCAATGAGGCGGTTTAAAAGAATGAAAAATGTGTTAACTGGTCCTAAGGCATGTAGTCTAGATAATCTCAATCTAAGAGAACAATAATACCTCTTTTTTGGGGTAGAACTTCAAAAAATAGCAACTAAGAAACTAGAGAGCCCCAATATCCTGGAAAAGAAGCAAAACTCAGTGATTTCAAAGACAAAGAAGGAAGAAATAAAGGGTAGAACCTAAATACATTAAAGTGAAAGAAATCAGGGAGTTCAGAGAATGAACCACAGTACTATGGAAGGCAAAACCAATAGGCAGCAGGAAAACACAAGAGATAATTCCTGGGAGATAGAACTTTCAGAATTTAGATAAAAGAGGTTTTTTCAGCTCTAGTAAAAGGCAGAAAACACAGAAAATGAAACTGTTCCTTACCTGGGAGTATGATACTTGCAGGGATTTGCTCCTTTTCCCCCCAAGTCTGGGAGAGCATACTCACAGTGTGTTTAGAGAAATCCTTCTGTGTGATTTATTTGGTATTCTGTCTCAAGAACTTTTCTATTTAATTTATAGTACCAAGACCTCTCCAGGTAGGTATGTAGATGAAGCTAAGCAAGAACAGAAATGAAGCAGAAAAGATCCCAGAAAAAGTCTTGCTTTAATGATGTATATTTATTAGCAGCAGTTAAAATATATATATGGATTTTATATTGTATTCTGTCCAGCATAATGTCTCTATCTCCCTATAAGTGCACACAAGTAGAATATAGTATAGGATTTCAGAATCAGGGAATATTTGGACTAGACTGTCTCTACTGACCAAAAAATCAATTATTTATTAAGTGCTTACTATATATCAGGCATTATGCTAAGCACTAGGAGTAATAAAATGGCAAGAGACAGCCCCTAACTTCTATGTCACTTTTCAACTCTAAGTATCCATGAGTTCACATAATTCATGAATATGTCTTTAAAATAATGGTTGGGGACAGCTAGATGACACAATGGATAGAGCATTGGCCCTGGAGTCAGGAGGACCTGAGTTCAAATCCAGCCTCAGACAATCAGCACTTCCTACCTGTGTGACCCTGGGCAAATTACTTAACCCCAATTGCCTTGCCAAAATAAATAAAATAAAATGAAATAAAATAAAATAAAATAGTAGCGGAGAAGCAACTTTTCATCAGATCGCTACCGATATAAATGTGTATGTTTGTATGTATGTATATAGATGTACAAAATTAGAGAAGCTACATCAAATGTTCATAGGGATTATTTATATCTGAGCTGTGGCAGAGCATTCCAAGCTCTTATTGGTCTGATCAGCCACAATCAACCACACCAACTCAACTCTAATTTAGTGATGTCATTTTGGTCCTTTTCAAGTATGAAGGACAACAATCAACCAACCAACCTGCCAATAGTGGTTTAAGGCAAAGCTTTTTAACTGTGGATTGCAACCCCAGGGTCATATAACTGAATGTGGGAGTTGCAAAATAATGATTTATTACTAGTAAATGTTTGATTTGTATACCTTTTTTATATACCTCTCTCAGGGTCACAAAAAATTTCTCAGGCAATAAGAGATCATGAGTGGAAAAAGTTTAAGAAGAACCTAGTTTATGATTTTTAATCAATTTATATAATTATTCTCATCTGAATCTCAAAGCAACCCTATCAGGTATTAGCATTATAATCCCAATTTTACACATGAGGAATTGAGGCTCGGAGAAATTGAATGGCTTCTCCATGTCACACCTGCCTCTTAAATCCAACATTTTCTCTTCAATGCTCCTGAAAGGTTCTAAGCTCTTCTTTACTAATTATGCTAAGCACTGGGGGACACACAAAATGGCAGGAGACAGCCCCTACCTTCTATGGCACTTTTCAGTTCTAAGTATCTATGAGTTTGCATAATTCATGAATATGTCTTCAAAATAATAGTTGGGGACTTCTTTATTAGATTCTGCCCTTATCAACCCTTCTGGCAGCTGATCAAATTCCAATCACCCATGATGGTGACCCATTTCTTGGCAGCAAAGTTTAAATTCTGGCCAGACTCATTAGACCTGGAAGGCTTTGAGTAAAGGTCTATTTTCCAACTTAGCTCTAATAAAAGATGTTCATTACTAGAGCATCAGCCATCAAGTAATAAAATTTTGGCAGAAGCTAATGAAGGCTGTCTATGAAAACATAGAATGGTTGAAATCTGTTCGGAGAGAGAACATCTGTACCAGTGAAATGAAGGATATTTTGAAGAAGTATCATAGTTAATTATGCATGTTTCTTATCTTTCATACTAGATAGTAAATTCTTGGAAAAAAAGGAGCTAGATCTTGTTTCATCTGTGTCCCTACAGCCTTGAACATCCTAAGCACTTAATAAATATTTGTTGAATTGAATTGAAGGCTTCTTTTCAATTTCACACTTAAGTTTCCTTTCCCCTCATATCCTGAAATTGGCACTTCATACTGAAGTACCTCTCCTAGCATGCCCTCCTCCTCCGTTCAATTTATCCATGGAACCAAATAATCTTGGGGAAAAAAAAGACCTCAAAGTTCATCTAGACCAGAGGTGTCAAACTCCCACTGTATCCTGAACCAGAATAAAATGTAATTGAAAATTGTTTAACAAGATAAATAAAAACAGAAAATGACATAAATTTATGGTCCTCTCAGTTAACATGCTGCCTAAAGGAATCTGTTTTTATTTGACACTGTTGATCTAAACCCATTTGGCCCTTAGCAGGAATTTGGATGTACAATATCCCAGACAAGCCCATTCTTTCTGCTATTGTGGAGAAGCTTTTCTTCATATTACGAGGGATGATAATAAGGATCTGTAATTTCATGAACATGGCTTGAAAATGATATTTCTTAAACCAGCTCATATTGAAACTCCTCCAAAATATAGAAGAGAATCTTTTAAGAGTTGTGGTAATAAAGTCAGATCTAAGTAATTGGAAAAAATATCAAGTGCTCTTGGATAGTCGAGTGAATATAATAAAGAACATAATAAAAACCAATCTATTTATTTAGTGGTATACCAATCAAACTACCAAGAAACTATTTTACTGACCTAGAAAAAATAACAACAAAATTCATCTGGAAAAATAAAAGGTCAAGAATTTCAAGGGAATCAATGAATTAAAAAAAAAAAAGCAAATGAAAGTTGCCTAGCTGTATCAGATCTAAAACTATATTATAAAGCAGTCATCATCAAAATCATTTAGTACTGGCTAAGAAATAGACTAGTTGATCAGTGGAATAGGTTAGGTCATAAGACAAAATAGTCAATTACTATAGTAATCTAGTGTTTGGCAAACCCAAAGACCCCAGCTTTTGGGATAAGAATTCACTATTTGATAAAAACGGCTGGGAAAATTGGAAACTAGTATGGCAGAAACTAGGCATTGACCTACACCTAACACCATATACCAAGATAAGGTTGAAATGGGTTCATGATCTAGACATAAAGAATGACATTATAGGGGCAGCTAGGTGGTGCAGTGGATAGAGCACCAGCCCTGAAATTGGGAAGACCTGAGTTCAAATCTGGTCTCAGACACTTAACATTCCCTAGCTGTGTGACCCTGGGCAAGTCACTTAACCTCAATTGCCTTAGCAAAAAAGCAAAAAAAAAAAAAGAATGACATTATAAACAAATTAAAAGAACGGGGGGGGGGGGCAGAGCCAAGATGGCGAACTGCAGACATCATTCTCTGAGGAAGATCCTCAGATTTTCCCTCAGACCCAGAACAAATTAAGCCTCCAAACTGGTTCTGGAGTGAGGGCTCCATCAAACATTTGTAGTACAACACACTTCTATCAAAAATCTACTTTGAAAGAACTCCAGAGAAGGTCAGTTTCA
This sequence comes from Myrmecobius fasciatus, assembly GCA_023553655.1. Lineage (NCBI taxonomy): Eukaryota > Metazoa > Chordata > Mammalia > Dasyuromorphia > Myrmecobiidae > Myrmecobius > Myrmecobius fasciatus. The sequence goes on from JAJPUD010000552.1 coordinate 530,379, forward strand.
GACGGGCAGGGGATCAAGCAGCTTGCCGCGCTCAGAGGCCAGCACTCAGATGCCAGTACACAGCCGGGGCACAAGTCCTGGGCTGGGACAGAGCAGTGGATTTTAGGCAGCCAGGAAGTCCCTGGGAGACGCTTGGGCCACTTTGCTCTGCTTGCGGGCAGGTGCTTTGGCACATCTGCCTTTGGTAAAGGGTGGATTGAGAGCAGCTGAAAGCGTAGTCCTAGTGCAGCTCTAGCTTGACCAGCCCTGCACCGGAAGTCAACTCCGCAAACTGCCCCAGGGCAAATTGAAATGGCTGCAGAATTCCCTGCTTTGAATTAGACCTCAAAATCAAAAATATGAGTAAGAAGCAGAAGAGATATCTCACCATTGACAACTTTTATGGAGAGAAAGTAGGGCAGTCCCCAGATTCTGAGGTTCTTAAAGGGAAAGCAACTCCAGAGGAAGCCACAAAGGTGGACATGAGCTGGTCCCCTTTTCAGGAGGCTTACCTGGAAGATTGCATAAAGAATCTCAAAAGAGAGCTAGAAGAAGAATGGGGAAATAAATTGAGATCAGTGCAAGAAGGAAATAATGCCCTGCAAAAGAGATATGAAAAACTGGAAAACAAGACTGGTGAATTGGAAAAAATCATCAATTCACTGGAAAATAAAAATGGTGAATTGGAAAAAGACAACAATTCACTGAAAAATAAAATTGGCAAAATGGAAAAAGAATACAATGAACCAAAAAATTCAATTGGACAGTTACAAAAGGAACTAAAAAAGATAACTGAAGGAAATAACACTTTAAAAATTAAAATTGAACAAATAGAAGTGAATGACTCAATAAGACTTCAAGAATCAGTCAAGCAAAAACAAAAAAATGAAAAAATAGGAGAAAATATGAAATATCTCCTAGGAAAAACAACTGACTTGGAAAACAGATCCAGGAGAGACAATCTAAGGATTATTGGACTCCCTGAAAGTCACAATGAAAAAAAAACCTTGATGCTATCTTCCAGGAAATCATGAAAGAAAATTGCCCTGATGTTCTAGAATCAGAAGGCAAAATTGGCATTGAAAGAATTCACTGATCACCTCCTGAAAGAGTCCCCAAAATTAAAACCCCAAGGAATATCGTGGCCAAATTTCAGGACTATCGCACCAAGGAAAAGATATTGCAAGCAGCTAGAAAGAAACAGTTCAAATACCGAGGAACTGTAATTAGAATTAGACTAGATCTGTCAGCTTCCACATTAAAGGATCGAAGGGCCTGGAATCAGATATTCCAAAAGGCAAAAGAACTTGGATTACAGCCAAGAATAAGCTATCCAGCTAGAATGAGCATTATCTTCCAGGGAAGAAGATGGTCATTCAATGATACAAAAGAATTTCACCTATTTCTAATGAAAAGACCAGATCTGAACAAAAAATTTGACCTCCAAACACAAAACTCAAGAGAAGCATAAAAAGGAAAGAACTCTTGAGAACTATATTTCTACTATGGGTATCCTTAAAGAATTGGGGTATAATTTCATTTTACTTTGATAATAATGGAAAAGAAATTAGAGGTGGAAGGGATATCATACTGTAAAAAAGGGGGGGAAGGAGGTAAAATAAAGTAAAAAAAATAAGGAGGTAAAATAAGGCAAAATCTCATGAATTGACATAGAAAATCTAATATAATTGAGGGAAAGAAGGGAGGGCGATGAGTATTGTGTAAATCTTACTCTCATTAGATTAGGCTCTAAAAGAGTATATCAGACACATTTGGCTTCAAAGAAAAACTTGGCCCTCCTTATAGGGAAGTAGAAGGGAAAGGAGGAAAAGAAAGGGATAAACTAATAAAAGGATTAGGGGAAAGGTGTAAAAAAGAGGGAGAGGTTCTAAAGGGGGGAGGACTGTTAGAGGGAGGTGGTCATCAAAAATAAATTAGAAGAACATAGGATAGTTTACCTCTCAGATCTGTGGAGAAGGAAGAAAATTGTTACCAAAGAAGAACTAGAGATTATTATTGATCACAAAATAGATAATTTTGATTATATTAAGTTAAAAAGTTTTTGTACAAACAAAACTAATGCAGACAAGATTAGAAAGGAAGTAATAAACTGGGAAAACATTTTTACATTCAAAGGTTCTGATAAAGGCCTCATTTCTAAAATATATAGAGAATTAACTCAAGTTTATAAGAATTCAAAATATTCTTCAATTGATAAATGGTCAAAGTATATGAACAGACAAATTCCAAATGAAGAAATTGAAACTATTTCTAGTCATATGAAAAGGTGTTCCAAATCACTATTGATCAGAGAAATGCAAATTAAGACAACTCTGAGATACCTCTACACACCTGTTAGATTGGCTAAGATTACAGGAAAAGATAATGACAAATGTTAGAGGGGATGTGCAAAAACTGGGACACTGATACATTGTTGGTGGAACTGTGAATGGATCCAATCATTTTGGAAAGTAATTTGGAACTATGCTCAAAAAGTTACCAATTTGTGCATACCCTTTGACCCAGCAATGTTTCTACTAGGCTTATATCCCAAAGAGATCTCAAAAGAGGGAAAAGGACCCACATGTGGAAAAAATGTTTGTGGCAGCCCTTTTTGTAGTGGCAAGAAACTGGAAACTGAATGGATGCCCATCAACTGGAGAATGACTGAATAAATTATGATATATGAATGTTATGGAATATTATTGTTCCGTAAGAAACGACCAACAGGATGATTTCAAAGAAGTCTGGAGAGACTTACATGAATTGATGCTAAGTGAAATAAGAAGAACCAAGAGATCATTATACATGGCAACAAGATTACACAATGATCAATTCTGATGGACGTAGATCTCTTCAACAATGAGATGATTCAAACCAATTCCAATTGTTCAGGAATGAAGAGAGTCATCTACACCCAGAGAGAGGCTTGTGGGAACTGAGTATGGACCACAACATAGCATGTTTACTCTTTTGTTGATGTTTGCTTGCATTTTGTTTTCTTTCTCAGTTTTTTTTGCCTCGATCCAATTTTTCTTGTGCAGCAAGATAACTGTATAAATATGTATATTTATATTGGATTTAACATATATTTTAATATATTTGACATGTATTAGACTACCTGCCATTTAGGGGAGGAGGTGGTGGTGGTGGTGGTGGTTGGCTCTTTCTGATCCCATTTGGGGTTTTCTAGGCAGAGATACTGGTTTACTATTTCCTTCTTCAGATCATTTTACAAATGAGGAAACTGAGGTAGATAGTTAAGTCATTTACCCAGGATTTCACAGCTAGTAAGTATCTGAGAGAAGATTTGAACTCAGGAAGAGGAGCTTTCCTGGCTCCAGGCCTGACACTTTATCCAATGTGCCACCCTTTTACTATGGTTGAAAAAGTCTTCCATCAGTGGCTAACTTAAAGATGTCTTTACAAACTTAGCCAGACAGTTGTTTAGGCTGTTCTTCTATTGTCCATCATTAAGTCCATGTTCTAAACTTTTCTTTTCACTCTTCTGATATTTAGGGTTCCATTGAAAAGGAGAATGTTTTTATATCAAGTTGGATTTTTGGAGGCATCTTATGCAGAAAACTGGAGCTGGCTTTTCTCCCAGTCTCAAAATTCCTAAACACTCATATTGAATGAACTAAAGAGGATCTCAGCTTGAGACAGAATGGGCAGGAGAGAGGATGGAAAAAAAACAGATTAATTGGAGCTTTTCTTAATTTTATTGTTGTTATTATTGGGAAGAGGGAGAAGAAATTTCATATACTACCTCACACAGAACATATATTTATTCAGTATATGAAAGAGGATTAGGAAAGAGGTCTGGACGGAATAGAAGGGTATGCATTAGAATAATGGTGAAATAGATCCCTAAAGTGCCTTAACTGAGAAAACTACAACTTAACATTATCTGCATTATTTCTTATTTTATTTATTTGATTAAACATTTCCCAATTACATTTTAATTTATTTGGACAGCAATGACTTTCATACCTCTTCACTAGAACACTGTCAGAGAAAAGTCACAAGAAAGGGTCAGAGTAGAGGCTGCCACACACTTATTGTCTCTGAAGAGCTTTAAATGGGTACTTTAAAAGGTAATTAGTGTTATTTCATGGGAACAGAAATTATAGGAATAATTTCCTCAAAGTTGGTGAGCAACATAAAAAAATCTCATTTGGTTATCCAATCTTGCTGATATTTCTTCTTCCCTTTCCCGCAACCCCACTTCTATTTCCAACTAAATGTATAATTTGAAAGGTGACCTACCTAAGGATAAGCAAATTGGCTACTTGGCTTTCCCTCAATAATTGTTAAATAGAATTAAAAGTTGCTGCAAGGAACTGTCTTATGAAAAAATAAACACCCAGTAAAGACTTGGAATCCTCTCTGCAACTGGGCCTTAAGGTCCCTTCCCAAATGAGTGCTTTTTGTCTTTCCTAAAACCTTTAGTTTATGTTGATGGTTAAAAATCTTATTGTGCCATTCATTACACCTTTAGGTCATGGTTCTTAGGTCAAGCAAGTTGGGGTCAATTAAAGTTCCTCAAAAAGTTATTCCTAAATCTGCTTCTGGCCCCTCTCTCTGGGAACATAATCTGATGACATAAGGGAAGACCATAGTTCAAGAATATCGAGTACTGGAAAAAAGAACTGGCAACAGTATCAGAAGAGAAAAAGGAAAAGAAAAGAAAAAAGGGCAATAGAAAAGAAAGAAAAAAAATACAAATTTAAAGAAAAAAAAGAGAAAAGAGAACAGGAATCAATGGATAGTATTTATTAAGCAACTACTTGAGTTCTAGAAACAGTTATAGGTACTGTGGGAAAATATACAAGCATACCTCAGAGATATTGCAGGTTCAGTTCCAGACCACTGCAATAAAGCAAATATCTCAATAAAGTGAGTCACATGATTTTTTTGGTTTCCTAGTACATTTAAAAGTCATGTTTATATTATACTGTAGTCTGTTAAGAGTACAATAGCATCATGTCTTAAAAAAAGTTCAGATCAACTTAAAAATACTTTATTATTTAAAATGCTAACCATCATCTGAGCCGTTTTTGAGTCATATTTTTTTTATTAGTGGAGGCTCTTGCCTTGCTGTTGATGGCTGTGATTGCTGAAGGTTGGGGTGGCTGAGACAATTTCTTAAAATAAGACAATCAAATTGTCACAGCAATTGACTCTACCTTTCACTTGAATATGGTAGAGGCAATTGTAGTTATTAACTGATCTAATTTCAAAATTGTTGAATCTCTAGGAATTGGGAGATCTGAAGAGAGGGAGAGAGACTGGAAACAGCCATTTTGGTGGAGCAATCAAAACATACATTTACCAATTAAGTTCACCATTTTATATAGCCATGGTTTGTGGCACCCCAAAACAATTACAAGAATAGCATCAAAGATCACTAATCACAGATCACCACAAGAGATGTAATAATAACGAGCAGATTTTAAATATTGCGAGAATTACTTAAATATGACACAGAGACATGATATGAGCACATGCTTTTGGAAAAATGGTGCCAATAGACTGATTCCACAAAATAAACAGAAAAAAAACCCCGTAGTATCGGCAAAACACAATGAAGAGAAGAGCAATCAAACTAGGTATGTCTGTACTAATTGCCCTCAACTAATAAAACTTATATACTCTAACAGAGGAGACAATATATATATGTGTGTGTGTGTGTATATAAATATATATATATATAGGTATGTTTATTGTCTCAAAAAAATTTACTACAGTTTTAGTAGCTTGAATATGTACATTAATATATAATATATATGCATATACATATACACACAGACATATATACAAACAAAATATATCAAATCAATATATGAAATCAAAATAATTGGGGAGGAAAACCCAATAGCAGCTAGGAGCATCAGGAAAGGCCTCATGTCAAAGGTAATATTTGCTAGACTTTGTGATCCACTGCTGAGGAGGCTGAGATTAATAGCTCTCCTGAGCTTGGGATATTTAACTGCAGTGGGCTGAGTCAGTCAGTATTAATATGGTAGCCACCAAGTTATTAAGGATGGGTCAACTGACTCAGGTTGGAAAGAAAGCAAATCAAAGCTCCCATTCAGACTGTAGTGCAATTTGCAATTGGCCCATGAGTAGCCTCTTCCAATCTGGGTGAGATAGGGAGATCCAGTCTTTAAATTAAAAATAAAAATAATAGAAATTAGAGGAAGGTGACATTTGAGCCAAGTCTTGAAGGTAACTAGGAATTTCAAGAGACAGAAGTAAATGGAAAATGCTTATTATTCTAGAAATTGGGAACAGGGAGCTAGGGTATGATGTGAGGAACAGTCCACTCTACAACATATCTCGGGGTGGTCATTCAGCCTTTGCTTGAGGTAAGAGAGAACCCCATTCCTCCCAAGAAGGCTCATTATTTTTAGTTGGCTTTAATTGGTAGAATGTTGTTGTTGGGTTGTGTTTTTTTCTTCTTACTTCAAGTCAAAACCTGCCTCTTTATAACTTATCCCCACTGCTCAAGCTCTGCCCTTTGGGGCCACACAGAACAAATCTAATCTTTCTTCCAGGTAACAGCCATTCAGATGCTTGAAGGCAGCTATTGAATCACTCCTAAGTCTTCACTTGTACAGAGTAAACATTCTCATTTCCTTCAATAACACAAACAGGATAGGTCTCAAGGCTCTATGGTCTTCTGGGCTGCCTGAGTGTCTCAGGACATTCTCCCACTTCCTGAAATGTAGCATCCAGAACCAACACAATGTAGCAGACATGGAAGATCCAGGGCAGAATGTATCAAGACTGATACATAGACCCTGTCTCTCAGCAGGCAATCCAAGGCTGCACTAGCCCAGATTGTTCTATCAGTCTGCTAATACTTGCTTGAGTTAGCAGAGCTCTAAAACCCCAGATTTCCCCTTACCCATCCCCAGGGGAAATACCATATAACCATGATGTCTGCCCGTTGTGTTTGTATAGTTAAGTTTTTAATTCATGTTAAAATGTTTAAATGAATAATTTAAAGTTTGCAAAATGCTTTCCTTACAACACACTCTAAAGTGTGTGGTGTATTATTTGTTCTCATTTCAGAGTGACCCAAAGTTACCCAAGTCCTCTAGCAGGTATGTGGGGCTGTGTGTGGATAGAGTGCTAGGTCTGGAATCAGGAAGTCCTGAGTTCAAATGTGACACTTACTAACTGTGTAAACCTAAGTGAGTCACTTAACCTCAGTTTCCTCATTTGGGAGATGGAAATAACAATTGCATCTACTTCCCAGGATTGTTGTAAATATAAGATAAGTACTTTGTAAACCTTAAAGCATATAATAAATGCTAGTTATGATTATTATTATCAGCCAGGGCTACCTAAATAATAATAAATAATCATAACTTGGGTTCACAAAGTGTGGCATGAAACTCTGAATAGAAAGAAAGTAGACAGTCTGTAGGCTCAACTTTTCCATCACCTTGTGTTGTGATGTTGGATAAGCCATTAGCCCCTCTGAGCCTGTTCCCTCAAATATAAAGTATAGTGAGCATTAAAAGTGACTCTATTCTATGAGGTAAAGAAATCATGTTGTGGTTTGGTTTGGTTTTTTTTTTTAAGGTAGCCAATATAACTGTCCATCTCCTTTTTAATTGCTTATTGATAGTCTCTGCCACGGGCAATGTTTAGGCTGCTATCCAGAGAAGTCAAATGTAAGTGTTTCTTAGTAGAATCCTTAGCATTATTCAAAGAATAGTTTGTGTACCATCTCTCTTTCTCTCTCTGTCTCTCTGTCTCTCTCTGTATGTATCTGTTTCTTTCTCTGTGTGTATGTCTGTCTCTCTCTATATGTCTCTCTCTGTGTATATCTGTTTCTCTCTCTCTGTATGTATGTATGAATCTGTTTCTGTCTCTCTCTGTCTCTCTGTCTCTATGTCTCTCTGTCTCTTTCTCTCTGTATGTATGTATCTGTTTCTCTCTGTGTATGTCTGTCTGTCTGTCTCTCTCTCTCTCTCTGTCTGTCTCTCTCTTTCTGTATGTATCTGTTTCTGTGTATGTCTGTCTCTCTGTGTATATCTGTTTCTCTCTCTCTCTCTCCTCTTTTTCAAGGCAATGGAGATTGTGACTTGCCCAAAGTCACACAGCTATTAAGTATCAAGTATCTGAGACTAGATTTGAATTGACTGCAGTCCTGACTCCAGGACTGATGCTCTATTCACTCAGCTGCCTCTGGTACCATCTGTAAGATAAGATTGTTCATACGACTCTTTCTGTTTGTATTCCTTCCTCATGAAACTATTTTGTCTTCCTCCATAATTCTGTATTATTGGGGTTTTTTTATTTTGTGAATTAAAAAGGATTATTCTGAGTAGGGGTCTATAGGGACTGCTTCAAAAGAATCCATGACATTAAAGAAGGTTAAGTACTTCTGCTCTGGGTACAAAAAAGAATAGCTGGAGTTGATTGTATGCTGTCCAAAAGTCTTGTGGCCCACCAGTCTGGAGGGATAGAATCCCAAGTGAATAATCTAGAAGCAGTCTGATAGAAAAAAATTAAAAAGTAATTTACATTTCAGTTTTAATGCATGTTTTGTCATTGTAAACCCCCTACCAGGAGAATCTGCATTCTAAACCTCATCTTTGCCAAGGGACAAAGACTTTCATTTCACTGAGGTCTCAATGGATGGGGCCAAGGTCAGGACCAGGGAATTAGGGAGGAGAGTTGACTTAAAGGAGCCTTTTTGCTGTCCCTGACATCACACCGAAAGGCCAGCTGCCTTGTCCATCAGCAATAGGGGTTGTCTTCTTAGAGTCCCTTAGTCCTGGGGACAAAAGACAGCTAACACAGAGTTTTCTATAGGTGAAGGATCTTGGGCTGCATTTCTATGTCTGCTGCTGATTTGAAATTTACTTCTGTCTCCTGGAAGGACCCCCACAGTGGCAGAGAGCCAGAATTTTAGAGGTCTGTTTTCATTCATCCTAGTGGCTTACAGACAGAGAAAATAGAAGAATGGGATTTGCCACCAGTTTTTTCTTTCTTTCTTTCTATTTACCTTAAAAGTCAAGGCCAGGCTTGCTTTTCATCAGAGTTTTGATTATCTGCCTTTGGGATACGTTTTCTCTCATTTCCCAGAAGCTCTTTGCAGTCCTAAACAGAGGACTCTTGGAACCTGTCTTTACTTTCCCCTAAAGAATATTCCCCTGTCCTGTAGTCCTGATTGCTCTTGCTGGAATGATTTTAGAAGAGAAAGTTCTGGGGGTGGGTGCAATTTAAAACATTAATGGCCAACTCAAATAGAAATGGGCTTATTAATCTATAGATGAGTATACCTGTTGCCTCAAAAAAAAATCACATTTTAACATTATCTATATTCTATTGCATTTTTATTTATTTTATTTGATATTTCCCAATGGCATTTTAATCTGGTTCAGCTACACTGGGGAGTGTTTCGGGCTGCATGTTTGACACTTCGGATTTAAAACACAACCTTTCACTCAGGTAGGTGCCAGGACAAAACTATGAAGCAGAAGTTGACTTTCAGAGCCTCCCACCTCCCATTTTGCCCTGTCTCTTTCCCTTTACTCTCTATATCACAGTGCATCTTGTTCTCTCCTCTATTTTCCCTTTCCCCCCTTTCCTTCTCTGCCCTTAACCCAGTTCCAGATTCCCTATCATAACATAAAGCATGGGTGAAGCCCTTCAAATTATGGCTACGGGTTATAAATTACTCTGACCTAGGAGAGTGTCATTGTAATAAGGGGCTGTGTTTCTAATGGGAGAATGTTAGGCAATGTGTAAGAGAATAGAGATGATATTTTAATATACGGCCTCTTCACAGAGCCCCTGAACCAAGCTGTGGAGGAGAGAGACTTTATGTGTATTCGCCTAAGCCTGCCCCTATTCAAAAGCCCCCCCCCAATTTAGGGACCCAAAAAGATTTGGGGGAAGCAGGTGACAATGTCCTCTTGAAGAACCCCACATCTAATGTGCTTTCTTGCAGTCAATTTGCCACTTCAAAACGGGCCTGGAACATCAATAATTTTAAGCAGTGGGGAGGAAATTTAAAACCAATATGGACAATATGGACCTTTCTCTGCTTTCCTACACCTTCCTCAGGAAACTTTCAGTCACACACAGCAAAAAAATAAAACCAGGAAAGTAAAGGCCTGAGCTCTGGCCAAAGACCCCGAAGCACATTATATTATGGATTTTTTTGAAATTGGGCTCATGGGGCTGCATTTTGGTGAAACACAGACAGAAATGGAAAGAGTTGTTTTGCTGAAGGCCTCAGGAGGATGTAGTTTCCTATTTTGGGATCTTTGAGAAATAACAGGAAAGTAAGCTGCCAGAGGTCAAGGGCCGTGTTCCCTACTTCCTCTACATCCTTCTAATGGTACTTGGAACTATACACTGTGGGTGTTCAGTACATGGTGGTCCTACCCTCCAGGCCCAGCTTGAGCTCTCCCTCAACAAGAGAGACATCAGTCAATGAGGGTCTTTCCCTTTTCACAACTCCAGAACTTCCAGCAGAAACAATACCATCCACCACTTCTCTATGCACCATCTCAGATTCCTTACTAGATTGAACAATGCTCCTGGGCAGAGACTGCATCTCCATTCACATCTTCCACAGCACCAAGCACAGGGCTGGATGGTGTGTAACTCCCATTTTACAGCTGAGAAAATTAAGGCTAGGAGAGGAAAATGACTGACCCAACGCCACTTGGCAGAAGGGGCCTTTGAGTCTACATTTTTTGACTAAAAAATCCAATATTCTTTTATCTATATTGAGACTGGTGGCAGGCAGCCAAACAAAGTTTTCTAATTCCAAATCTTGTGTATTATTAGCACGATGCACTGAACTTAGAATCAAGAAGACCTGAGTTCAAATGGGACTTTAGATAGTTACTAACACTGTGACGCTGGGAAAATCACTTAAATTCTGTCTGCCTCAGTTACCTTATTTGTAAAACGGGAATAATAGCAGCACCTATTTTCCAGATATGTTGTGAGAATCACAGGAGATAATATTTGTAAAGACCTTTACAAACCTTTAAGCTCTAAATAAATGCAAGCTTTTAGTGTTGCTGTTTTCATTATCATTATTGATAATAGCATTTTCTGTGTCTATAGATCTTAAACTTAAACTGAAGTGCTCCTCCGGTCCAGAGTGTGAAGTGACTAGTTTTTGAAGACTATGCCAATGGGTCCCACTGAGATAGGAAAGCTTGAAGTGTCTGCCTCGTCATGGACCACACAACACATCTGAGAGCCCACTGAGGCAAGATCAGAGACCAAATCAATCTCTTAACTTTTCTGACCACAGAGACATTCAAAGACTAGGGACTAAGTTATAGAGAGATCATAATCTGGGATGCTGGAAGGCATACTCACACCAACAACAACAACAACAACAAAAAAAAAAAAACACAGCATCTTAGGGTCATAGTATGATTATAGACATGGAAACTGAGACCTAACAAATTTAGGGGCTGGCCCAGGATCACAGAGTTTATTCACTGGCAGAACTAGGTGTGAAATCCAGTTCTGAGTCCTTACACTGAGCTGGGTTGGTCTTTCCAATACAGGAATTCCCTGCCCTGTCAATAAAAGAGGAATTGTTGAGAGGGGGTAAGAAAGCAGTCCTAATGACTTCTCTTAGTGCTGGTGAGAATGTCTCAAGTACAAACACCCAAGGAGAAGTGGAACCCCATATATGTGGCAGCTTTGAGGTACAAGAGCTCTCCCCCCCTAAACTTGATCCAGAAAGAATAATCAAATACTCTAATTAGGAGGCTAGTCTGTTGACTCTGAGGGCCAGGGGCTTCCTTGGAGCCCTTAAAGTGACGTTCGTTATTGCCTTGATGATTTAAATATGTTTAATTATGTCAGGTGTTCACTCCTTAGCAGCAGCCGCCCAGGCTGCTGAGAGCTAATGAAAAGCGCTGGTAATTGTCCTCACTGGACATGCTATTGAAGTGCTCACACCTGGTGAAAACCACTGAGTCTCCCAATCTTAGAGGAAAAAGCAGATACTCTCCCCCCCTTGCTCACCACTTCCTCTATTGCAAGGTACAGAAGCTAAAAGATGGGTTGGGCATTGGAGGCTTTCATGAAGGCCAGGAGGAGTGATTCTTCAATGTTAATAATCTCAGGGAATTCAATCCATCCACAAAAGAGGAACTGTTCCTTCCAAAACATCTTGGAGAATAAACAACAATCACAAAAAAAAATCTGTTTGAGGGAGTCCTGGGTAGGTAAGGAAATAGAACAGGAAGTGTGCTATGATCCAGTTAACTCTTTCTTCACTGGCTAAAATCTGGGGGTCGGAAGTGGGAAAAGAGGCAGGGAATTGAAAACACTGGAAACAACTTCTGCCAAATCTAGATGTCTCTTCTATGAGATAGAGGAAATAATTCCAGAGGTACCAGAGATTTCTTTTTATATTCTTCTGGCTGTCCTTGAAATAGAATTAAACTATAAAAGTGATTAACATCTATTAGAGAGGATAACAAGGTAGAATTTTAAAAAATGAATTTCTCTTCACATTCTCTATAGAAGCCGAGGTTTAGATAAACTTGGATGCAAATCCTGCCTCTGCTTTCTACCTGAGTGACTTTGGAGCATCACTTCCCCTTTTGGACTTCATCAATAACATGAAAGGGTTGTTTCTAGATGGCCTTAAAGGTTCTTTACAATTGGAAATGCTATGATATAAAAAGTGAACACTGGGCCTTCTGTATCTGATAAGCTACCTAACATGTTGTTACAGGTCATTCAATCATGTCCGATTCTTTGGGCCCCAATTAAGGTTTTCTGAGCAAAAATGCTGGAATAATCCACCATTTCCTTTACTTGATCATTTTACTGATGAGGAAACTGAAATAAACAGGCTTTAGTGACTTGACCAGAGTCACACAGTAAGTGTTTGAGGCCAGATTTGAACTCAAAAAAATGAGATTTCTAGACTCCAGATCTGGCACCCTATCTGCTGAGTCACCTAGCTATCCTACAGTTGTTCTGAGAATCAACCATAGAATCAAAGAAATGGATAAAAACCTTAGAGACCACTGAGTTCAACCCATATCTGAACAGGAGCCTCCTTCAATAATACTTCCAACAAGTAGCCAATCATCCTTTACTCAAAGACTTTTAATGAGGGGAACCTTGAAGCACTCCTTTCACTTATGGATGGCTCCAAATTTTTTTTTTTAATTTAGGCTTCTGACATCAAATCAATAAACATTTATTAAGTACTTACTATGTGCCAGCCACTGTGTAGGACACAAATATCAATGAATCAATCATTAAGCAATTCTTATAATCTTATCTGCTCCTAGTTTTGACCTCAGAAGACAAGAACAAGTCTAATACTCATTGATTTGAGACCTTGTGTTTTCTAAGCACTTTTTTATATATTATCTTACTTGAACATCAAAAAAATCCTTTAAGGCAAGTCCTATAGTCCTTGAACACTTATTAGGTGTGTGACCCATGGCTTTTGAAAATACCTCCATAATCATCCCCTCCCAAACTTTTCCCTTTAAAATAAAACTATCAGTTTTACACAAATGAGTCCCTGGTCTCATAGGTAACACAAGTGAAAATTAAGACTAATATGAAAATTATTTTGTTTCTTCAGCTGATCACATGGGCAGTTTGCTCCTTCTCTAAACTATTAGAATTCCAGTCATAATAGGAAACTCCTTTTTTCTGGAGAACTTCTGAGTTTATTGTTAGGGACAGAGAGAGGGAAGAGGAGGGAGGTAATACAGATGGGATTGTGACTATGTCTTATCTAAATAGCATTAGTCTATAGTGACTGTCTTCTAAATAGCAATAGTCCATAGGCTATATTATATATACTATAGACTATACTTTGTCCTAAATAAACAAAAGAGGATGGCTTTGTGAACATATTCTGGGACATTGAGAAGTAATTTATTCAACCATCCCAGTTTCTAATGGGGTACTTTCTTATTTGTTCCCCTCCAATAAAGGGGAAGCCTGAAACTACATGAAGATTAAAGGGGGCTCCACAAAATAATGATCAGTCAATAAGTCTTTACTAAATACCTATAATATATGCCGGCATTGTGCTAGGTTCAGGGACTGCAAAACCAAAAATTTCTGTCAAAGAGTCTACAGTCTACCAGAGAAGTCATCACATATACCTGTAAGTGTATAAAAATATAGAAATAAATATAAATTAATAGAAACAATAATTGTGGGGGAATAGGGAAGCATCAGGAAAGGCGACAGAGGAGGTCTTTGAGCTGAATTTTGAAAGAAAAGAGAGATTCTCATTTGATCCTCACAACAACCCTAGGAGGTAGGTAGTATTATTATCCCCATTTTTCAGTTAAGAAAAGTGAGGCAAACAGAGGTAAGTGACTTACCCAGGGTCACACAGCCAGTAAAGAACTGAAATTAGATTTGAACTCAGATCTTCCTGACTCCAATTTATCCACTGTTCCATTGCTAATGACATCTAATCCAACTCCCTCATTTTATACCTGAGGAACTTGAGGCAAAGAGAAGTCAACTGATTCACCCAAGTGATTCATACAGATAAGGAAATATCAGAACCAGAATTTGAACCCAAGTCCTGTGACTTCAAATTCAGTACTATCTCCACTGTCCCATGTTTCTTGATACATACATACATACATATAGCTAATACAAAGACTATGTTCATTTGACAAGAGTACAGCAGTTTTAAAAGTAATATAAAATTGGTTTAAATGCCTGCTCCTCTGCTGGCTATGAAGAGAGCCTTGTAATGTTCACATCTGGGATACAGGCCAAATGAGTTTCTTTGCTCTATATTTGTTGCTAATATGACATTGCTGATCTATGGTAGGACCTGGCTCATAGATAGGTTACTAGCTCCTTCTCCTCAGAGAAAACTCAATTTAAACAACTCTACTAACTTCTGATACTTAATACAAATCAGACCAGAACCTGGCATTATTTCCTCTGGTTTACCTAGAAGGATCCTGATGATCCAGTCTTTAGGAAACCTTCCTCAAAGTCAGGTTATAACAGCACTCAGAGATCTTCGATCTTAGCTATACCACTTATTAGTTATGTGACTTTGAAATCACTTAAACTCCCTGGGCCTCAGTTTCCCCATCTGTAAAATGAAAGCATTGGACTGGATATCTTTAGGGTTCCTTTTGGGTCTATCTTAATAATTTTAGAATACAGAAAACTGGGGCTGGGTTTTGGAACCACAAGGAGATAATTCCCTAGCTCAATAAGAATAAACATACATTCAGACATCATTCACTTATTCTGCCTTAACCAAGGCAAAATCTTAATAGTCACCATCCCCCCTGATCCCAGAACAGTTTACCCTATTTATTATAACCTCATTTTTCCCAGTTATAACATCAGGTATACTCAGTTTAATTTGACTCAGAGAAGGAATACCTAGGTTAATTTGACTTAGTCTACACTATTCTTTCTCTTATCCTATAATAAACCCAGGAATGGCTCCTGACCACTTCTCTTGAATTATGGGAGCTTCATCTAGTGTAATAGTTTCCAACTTGGAGAACAATGGCTTAAATGGCTCAAAAGATAGTGTGACAGGACACTTTCTCTCAGGGATTTCATTGGAACGAAAGGGTCTTTTACCTTTTTCCCTGCCTTCCTTAATCCCATCACAGGGACTTTCCCCTAGCAAACATTATCTGAGATTATCGAAATGGATACAAAATCTCTGAGATCATCCAATTTTCCTCCTCTTTGAAATTCTCCTGTTTGATTTTCTCTTTCACTCTACTAAATTCACTCTATTAGGCTGCCGAGGTTTGATTGGGGGAAAAGAGAGAAGATGTATGATCAGGGAATGAGAAGATGGGTCAGGATGTGATCATACATAGTTTCTCCTGACTATTGGGAAATACTATTATTATCCCCGTTTGAGAGATGAGAATGCTGAAGCATATAAAGGTAAACCCCTTATCCAGGATCATATAGTTAAGGAAGCATATAAGGCTGGATTTGAACTCAATCCTTCCTGACTCCAAGTCCAGCACTCTAAACATTGCACTACCTAGCTGCTAACAAATGACTCATGGTTTAGAGGCAATGTTTTGTACCTGATTGTTATTACTATACCGCCTTAGTAAATATCTTTGCTAAAAGTTAATTGAAAGGGGGCAGCTAGGTGGCGCAGTGGATAGAGCACCAGCCCTTTAGTCAGGAGAACCTGAGTTCAAATCTGGTCTCAGACACGTAACAGCTGTGTGACCCTGGGCAAGTCACTTAACCCCAATTGCCTTAGCAAAAAAAAAAAAAAAAAAGTTAATTGAAACTATTCTCTGATAATCAGTGGTAAATATACTGATGAGGGCTAGTAAGCAACAGCACTAGAAAACATCTCTCATCTAGAACTCAGAAATTAATAGTAACAATTGCTCTTTAGAGACCCAGTCAACCAAAGTTAGTGGGAATTAAGGGGTGATTTTGGAGAGGATGTTATAATCAAGGACCTCTATATACTTTTGTTTTGTTGGGAGTGAGAAGCATAAAATGGGAAGAGATGGGTAGGTTTTATATGCAGTGCAGACTTCATTACAATATCTTTCTCCCTTCATAACTTCCCTATTAAGAATAGCACCATCCTTTCAGTCTTCCAAGTTCTCATCCTCCTCATTATCCTTGACTTCTTACTCAACTGAATCTGTTTCCAAACTGTTACCAATGATCTCTTAATTGTCCATACAATGGCCTTTCAGAAATCCTCACAGTCCTTGACCTCTTTGCAACATTTGACAGTCTTTTGACCAGCCAGCCCTTCTAAATGCTTACTTTCTCCTCTTGGAGAAAATTCTCAAATCACTCCAATTTAAAAATAATAATAATAATAACCTTCGAAACAGAATTTTCTAAGTCATTGAAAATCTTCCAAAGTAAAAATTTCAATGGAATTTTAATATCTGTTAAATATATTAAAAGCTAACACCTTCTGATCAATTTGTAAGAATAATTGTTAGATATCAGAGAAGATCAAAATTTACTGATCCGATTTTAACAAAAACCTTTGCTAGTTGGTAGATGGGATTGGGGGGAAAAAAGAGCATCAGAATTTAATAACTATAGCCAAAGTGCAGCCAATGAGGCATTTCTTCCATTTGGTTCTACATAACTTTGGAGGGTTTATTCTTTATGCCAGCCATTAAAACTGAGTCTTGAAATAAACTGAATTAGAAGCAGATCACTAAATCAGAAAGTGTTTAACCAAGATTTTAAAAAATAATGAAGCCTATTCAATCACATTGATCTCACTAAAAATATCATTGCTAATAATATTTTAGTGACAGCAAAGGGTTTTTGTACCATCAATAAATAAAATACTTTCAAAATGTTATTTCATCTCTTAACTTTCATTTTGTTTAAATTTTATAATATGCATTATTTTTAGGGCAGTCATAGGTATACATAGGCACATATGTTTTATTGTATATATGTGTACAAATATTAGAATTAGATTATTATTATTTTATTGCATTCATTGAGAGTTGTGGAATGTTGAAATTGGAAGATGCTTTGGAAGTAATTTAATACAACTCTTCTACTTTTTGAATGAGGAAACTGAGGTCCAGAGAAGATGTGATTACCCAGGGAGATAAAATTAGAGCCAGGACTTCCCTTACTTCTAGCCCAGTGTCATAAAGTCATAGATCATTAGAACTAGAAGAGAACTTAGAGATAATATGGTCTCTCCCCTTCATTCTATTGATAAAGACATATACATCTAGATCTGCTTGATGACACATACTTTCTAAGTGAATTAAAAGTGAAACTCAGGTTTCAAAGTGACCAATGATCTCTTATAAACAAATTTAAAAGTGCCTTCTCTATCCAGACGCTCCTTCATCTTTCTGCAGTTTTTAACGTGGTTGAACATCTGAGGGATCTCTCCTCTCCTCCTTTTCAAACTCTTATCTATTTGACCACCTCCTTTGCTGGGTTTTCATCCAGGCCATGCCCATTAACCAGGATCCTTAAGCTCTGTCCTATTTCTCTTCTTTTAATTCTATGCTGTCTCAGTAATTTTGTCCATTCCCATGGGTTCAGTTATCATATCCACATTATTGATTCCAGATCCATAAATCTAACCAAAAACTCGTTGATTTACCCCATGCTTAAAATGCACTACCACCTCACCTTCATCTGTTTCCTTGACTTCCTTCAAGAAACAGCTCAAATCCCACCTTCAGTAGAGACCTTTCTCAGTCACCCCAACTGTTAATGCCTTTTTTTCAGATACATTCATCTACTCCATATAGTTTATATGCATCTATTAATTTACAAATTGTCTCCCCCACTAGAAAGTATGCTCCTTGAGAGTAAAGAACTTTTTTTTTTTTTTTTTTTTGCTATTCCTCATATCCCCAATGCTTATCACAATGATGGAGACTCTACAAAGGGAGAAAAAGGACTCTTGGGGTCTGGAGTCTCAAGCTACCTCTCTAGCCCAAGTGGTTCCTACTTTGGGGCTTGACTACTTTTGTTATTTAAATTTCAACTCACTCTCCAAGGAAGTTGTGTACATGCAGTGGTGAAACACACCACCACAATCCCTTACTCCTGATATAGGAAGGATTATTTTGTAACTACTCTTCTTGCTACACTTTCTCAGTAAATACTTTATAAAAGTATTTCATTGATATTAAGTGATTAAATTAATATTATGGAGCATATCGAAAGGAGGTTCATAAATGACAGTAGAAGAAACCTTCCTTCCTCAATCCCTCAGAGTGTCTCAGTGAAAAAACTATGAGAATAGAAGTAGTTATCTTCTAGGAACCCATTCTGCCAGTGCAAATAGGAGGCAGGGAAAGAAGCTCAGAGAAGGTATTACATCTGTCATTGTATCCCCAGAAACTACTACAGTGCCCAGCATATGGTAGATACTTAATAAATGCTTGCTGATAGGTAATAATGGATGGGAAAGCACTTTGAAGCATTATGCAAGTGGAAAAAATTTTAATGATGTTCTCTGCTTCAAGGTGGTAGAATAGAGAAGAATATTGGGTTAGGATTCAAGATATCAGCCTTCTGGTTGCTCCTTTGTCATTATAATTCTCGGAGGCCTCGGACAAGTCTCTTCATCTAAAGGCCTTATAAATCTTCTGTTCCATGAGGAAAATAAAGTCCTTTCCAGCTCTGACAGCTAATGAGTCCTTACAAACTCTCTGGAGGTAGGAAGTTGGACTTTACGCATTTGACAAAATTAAACAATTGAAGTCTAAAGGAATAAAGTGAGGTGGTGCACTAGTAGAGAGACAAAATGAATCAACTTGCAAGAATATCTTGAGCATCTACAGAGCCTTGTGTTAGGACCTGAGTGGTTAGATAGAAGATATTGCCCTTTTACCTCAATGAAGGATACATGCAGAGAGTTCAGAAAGAGATGAAGATTCAGAAGAATCCAAGACACTATAAAAATAAGGCAAGGTTTTAATAATATTTTAAAATATTATCCTGATGGAAACATGTTTAGAAGAATTGCACATGCTTAATCTATATTGATTACTTGCTGTCTAGGGGAAGATAGTTGGGGAGGGAGGGAGAAAAATTTGAAACACAAGATTTTGTAAGAATGAATGTTGAAAACTATCTTTACATGTATTTTGAAAAATAAAAAGCTATTATTATAAAAATTTATATTATCCTATGGAGTGCAAAGTATGGTGGCAAGAGTGTTGGACTTGAAATCAGATGTGTCTTAAAGTCTCAACTCTTCCATTTACTAGCTGGATGATCTAGGGGGAAGGCCCCCTAGACCTCAGTGTCCTTATCTGCAAAATGAGGGAGTTGGGCTAGAGCATCTCCAATCCTCTTTCCAGGGCTAAGTTTCTATGGCCCCCTGCCAAACAGAATGATGCTTTTCTTTAGCAGTGACAGGATATGAAAACACTAAAAACAAAAACTCTTTAAACCACCAACTCCCACTTCCCATCCCTCAAAATACTTCCATGCACATTTATCTAACAGGAAACGATAACTCCATTTCAAAACATAAAGGGCATCTAACTAAGGAGGTTTGGATATCTGATAAGACATTGCCTCTTTATTTTGGGTTGGAAGCAGAAATAGGAGAGTACTACTGAGTAGCAATTGAAAAGTCTAGCTGAAGGTTAGCATTATTGAAAACTGGAACTAAAAGAGACCTTAGATTCATGTATAAAATGATGGCCTTGGACTAGATGATCTCTGGAATGCCCACAGATTAAATGATTTGCCCAAGACCATAAGAAAAAATGGGACTTTGTAGATGTTACCAATTAGCCGCTCTCTAGATTAAGGCATTAAAGAATTTTTGAGCCAGAGGGATCAGAGCAGAGATTCTTTACTTGGGGGTCCATAGACCAGCTCTAAAGGGTCTATGGATAGAGTCAGTAAACTTGAATGGAGAAAAAAATACATTTTTATTTTTCACTAAACTGGTTTCCTTTGTAATCCATATGTTTTATTTTCTGAATTTAAAAGGGAAGGGAATGGGTATTTATATAGCATCTACAAGTACATTTGGGCCTCATAACAACCCTGCAAGGTAAATGCTGTTATTATCCTCATTTAACAGATGAGAAAACTGAGACAGAGGTTAAGTGACTTGACCAAGATCACATACTAGTAAGTGAATGAAATAAAATTTGAGTTCAGGTCTTCCTGAACCACTCTATCCACTCCCAATAATATTTAAAACTATTATTCTGATAGAAATTTGATTAGAAGAATTGTACATGTTTGACCTATAATGGATTATTTGCTGTCCAGGGGAAGGGAGGTGGGGAGGGAAGAAGAAAAATTTGGAATACAAGATTTTGCTAGGATGAATATTGAAAACTATCTTTAGTATATTTTGAAAAAAGCTATTATTATAAATAAATATGTATGTATGTATACATATATGTATGTGTATACATATATATATATAATGCTGAGAAGAGGCCCACAGTTTTCTCCAGACTGCTAAAGAGGAGATGAAGTGGAGGCTTCATGACCTAGTTCTACAACGTGATTTTTTAGAAAAGCAGTCCCAAAGCCCTAGATATGAAATTATGTCACACAGGTGATAACTGAAAGAATCAAGGATCACACCCAGGTTTTCTGATTCCAAATTAATGGCTCTTACTAATTTTCCTGCCGGTTGAATAATCTAAATCCCTATCCTTATATTTCCCCAGGCCCCCCACAGCCCAATCAACTAGCTTCCCTGTTTCTATTTTCTCTATCTCTCCAATCCATTCTTTACAGAGATGTCAGAATAATCTTCCTAAAGCACAAACCTGCCCATCTTACTCCTGAACTCAAGATGCCTCTGTGACTCCCTAGTTTATTGCCTCTAAGAAAAAAAAAAAAATATATATATATATATATATATATAGACTTCTTAACTTCCATCTTCTGGCCCTCACAGAGACCTATCCCATCCATTCCCCAAGTCCAACAAACTAGTTGATTTGGAGAAATTAGGAAAGGAGGAAGAATGTAAAGGGGATCTAACCCACCAAAGCTCCAAAGTTTCTTTGGGAAGGACTTCCCCAGCCATCCACCAATGCTGTGTATGTTACACAGTCTTGCATGAACCCCCTTGGGTTTTCTTCCTATGTTTATGTAGCTTAGTGGAAAGAATTTTGAGTGTAGAGTCAAATTCCTACCTATGTGAACTTAGCCAAATGTTTGTGTTTCACCTTCATTATCAGTGAAAAAGTTGGGTTAACTGATCTCAAAGGCCCTCACGAGTACACTCTTTATGCTCCTGTGATTTCTAGTATGCTACTGGTTGTCATTCAAACCATCAATAAATGGTTATCAACAACAAATATGTCTTGAGCAGATATTATGCACAGGACATGGTTTCCATTTTGCCAATAACTGGCCGTGAAACTGTATTCAGGTTATTTCACCTCTTGGTATCTCAGTTTCCTCATCTGTCAAATAGGAAAACTGGAACTAGGTGATCTTAACACTTTGTTCCAGTGCAAAAAATAAAAATTCTATGATGGTAACATATCTCTCTACAACAGAAGATGAGGTCTCTGAAATATAGGACTTTATGGTCTCATGGGAACAACAGTCATTCCTTGCCTTAATTGTCTATTTTGACACTTAGCCAACAAATCAGAGTCAAAACTAGGAGTAGGTAAGATAGATGTGTAGGACACAAATCTATCAATTAATTACCAAACATTTATTAAGTGCCAGGCACCAAGCTAGGAGTTCAGGATTCAAAGAGAAAAGTGAAACAGTTTCAGCCTTCAGGAAACTTTTATAGGAGAAAGGGCCAAGAAGGGGGGGTTGGGAGGGCAGAAAGGGGATATGAGGTATTAAGGGAGGACTAGCACTTCTGGTACAAAGGCTTGCCAAGCCTTCTCAGGGCAGTTCATCTACCTTTGGTGTCCACCTGCCACCAATTTTCGCCCGTGATTCCAAGAAGCTATAGCATGCACCATAGCCAGATCCCAATAAAACCATGTTGGCAGAAGAGCTAAACCAGGTTGAGGGTAACCAATAGGCCTGTTGGTCAGTTAGCAGGGTGTCTACCCCAAACATGTGAAGACTTCTCCCAGTGGAATGGGTAGATGAGAACAATTTGTTTCAACAACCATGAAGGCAGTGGGAAAAGGCATTGTAGAAGTCTTAGAGCTTTAGAATTGGAAATCAAACTTCAAGAGCATCCACTGCATCCTGGATCATCAATCATCTTGACTTTTGTCTTGCCAATGAACTTGGATGACTGAAAGAGAGAGAATGGTGACTTTGTGTGAGACTGTCTCACTTAAATCCAATTCACACAGAAGAAAATGTTACCCCATGATGTCATTGGTCCTCTTCAAAAAAAAAAAAAAAAAAAAGATGAACAACAGCCCAGGAAAAAGAATGTGGCAGAAAGTTTGGACAAATGGAGGATATTCTATAATATCATAAAATGAATATCTATGTCCCATGGAAGGAAGACTTTTTCAGCATTATACATGATTTCACATTAAAAAAATCATTAAAAAGTAATATAAAACCTTATGGATTATACTGAAGGCTTAAAACCTCCATTGATAGGTACAATTTTCAAAATACAATGTGTGTGTGTATGTGTATGATGAGGTCCTGAAGGGTGTTTTGGACTAAGAGAAAGAATTGATCCTTGAGCCAAGCAGGCAGAAGATAATGATAGAGTTCAGTTTAACTCCATGGTCCCACCTTCTAGGGAGGTTCCAATCTGAAATCAAATTATATCAAACTACTGACACTCACCCTCTGTAGAGGTCTCAAGCAGTCTCACCTTGCCATGCCCTGTCAGAAATCCCAGTCAGGTCCCTGAGGTTAAATTTTCCCTATAAAATCTACTTGTGATCCTATGGCTGCTGATCATGGGATCAGTCCAGCACAGCACTCTGCCTTGTGGTGTTTTTCCCCTTTCCTCTCCATTCCAAGTGGCATCTCCCCTAATTCCACTTCTACTTACAGCTAGTTAACTCTTTCAGGGTGCTATGTTCCTTTCAGGAAAACCCCTTTCTATGCTCTCCTACTGTATTTCATATTTACTATTCCTGGTGTCTATTGTATCCCTCCATTTTGTCTGTAACCTATTCCCCTAAATAAATCTGCCTTTTGCCAAAGAGAATGACCATTCATTGTAAATTCTTCACATGATTGGACCCTAACTTTTGGTGCCTGCCATTATCTGATGTCTACATTACCTACATCGTTTTGGTCATTAAACCACATCGTGTGTGTGTGTGTGTGTGTGTGTGTGTGTGTGTATACACATATATATACATACATACATACAAACCTACAATAAACACTCACATTTTTCTATATAGTTATATTCACATTTATATTGCTATATGCATATATATGAATGTGTATCATATAAATGTCTTGTCCTATAGGTGTATATATGTAACATATACATGAACATAATAATGTATACACATGTATAGGTGTATATTGTAGACACATGTGTTTATATGTATATATATACACATATAGATATATATGGACCTACAAAACAAAGTTTTTGTGGCTTAGTCAAATTTTCAAAAAAGGTTATCTATTGTGAGTTTTAAGCCTTCAATATAACATAACTCATGAGAATTTCTATTATTTTTTATACTTAATGAATATTTTAATGCATTATCTATATAAATATATGTCTACACGAATATAACAATATATATGAATATAGTGATATATATGTAAACATATAGTGTGTGTGTAAGTAAATAGCAATATAATTGTTGTAAGACTAAAGGGATGGAAAAAATCCTTCCAGCAAAGGTAGTGGGAGTAGGCTTCCTAAAAATAGTAGGCCTTGAACTAGGGTTTGAAGAATTCCAATTAATTAAGATTCTGGGGGAAGGAATTAGCCCCCAGAAACAATTGGAGCAAAAGTGTAGATGTGGGATGATTCTGGGTGTGTTCAGGAAACCACCAGTCACTTCAATAGATAGCTGGAAACAAGTAACTTCCCTACCCTCAAGGGACTTACAGCCTAATAGTTTGATCTCTCATAATACCCTGCTAAAATCCTCACATTATTTTTGCCTTCAAACAATTTACGTTAAAATAAAACATACACATACAAAATTAAACAAGTATTGCCTAAGGCCGTTTTTAAATTTTAATCTGGGGGAAAAAATAAAAAAGATGTACTTTTCAGAGAAATGTAAGTCATCCCAAGAGAAATTGGAATAAGCAATGGCAAATATTTCCTTCCCTTCATACTGCCCCCAGGGATCCCTGCATTCACTCTCTCCCATCTCCACCTCCCAGACCTGGTCATAAATTCCATTTTAGTCTCTAGAAATTGTATCCTACCATAAAAGGGCTAGATGTTGCTTACAAAGCAGCCTAGCATATCTCCACTCCACAGACTGTCCAACTCACCCCAGAGTAGTAGAATGTCAGAGCTATAAGAGAGGTTAATCCCCTTTCAATCCAACATTTTCCTTTTATGGATGAGAAAAAATGAGACCCAAAGAAATGGGATGCCGGAGCTAGGACTCCTGCTTCTCAAACTACAGTTTTCAGATTTACACTAAAGCTCCTTTACAGAGGAAAAGAAAAAATGTTCCTGCCTTCCAGGAACTTTCATTCTAATAACCCACAAAAGGAAGTTAAAAAACTGAGGGGGGTGAGGGGAAGGAGAGATGGTGTCAGAGTCCAAAGCAGCTTCTAAAGTTAATTGATTGGCTGATTGATTGATTGCAGTTTCAACACCAGATGGTATTTAGGTTTATTAGGTTCCATATCCACTTCAGAGATTCCCTTATTCCCAAGGCAGAATAAGAACACTAGGTAATGGAGGAGAATTGGGAGTAAAGGAGATAGGAAAGAAGTGGGTATAAATAAGAACACTTCAGATGAAGTTAGCCTATTTCCTATCCTTCCAGGGGTACCCTAAAGTTTATATCTCTATGCAGTCTCTATCCCCAAGAAAATCTGCATTTTAAGATCACTCAAAGGTATTGTTTACCTATTATAAAGAGAATCTCTCAATCAATAAGCACTTATTTAATACCAACTGTGTGAGTTAGAATGTAAGTCTCTATGTGGATGTGGAGATTGTTTCATGTTTTGTGCTTGTATCCCTAGTGTAGTTTCTGGCATACCGCAGCAACTTAATAAATATTTGTTGATTAATTGATTAAAGTATAGGTCTATGGAGACATAGAAATATAAGAGTTGGTCCTTTCCTTCCAGAATCTTTGGAATGGAAGGAGGGGAGGAGAGAGGGAAAAAAAAACCAAAATATAATTACATTCAGTTGAGAATATGGAAACAAATCACAACTCCTAAGGGAATTTTGAAAGTGGAGATTCCAATAGTTGGTGTTTTCATGATGAAACTAGCATGGCCAGTTCCCAAACCTGCCAGTTGCACTCCTCCTGGAACCAAATCCTTGATATAGTTATCGACTTCTTCTTAAAAGTAAGTTTTCCAGCCGCAGATTGAACAATATAATAAAGAAGCAATCATATTATTCTTGAATATATTTTAATAAAAATAAAACAATTATGTGAACTTTCAAGGGGACCCCCCCCAAAATCCCTGAGGTAGGAAGTACAACAAATCCAGGAAATCATTAAAATCAGAAACTTCAGCTGCATAGCAACAGCAGGGAAGGGACTCAGCCCTGAGTATACCAAGTTTCTTGGGTACACATTTGCCCTCACAGCTCTTTGAGCAGAAATTCATCCAATAGGTGAAGGGAAATTATTAAGTGAGATATGCTTCCAAACCTGAACTTCTAAAATTTCAATACTTTCCCTAGAGTGAGGAGGAATAGAATAGAGAAACTCTGAAGGAGGATACTGAGGGAACATCTTCCTGTTTTATGGAAGGGGAAGGATTTGCCTGGTAGAGTCAGCTGAAATCTCCACCAGATCTGAGCTGGGGAAATTTGGGTAGGAGGCAAAGTCCAGAGTCCCCAAGCAGAGCCAAGTTTTGCTCCAGAGACCTGTATTGGAATGGTGATAGAGTCACCTTCCTATCCCTTATCCCTAGCCCCTCATCTCTTCTCTTTCCCTGCATATGTCTAAAAGAAAGCCCATCTTCTCTCAAAGGATATGAAAAGAAGACCTCCTTCTTGTGCACCAAATGGCAGGTGATAGCTAGGGCCTTCTCTCTGTAAATTATTTCCTGTTTATCCTGCCTATAGCTTATTTGTACCTATTCGTTTGCTAGTTGTCTCCTACATTGAGTTGGGACCTCCTTAAGGGAGCATCTGTTGAGCTTAGCACAGTGTCTGGCACATAGTAGGCACTTAATGAATATCTATTGACTGATAGGCCACCACCTGCCCCTCAAGAGGAAAAAGAACAAAAAGCAGCCTTGTGCTTTACCATAAGAGCCAGATGGTACAATTAGAAAGAGACCCCAAAATAATAATTTGATTCAATCCAACAAGCATTTATCAAGTGCCTACTGTGTGCCAGCATTGTGCTAAGCTCTGGGAATTAATAAAAGAAAGTCCCAATCTCAAGAGAGACCACATACAGAAAATGGCAGGAATGGTTAGGAGTGGGGGAGACATCCAGGAGTAAGTACCTTGGAGTTGAAACCAGGCAAAAAAACACATACAAAGGGAAGTGATGAGACATTCTACTTGGGAGGCAACCATGGCATGGTGGGGACATAGCTAGCCTCAGAGGGAGGAAGATCCAGATTCAAATCCTACACTGGTACATATTAACTATGACTCTAAGAAAGTCACTTTTCTTCAACTCTTCCAGTTCTATTTTATGGGGCTCTCTAAGCTTCAGAGAAGGTGCTGATCTGACTTGGAAGGAAGCTCTCCTTATTACGGAGTTCTCTCGATGAATGAAATCACCAGTCCATTTTTTAAAAAGCAAAATATTAAATTTATACTGCACTTAATTATCTGATTAAAATATCCATTGCTGTTTCCTGGCTCTGGAGAATCTGGATTAAATACTTACTACTTAGGCAAAATGGTCTCTTAATCACCAAGTTTCCTCATCTACAAAAGGAAGAGAAACTAGATGGTTTCTGAGGTCCCCATAAGATCTAGGTCAAATAACAATAAAAATAATAATAGCCTCACTATATCTATCTATCTATAGTACTTTGTTTTGTAAAGTATTGTAGATAAGTAGGCATATATATATATATATATTATATATGTTTGTGTATGTGTACATATGGATGTACCACAGAGCCCATTAGATTGTTATGGGACTCTTTCCTTATTGGTCAAGATGATTTTCGTTCCTTCATGAGGAGTGGGGCAGAGTTGATGAAAGGATAGAGATCTTCAGTTCTCAAGCAGTTCCCTATGGAACTCTTAGTCATCTTGAAGTTCCTAGTTGGAACTCATCAAGTTTCAAGTTTTCTTTGGGGTTCTTCAAGTATCTTGTTGCTTAAGACCCTTCCAATTTCCAATTCTGAGAGGGAAGATAGAAGAAACCAATCTCATTATAGGTTGTTGAAGGAAAAGACTCTAAGAAGCTATAAGAAGAGAAGGCAGTTCCCATCACATCCCTATTCCTGGCTTGCTACTTTAAAGACTTCAGGGGGTTTCCACTTGGGTAAGATCCAGTTGAGTTGTTGTCTCTTTTCCAGTGGGAGAACTTCATTCTGTATTGAATGGCATGTATTCACCTATGTGTATATTTTCTGGTTTTTGATTTGCTATGATTTGGATAAATAGATTTCTAACTAGTCACTAAGTGTGTTCATTATGAAAATGCTATTTCATGGGAAAGAGGTAAAATCTTGGATATAGAACTCTGGGTAACCCCCTTTCTCAAAAATAATGACAAAGCAATCAAAAATTAGATGGAACCTGAGAATATCTCCTAGATTAACAATATTTAAGGAAGCACTTGCCCCTCTATCTAAGTAAAGCAAAGCAGCTTTTGGCACCAACCTTCTGTTTCCCCTACCTGGTAGGAATGAAAGTCTTTCTTAGAGAATTAAGGGGAGAAGAGACTTCAGATGTCTATTTTATCTCCCTTCAAAACATGACACCCCTTTGACACAGACAGATCTCTCTAAACTTGAGCCCTTCTCTACATTTTACATATAAATATACATACTTATATATTGAGTGCATGTTTTATATATGTATATGTATGTATGCAATATATTATAATCATATATGTATAATGATTTAGGTAAATGTGCGTATTTAATTTATTGTATGCATACATATAGATACTATATATTATACACATATCTTTTTTATGTATATATATATATACATATTCATATACATCAACATATATTGTTGATGGGATTATACTTGCATAATTCCAAATTGCTCACCAAAATGGTTGTACTAATCTGCAGCTCTAATTTACAGAATGAATTAAGTTTATTACACATATCTACATAAAGATACATAATTTTTAAAAATCTATTTGATCCTCACAATAGTCCTGGGGAGTAAAGGCCAATAATAGAATTACTAACCCAAATAACCCTGAGATTTTACCTCTGGATAGAGAGAGAAAGAGAGGAACCTCTCTTCCCAGACACCTATAAAAGCTAATCAAATATGGCAGCTACAGCATGTTTCTTCCAGGCAAGGCTGGCTGCCCCTTTTCCTTTGTAGTTCTTTTCCTGATCACAAATGACCAGTGATCATAAAAGATGAACTTTTGGGGGACTGTAGGAATTCCTGAGTCCCTCAATTGAAGCCAGAAACATAATAAGAGATGTTCCTTGAGCCCACTATAATGTCTCTCTGAAGACAAAATCACCCAAGGATTAGCCCAAGTCCTGATCTGGTTTTCCAAAAGACATTAAACTTGAGGGAATTGTTCAGACAGGAGCTGTTCAGTGTAGATCCAAGGTAAATGGACAGTGCATATTGACCTGTCCCACTAAGTGCCTATAAGTGTAGGCTTAGCACATTGCCTGGCACTTAACTGCTCAATAAATGTTTATTGATTGATTGGTTGAAATATTATAAGTATCTACTTCCTGGGACAATATGATAGGAATTTTAAATTATTGTTTCATGTGTTAAGACTTTATTAATGCTTGCTATGAGTCCTTTGTATCTTAAGCATTTCTTTTAAAAGAGGAAAATAAATAGCTGCCCTATACCTGGGTTACATTGCATATTGGGTACCTTTCTACTATCTGTGGAAGAGACTTTAAATGAAAGTCAAACCTGAGCTTTAAATTATTTCCCTTTTCTCCCACTACTAGGTAGAGAATATAGGAAAAAAAAATGGGGGATCTAAACCTTCTTTTAAAGGAGTGGCTAACCTAAGACCAAAGACTAGACTTTAAGGCCGAAGGGTTGAACCACTGATGGGAAGATTCAGTGGATTGAAGACTGGATCTGGAATCAGAAAGACCTAAGTTCAAATCCAGCCTCTGACATTTACCATCTGCCTGACCCTAGGCAAGTCACTTAACCCTGTTTGCCTCAATTTCCTCATCTGTAAAATGAATTAGAGAAGGAAATGGCAAACCACTCGGGTACCTTTGCCAAGTAAACCCCAAAGGGAGTCATGGAGAGTCAGACATAGCTAAATAAGGTCAACTGAGTCACTGTCCCTGGAACAGTCCTTGAGAAGAGTAGGACTAGAAGAGCATAGGTTTATAGCTGGAAGGAACCTTAGAAGTAAAGAAATACACCCCTTCTTTTTTAACCTACTGAGGCCTCAAGAGATTAAGTACCTTGTCTGAGATCTGATAGCCAATAAGTGCCAGAACCAGGATTCAAATTCAGAGAAGTATCATTAAAAGTCGGAAGCCTGGCAATAGAGCCTTCAATCCTGTCAGTGGCTCCTGGAAGGCTGGAATCTTTCACAATAACAGGAAGCAGCCCTGAGCTCTCCCTGCCCATGCCTACCCTACCTCTTACACAGGCTAGCACACCCACGGTAGGGGGAATGAGGCAGGCATGGGGGCAGGGAGAAAGGAACTAAGAGATTAAATCAGTCTGGCAATCTGATTGAAAGAAAAAAAAAAAAATCTGCTCCAAGTAGAAATAATGCTACAAACTGCTCCTCCCAGACACAACCACACCTTTCCATCCTGACTCTCTTCTTTCTGGATTCCAAAGCACTGTTATTTCCTGTCAGAAATAGCCCTCCACAGTCCCAATAACTCACAAAAATCTTCTCTGCAGGCAATCGAGAGGAGAAATAGGACACAATATGCAAACTCCCAGGAAGCCCACCTCTGGATTTCCTTTAGGATAGCCTTATTTCCTTCTAGTCTCAAGGCCAATGGACCACCAGGTGTCTTCATAATTCTGAGGAAAAGGAAGGTTTCTCAACAAAAGTTCTTTAAGATTTAAAGGGGTTTGTGTGCACAACTACAACAATGTAAATGGAAAAGAAAAACAACAGACACAAAACAGTAGAATGCAATGCTGCAAAATTACAAGAAAATGTTTGACCTCAAAGAAGAACCCAGAGAACACTAATCCCCTTCCCTTCTCTGAGAGGGAGAAAGAAGGGACCCTTGGGTATTCAACATTGTATGTATTTCCAGACTTTTTTTTCTCTTTCTCTTTTTCTTTTTTTTAAAAGAAATTCTTGTTAGGGGAGATAGCTCTCTGGAAGGATGCAAGAGGAAATTTGGGTGATGCAAAAACAAAAGATATCAATAAAAATGGATTTTTGAAAATAATGGATGTTCCACATGCATTTCAAAGATGATCCAACTAATTAAAATACTATAATTATAAATATAATATATAATATTACATATATTATATATAATATAAAATAATAAATAGAAATAGAAAATGAGAGTATTTGAACCCTGGTTCTCCTACCTGGGTGGCCTTTAGCAAATCACATGATGTCCTGTGACTCAGTTTTATCAGTTGATTCCATTCAGATATATATTAAGTACTTCCAATTTACCAAGTACTGTATTAGGCCTTGAGGGTACTGAGTTGAAAACCACAATTGTGCCTGCTCCTAAGGTTTACAATCATCCCTAAAATGAGGAGACTGGGCTAAACAACATTAGAGTTGAAGTCCCTGCCAGCTTTCAAGCCTATGATCCCATGGATATGGCTATGTTGATTGAGATGTATGCATATATCTGAGTGCTCAACCATCTCTTCTTGTCTCCCAAAGAGGCAAGAAGGAAACATCCTCCTAGATAAGCAGAACCTGTCTCTATCCAAGGCACAGACCCAAATGACCAGGCAAATGTTGGGGAAAGGCAGGAAAGAGTCAGGAACCTGGGCCAAGAAAGAGGAAGTCAAAGGGGAAAGGAAGAATTACCATCCCACGAGCTTAACAGGAAGTGGAGAAGCCTGGCAGGACAAGATGGAGATTCATCCTGACTCCAGATCCCAGATGCTTTCCTCTAGTGATACTGTCCAACAAGTATTGACTCCCCTGGCTGATGGTAAAGGGCAAGTATCATAGTTTATCTTGTAATAGCCTTTAGTCGCAGAAGAATTTAGGTAAAGATCAGCATCATGGTTTTCATGTGGACCTAGACCACACACACACACACACACACACACACACACACACACACACACACATATTGGATAGATACTAGAAAACCACAATGCTGGTCTTTCCTATATACATACACACATATGCATGGTTTTCTAGGATCTATCCATTATATGTGTATGTATAAATGTGTATATGTATATATACATATATGTGTGTACACATGAATGTGTGTGTGCATATATCACACACAATACACATAGTTTTCTAGGATCTATCCAATATATGTGTTGGTGTATATATATATATATATATGTATATATGTGTATATTTATATGGGAAAGATTAGCATCATGGGTTTTAGGACCTATCCAACATGTGGGTTTATATGCACATGTATGTATATATTTGTGTGTATTAGTATGTATATGTGTATATGTATACTTGTATATGGAAAAGACCAGCACTGTATTTTCTTAGGATCCATTCAATATGTGTATATGTATATGTATGCATATGTATGTATATATGTAGGAAATGCCAGCATCATGTGTTTGCCAGCTGTATTCAACATGTAGGTATGTATATATGTATATGTACTTTTGTCTGTGTGTTAGTATATGTATAAGTGTGTATGTATATATGCTTATATATGCAAAAGACCAGCACTATGTTTTTAGGACCCATTCGATATGCATGTATATATGTATATGTGTGCATATATATGTATATATGTGAGAAACACCAGCATCATGTTGTGTCAGCTCTATTCAACATGTATGTATGTATATGTGCATATATACATTTGTCTGTATGTTAATATATGTATAAGTGTGTATGTGTGTATATGTATATGCTTGCATATGAGAAAAACCAGCACTATGTTTTTAGGACCCATTCAATATGCATGTATATATGTATATGTGTGCATATGTATGTATATATGTGGGAAACACCAGCATCATGTTTTTGTCAGCTCTATTCAACATGTATATATGTATGTGTGTATGTCTATATGTACATATAGGTATATATGTAAATGTATATTTTCATGTATAGTGTTTTTCTATAGAAAAAAAACAGCATCAGGATCTTTCTAGGATCTATCTAAAATGAGTTTGTGTGTGTGTGTGTGTGTGTGTACATCACCCAAGCACCGTGCCTGTCAGCTCCAGTACAGCAATTAATTAACAGCCCTGGTCCAGGAAGAAATTCCAGTGTGGCTGGTGCAAAAACATAGCACTAATGAGATAAAACTGTAACCTACAGAGGGTTTATTTTTTTCAAGCATTTAAAACACACAGAGTATGCAGGAGAATTAAATTTAAATTATGAAGCGGGATTTGCCTGAGTACTTTTAAAAGCGAGACAAGCACAGAAGGGAGAATTCAAACAGAAAGTCATGTCTTGGGGTTTGATGTTTACACCCTAGGAAGGAAGATGGAAGGCTGCTTGTGGCAGATTCCATTTGAAAACACTCACTGGGGTGTCAGATTCCTTCCAGAATGCATCTGATGACCTGGGTTCAAATCTTGGCTCTGTTACTTACTGCCTGTATAGCCTCATGCAAGTCACTTTTCCTAGCTATACCTCATCTGTAAAATGGGGAGAGGGGTAGCCATTCTTAAGATAAGGTCAGATCTTTGAGGCCCCTTCTTGACTTCCATAAATTGTATATGTATCATTAAATCTGTCTGGCTATTTCCATCTTCATACAGATGAATGGATGAATGGAAGGATAGATGGTCGGAAGAAGGATGGCTGGATGAATAGATGGAGGAATGGATAGATGGAAGGAAGGATGGAAATATGGATGGATGGATGAATGGAAGGATGGATAGATGGGTAGATGTTTATTAAGTACTTGGTATGTGCCAAGCACTATGAGCTGGGGATCTAAATAGAAAAAATAATTATTGTTCTTAAGGAGCTCACACTCTAATTTAGGATGACGGCACATAAAAAAAAAAAAATCCAGTTGCAGAGCAGATAAAAAGGTTTACAAGTCCTAAGGCTGCAGTGGCAGGGGGATGTTAAGGCCCAGGAGTTCATAGATTACATCAGTAGGTCAGAAGACAATGCCAGGGGAATGGAGAGGGTAGAAGAAGGAGGCCTGGTAAGGTCTAGAAGACTTAAGGAATAATGATTAATCACCTGTTGTATACCAAACACTGTGCTAAACCCTGGGGCTGCTAAGAAAAGCAAAAAACCCCAAAACCAAAAACCAGTCAAAGTGTCAAGAAACTAAATTGTGGGTCTAGTAAGGAAAAAAATGTACAAAAACTGATGTATAAACTAGCTACATTCAAAAAAACTATGTACAAACTAGCTACATACAAAAAACAATGTACAAACTAGCTACATACAAGATAAATAAGAAACAATTAACAGAGGAAAGGCACTAGATCTAAGAGGGATTGGGAAAGCCTTCTTGTAGCACATAGGATTTTAGATGGGACTTGAAGAGAGGGAAATATAGATATGAAAGGAGAGCATTGTAGGCATCAGGGACAGTGAGTGGAGATATCTGGAACAGGAAGATGGTGTGTCTTGTTTAAGGAACAACAAGGAAATCAGTATCACTAGATTGAGGAGTACAGAGGGTAGGGGTAGGGTGTAAAATGTATGAAGATTGGAAAGAAAAGGGAGAGGCAGGTTATAAAAGGGCTTTGAACACCATACAGAATTTTCTATTTCATCCTGGAGGTTACATAGTGGACTGCTGGAGTTAATTCAGAAGGGGAGTGATATGGTGAGACCTATGCTTTAGGAGGATTACTAGTAAAGAGAGACATGTGTCAGGCAGACTCACCAGCAGGCTGTGGCAATAGTCCAGGCATGAAGAGAAAAGAGCCTGCTCCAGAGTGGTGGCAATATCAATGCAAGGCAATTATCAAGGGAAGATGGTGAGCTCTGGTAATTTTCTGTCTCTCATTGAAGGAATAGAGATAATGATTCCCATCTCATGCAATCTATTTGAGCATTCAAGAAGCTTAATTGGCTAGCCCCTCCCCCCAAAGTCCTCCAATCTTCCTCTTTCCCTCCTGCCAACACCCCCAAACCTCTCCCCTGTTCAGATCACCAACCACTCCCCTCTCTCCATCATCCCCAACCTCCCCTGTCCCTACCACCAGTGCCTCCAAACCTTTCCCCTCTCTCTACTACTAGTACCATTTCCTCATCCTCCACCCTCTACCTCCTATCAGCATTGCCCCCAAACCTCCTTTTTCTTCCCTCTACTAGGGGAGATTGGGCTGGTATCAAAAAGAAGTAAAGAAATAGGTGCTCTAAAGTAAATCATCTCCAAAGTCACTTCTAGCTTCCAAAGCCTATGACTCTGGGATGGTTCATTTCTCATTCCCCAGCCATTAATAAAGAGCACATATCATTTAGACACAGTCCTATGCAGAGGCAGTGGAGTGAAGGGGATAATGTCTTAGGGAAAGAGAGAGTGTTCAATTCAGGGCCTAAACCTAAGATGCTTAAGACTTCCCTTCCTATTGTGAAGGGCAGCTAAATGAAAGTGTATAGGCAGTATGATTGGGGAGACCCAATGAAGAAAACCAAAAGAAAATATAAAATAATATAATATATGTAAGAGGGGAAAAAAGAAAACCAAAAGAATATATGTATACATACATAATCCACACAACACCCAGTCTACATCCCACAGGATTGGTACATAAGCTAAATCACCCAGCCCTGCTAAACCTCCCAACCCCTGAGAAATTCAAGGAGTGAAATTGTTTTTAAAACAACACATCAATGGAGCCCTTGGCAGAGAAGGAGAGAATGGAACACTTGGGAAATAACTAGGTACAGATTGAGCAAAAACTTGGCAGGCTAAAGCAAGTTAGTCAATCAATGTTCTCTAGCCACAGCCATACACACCCTGCTACTATCATCATCAGCACTGTCACCCCCCCCCACCTCCACCTTCCCTCTCCTACCAGCACCCCTTTATCCTCTGCCCTCTCTCCCTTACCAGCACCCCATCTTCATTTTCTCTCTCAGCAGCACCCCCAAACTTCTCCCTCTCACTAGCTCCCCCAATTTACACCCTCTTTCTCCCACCATCCACTCCCCAACCTTCACCTTCTGTCTTTCACAGTACCCCTGTCTCTCTCAGCCCTCTAATTGTCCCCCATCAACTTGCAAACCCTCTCCCCCCTCTTCTCCATCCCCAGCATCTGCTCTAATAGAAGTTATCTCAGTTGTTCCTTTCACTCATCTGGACAGAAGAACCTGAAAGTAAAAGATTAACTCTCTTTGAAATAGGGCCTATGGGTTTGGACTTGGGCAAGTGAGTGACTCTGTGTGTGTGTGTGTGTGTGTGAGAGAGGGGGGGGGAGGGAAAAATCTTTTTCAAGGTAAGTTGTGATTTCTTTAAGTGTGCCCTTAAGATGATTGGTCCCTTTAAAGAGGCTGTTGGGGTTGGGGAGGGTTATTTGTGAAATAGAATTATTATAATGAATCACTGTAGTGGGGGAGAAGGGGGGAAATCACTGGATGAAAAACTATTTAGTCAACACTTTCCCATCATAATCACTCACTTTTAATTATCCGTTTGCCAATCTAGCAGCCCTAAATTCACTCCCCTTTCAAGAAGAGTCCAAAATGCAGGATGAGGTCCAAGGTCCAGGGCCTTTAATCTCTGATCTCATACAATTCAGGTCCTATCTTGGGGACTAGCTCCAAAATATAAATTCCAGCTAATTAAGCACTTTCCCAGAGTTTCTTTCATGTCCATGTATATAAAATGAAAATGGTCTCGACTTTTCACTGTAAGTAGTCAAAATGACAATGTATATATACATATATATGTGTGTGTATATATATATATATATATATATATATATATATATATCTCAGATATCAGATAGACTGCCACCTTTATTCCACCAAAGTGTAAAAAAAAATGCAAATACTCCCAGAGGCACCCAAGCCATGAAGAAAACTCATACATAAAGGACAATCAGTACAGCTCTCTTCCCTCTCTAGAGTCTCCCACTTTTCCAAAGGCTCCTGAAGTTCTTATTAGGTTCATTGTTCTTAGCCCCTCCATGCCACAGAGATTTGTTGGGGACTTGAACTCTCTTGGAAGGGCAACACACAAACTTACTAGATAGGAGACCCTCATTTCCATTAGACACTGTCCTAATACCTCACTCTAACAGTTCAAACCCAGTGACTTTGGCTTTGAATGTCTTTAGTCCCTTGTTACATACAACTCTTCCCTACACTGGAAGCTACATATTCAATCCTCTTATCTCGCCAAAACACTGATCAGGAAATTCTACTTTACTAACAAACTAGATTCCCAAAGTTTCTAACTTGGAGTTACCTGAGAAGGAATCTTCCAGTTTAGCTCTTATTAGGAAATCCCTTCCCTCTCACCTCTAGTTGTCCAGGGATGTCATTTTCCAGGAACTCCCCTCTCAGGCTATGTGAATGAGCATATTTCTGTCTCTACCATATTCCTGTGCAAGGTTGAAAGTGGAAAGGGAGGAAAAAAGTGGGCAGATTGCCCAAGTTCTCTTTTTTCGTAGGCCTCTTCCTCTCAAGAGTCAAAACCAACCAATTTCTCTTATTTATCTAGTGCAGTGGGAGCTAGTGTGGCTAGTGGAGGAGGAGAGAAGGAAGCAACAATAACAACAACAACAATTTGAATCAAATGTCTGAGTTCTTCTAATTATTTGCTGAGACATCTTTGAAAATCATTCATGAATCTTATAACCTTACAGCTGGAAGGGAACCTTACTCAGGGATAGTAACAGTGCGATGTTGTGGAAAACATGTTAGAGTCAAAGTCAATTTGAATCCCATCTCCACCCCTTAGCCCCTGAGAGGCCATAAGGGAGCTACTACACCCATCTAAGTCAGTTGCCTTACCTGTAAAATTATCATAACAGCAGCCACTGCCTCCCAAAGTTACTATGAAGACCAAGTGAGATAATGTGTATTGAAGTGCTTCCAAAACTTTACAATGCTTTAAAAGCGTGGCCCTTCTCATTTAATGTCTTCCTTTATAAGTATGGATAATTCCCATCTTGCCTCCATAAGGTTGTTTTAAAGCTCACATAAAAGAATGTATGGGAAAGTCAAGTGCTATACAAAAGTTATCCTTACTTGTAATTTTATTTTATTTTATTTTTTTGCTGAGGCAATTCGGGTTAAGTGACTTGCCCAGGGTTACATAGCTAGGAAGTGTTAAGTGTCTGAGGTCAGATTTGACCTCTGGTCCTCCTGTTTTCAGGGCTGGTGCTTTATTCAGCTGCCTCCTTACTTATAATTTTAAGACAGGGCCTTTGAAAGCTCCAAGAAAGCTGGAGTGTTTTTGACTAGCAATTAGCCATCTTCTACTCTTTGTTGCTGCTGCTGCTGGGTTTTTTTTAATGCATCTTGCCATTTTTTAGGGTAAGGTCTTGGGTTCCACCCAAAGAGAAGCAGTGGGGATGGAGAAAGTGATGAAAAAGATGAAAATGAAAATGATCTTGTTATCATTGCTATCATCTATTGTTAGATCAATGAGTAACCCACTTTTGAGGTGAAGATGGTGGTAGAGCAGCTCAGATGGTATTCTGAGGGGATGACAGCCCATCAGCATAAAGAATAATCAGTGGAAGTTCTGGTGCAGTCACATAGGGGAGAGGGGATGGTCTATCAATGAAGGAGTGCTTCTACTCCTATGGTGTCTTATTACAGATAGCAGGGTGCAATAAATATAGTGTTAAGATTTGGATTCACAGAGTCAGCTAGTTGGTGTAGTGGATAGAGCTCCAGCCCTGAAGTCAGGAGGACCTGAGTTCAAATTTGGCCTCAGACACTTAACACTTCCTGAATGTTCAACCCTAGGCAAGTCAGTTAACCCCAATTGTCTGAGAAAAAAAAAAAATGATTTGGATTCACAAAGACCTGGATTTAAATCCAGTCTCAGTTACTAGCTCCTCTGGGCAAATCACTTAATTTCCCTCTGCCTCAGTGTCCTTATCTGTAAAGTGAAGGGAGTGGACTCAATGACCTAGAAGATCTTTTGTACTTCTATATCTATGATATAATAATGACTTCCCAGAAGAACATAAAGTAAGGTTCTAGGGCAACAGCTGCCTTGGGGGCCAGGCTAGAAGAATGCCCTCCAAGTAAGGAACATTCTTTACCATATTTCAGTGCCCCAAGGCAAAGTCCAATGTGTCCCATATCTCTGTCTATACTACAACTTTTTAAGATTTCCAAAACACTTTTCCTCCCCAATGAGTCTGGAAGGGAGTGAAATGGGGAGTGGAATTCTGCCTTAAAAGATCTATATATATTCTTTATTTCAGGATCCTAGATGAAAACAATGAAACAAGAGAAGCAAAGATGAGGGTAAAAAAAAAAAAACATATTGCATGATAATTCTCTACATCTTCCACAATCCCTCTACATCCCACTACAAAAGATGCACCCATAAGAAAGGGGAAAGGAAATTGGTAACTCCTTAATTAATTCTTGCAATTTCTTTTAATTTTTCTCTTTCTGCAAAGTTGTTTACCTTTCCTTTAGATATTCAATTTATACAACTGCAAATTTCCTTAATTTGTATTGTGTACTATGCCACCCAGCAATTTCTGTGGGAACTGGAAACTCCAAGTAAACCCTTCATTCTTCCCCACCAAAAAAACCCTCAAGTATGAAACTGTACATCTATGAGGATTTTCTTCAAAAACAAAACTATAGAAAGCCTAAATACTACCCCAGAGACTGGATAGAAGTATCTATGAAAAGAGGATATTGTGTATCTGGACAGGAGTGGGTAGTGGTGGGGGACTGAGATAAATTGCTATCCTTCTCTCCCTGCCTAAAATGATATTTATATTTTGTAAAAGAGTGCCTGGAAATCCAAGGAGAGAGATGTATAATCTTCAGGCCCATGAGCCATTTCTCCATGACTGTTCATAGATCCTTGGAATAAAAGATGAACATAGGATTTAGAGCCGAATGGAACCTTAGAAATCACCTTATCCTCTTTATAGCTGAGGAAAGTGAGAATGGGAAAGGAACAGGCAAGCTCTTAGAGGAAGATAATGTCAGAATTGGCGTTGGAATTCTAGTCTTCTGACTCCAAACCCAATGGCCTTCTCACTTCATCACAATGAAATCTCATAGATGGGGAGAAGTGATGGGAAACATTATAAAGTGATTAAAAGATTGAAAACTCTGTGGCAGTTGTTCTTCTGGCTCAGTTTTTAGCTGGTGTCAGCTGCAAAAATGCTTGGGTTTTTTTTGTTTTTCTTTTTTTCCTCTCTCTCCCTCCCTCTTTCTCTTCCTCCCTTCCTTCCCTCCTTCCTTCTTTCCCTCCTTCCCTCCTTCCTTCCTTTCTTTTCTTCTTTCTTTCTTTCTTTTCTTCCTTCTTTTCTTCTTTCCTCCTTTCTTCCCTCTCTTCTTCTCTCCTTTCTTTCTTCCCTTCTTACTTCCTTCCCCTCCTTTCCTCCCTTCTTTCTTTCTTTGCTACTTTCCTCCCTGCCTGCCTTCCTCCCTTCTTTGCTTCCTCCCTCCATTACTTTTTCCTTTTTTTCTTTCCTCATTTCTTTCTTTCTTCTTCTTCTTCTTCTTCTTTTTGAGAGAAGCTTACTAAAGTATTTATTACCCAGTTTAGCATGACCAACTATAGAACAATGCAAACCTGGTGAATAGCTGCAATAGGATAAGGAGAGGAAGAGCATTTTCAAAGGCCTTTTGCTGTGTTCTACTATCTCCAGATACTGACTAGCTCTGGATATGGTGTATGATCTCCTACACTGCTTATAATAAACAGTTGATACAGTCACTGGTCACTGAAATCAGTCTTAGAAGAGCCCTAGAGGCCATTGTTATACCTGAACAAACCTTTCCTCTTCACCAAGCCCAACAAGAGTCATCCAACCTTTGCTCTGAGGTAGCTTGTTCCAATTTTGGATGATACTTATTGTTGGAGAGTTTCCCATACTTCTTTGCTCCTACTTCTATCTTTTGGAGGTACTCTTTTCCCTATGACAAGTCTTCAAATATTTGAAGGCATTAACATGTTCACCTCAAATCCCTTTTCTTCTTCGGGCTAAATTCTTCAACTAATCTTCATATGGTATGAATTCAAGACCTTTCATTATCCTGTTTGCTCATTTCTGGATACTTGCAGCTTATCAATGGCTTTTCTAAAACATGGGTCTTCTTTGAGAAAAAAGGACAAACAACAAAAACAACCCATCACTGAACAAAATTTGGAGGCATGTGATCCAACGAGGCCAAGATGAAGTAGAACGGATAGCTCTGTAATTCTGGGATCTGGGCTTTCTTATGCAACTTATGTTTGTATTGACTTTCTTACTGACCAGATCACATAGTTTGAGCTTGTAGTCCATTAGGACACCTAGATCTTTTGTAGATGAACCAATTTGATTGCCATGATTCCTTCATCTTGCTTTTATGAAATAACTTTTGAACTTAGTGTAAGAACTTACATATATCTTTATAAAATTTCATCTTATTAAATTCAATTTTCTCACTGATATTTTTCTCAATAGTATTTTATTTTTTTCCAAATAAATGTAAAGATAGTTTTCAACATTTATTTTTATAAGATTTTGTGTTTAAAATTCTTTCCTCTTTCCCTTCCTCACCTTCCCCCTCCCCAAGAAAGCAAGCAATCTGACATAGGTTATGTATGTACAATACTTTTAAACATATTTCCATATTTGTCATGTTGTGCAAGAAAAATAAGACTAAAAGGGGGAAAAACACAAGAAAGAAAAAACAAACAAAGAAGTGAAAAACACTATGCTTAAATCCATATTCAATGTCTGTAGTTTTCTTTCTAGATGTAGATGGCATTTTCCATCCCAAGTCTACTGGAATTGTGTTGAATCACTGTGTTGCTGAGAAGAGCTAAGTCTATCATAGTTGATCATCACATAATCTTGCTATTAGGATGTACAATGTTCTACTACTCACTTCACTCAGCATCAGTTCTGTAAGATTTGCCAGGCTTTTTTGAAAGCAGCCTGCTCATCATTTCTTATAGGAAAATAATATTCCATTACCCTCATATTCCATAACTTATTCAGCCATTGCTCAGTTGATGGGCATCCACTAAATTTTCAAATCCTTGCCACCACAAAAATATCTGCTACAAACATTTTTGTACATGTGGGTCCCTTTCCCTTTTTATGTTCTCTTTGGAATACAGACCCAGTAGTGACACTAGATCAAGGGATATGCACAGTTTGATAGCCCTTTGGGCATAGTTCCAAATTGTCTCTAGAATGGTTGTATCAGTTCACAATTCCATCAACATGCATTAATGTCCCAGTTTTTCCACATCTTCTCCAACATTTATTTCTATTTTTTCCTGTTCTTAGCCGATCAGATAGGTTTGCAAGATAATTTTGAATACTGACTGTCATGCATTGTGACAGCTGGCTATCGCTCTCCCTCAACACATTTGAGAAGCTGCCTTTGGTGCTTTAGTCAAAGCCATTAGTAAATCATCCTTTCCCCATTTTTGCCATAGTCCTCTCCATTGATTCGCTCAATATAGTGTTAGAGTCTCCTTTTGTTGTTTGTTTTTATCCTTGAAATTTATTATT
This sequence comes from Myrmecobius fasciatus, assembly GCA_023553655.1. Taxonomy (NCBI): domain Eukaryota; kingdom Metazoa; phylum Chordata; class Mammalia; order Dasyuromorphia; family Myrmecobiidae; genus Myrmecobius; species Myrmecobius fasciatus. The sequence goes on from JAJPUD010000552.1 coordinate 572,869, forward strand.
AACTTAGCTCATTTTGAACATAAGGCTTCCTGATGTTATGCTTACAGGACCATGGCACTCCCTTGTGTTCATCTCATCCTTAGTTGGTCTTGCTTTCTTCTCCTATAACAAATGTCTTTGAAAAATCTGATTTGGTCAGTGAGTTTCCTATGTATTCACATTGGACATTTAGGGAAGATGAGAAAGGCAAAGGCAAAGTCAGAATGGATAGGTGGATAGATGGAGACAGACAGGTATAAAGCATTTATATCACTTACTGTGTATCAGGTATTATGTTAAGCTTTGGAGATGCAAACACCAGCAAGACAGTCCCTAGTCTTAAGAAGCTTACATTCTAATAGGAGAAAGCAAAACATAAAAAGAAGTTGAAATCAGGGTGAGGAGGCCCTCAAGGAAATAAAGAAGTCTGGAGAGTGAATCAAGTTGGGAGCAAAGGAAACATAGCTGGGGCATCTCATGAAAAAAGTGGTTCTGCTTAGAAACTTACCAATCAGAAGAATAATACCCAAGACATATATGAGAGTTTTAATTGAAATGTAAAGTCTTTAACCTGATCCATTTGGATATTTGTGAATATGCTTAGTACTATAGTAGGTACTGGGGATAGAAAGACAACATATTAAATCATCCATGCTCTCAAGGAAGAAATAGATAATTTCCATAAAAACATGGAAAGGTTCTTTGAACTCATGCAGAGTAAAAATAACAGATGTTCTTAAAAGAAATATGCATAATCAAATTCTCCAAATGGCTTTATACAAATATATAAGTATTATCTATATATGTATTATACATGTGTATGTGTATAATATAGATGTATGCATATTTATGTGTTATATATGCAAATATGTATGTATGCATATGTGTATGCAATTTTTTGTCCTGTATTCTAAATTGATTTTCTTTCTGTAATTGATGACATGTGTCATTATAGGTCTCCTAGGATCATAAATGTTCATTTCAATCTTCCTTAGTTTAGAAAAATGCTCAAAATTGTTCATTTTTATCATATTGATCATTGTAATATTAGTTTGTTAATAAGTTTTTGATTTGAACTCAGGGTTTCCTGACTTTCAGCCTAGGTTCTATCTCCTGTGATTTCTAATTATAATAAGGCCATTTTGATGAACCTAAAGAATGTGAGAAAAAAATGTATAATAATTCTGGAAAACTAACACAGTCAACTAACAAGCATTTGTTAAGCATTTATGATGGTCTAGAAATACAACGTACTAGGAATACAAAGAAAAGCAAAAACTCATCACTTGACCTCATGAAGCTCACATTGTAAAGGAGTTGAATCAACATGTGAATAACCTTGAATATTCAAGAAATATTCAGAATAAATTGAAGGGAATGTTAAAGGAGAGGGGTTAGGGTGTGGTAGAGAGGTCTCCTATAGGGCTCTAAAGAAGCCAGGAAAGCTAAAAGTTGGAGATGAGGATAGTATTTTGGGCATGGGGAACAACCAGAGCCCTCCAAACATGGAGGCTGAAAATGAACTATCATGGCTAAGGAGAGTTCATGGATGGGAATGAAGTGTAGGAATAATAGTAAGAATAAAGATGGGAAAGGAGCGGTTATGTTAGGAAAGGTTTTAAATGCTAAGCAGAGCATTTTCTATTTGATCCTAGAAGTAATAAGATGCCACAGGAACTCACAGATTGTGGAAGGGCTTGTGTGTGCATGTGTGTGATTTGAACTTTAGCAAAATCACATCGGCAGATAAGTGAAGAATAGATTGGAGCTGGAAAAATTTGAAGCAAGGATGCCAATTAAAAGAAGTGATAAGGGCCTATGCAAGGAGAGTACTGGTGTGAATGGAGAGAAAGGAATATGAAAGATGCTGCAAAATGAAAAAACAATAATATCTGATATCAGACTGGATATGTGGAATGAGTCTGAGTGAGACATTGAAGATGACACTAAAATTGCAAGTCTGGATGAATGAGAGGATGCATAGCTCTCTCAAATCTCAAAGCAAAGTTGGGAAGTGAAGCAAAATGGAGGCAAAAATAACAAGTTAGGCTTTCTACATATTGGCTTTGAGATAACTATGGGACATCCAGCTTAAGATATCTGAAAGCTGGCATATGAATGCTATGGAATATTATTGTTCCATAAGAAATGATAAGCAGGATGATTTCAGAGAAGCCTGGAGAAACTTGCATGAACTGAGGCAACAACAATATTGTACGATGATCAGTTCTGATGGATGTGGCTCTCTTCAACAATGAGATGATTCAGACCAGTTCCAATGGTCTTGTGGTTAAAAGAGCCATCTATACCCAGAGAGAGGACTGTGGGAACTAAGTGTGGTTCAAAACATAGCATTCTCACTCTTTTTGTTGTTGTTTGCCTGAATTTTATTTTCTCCATCATTTTTTTTCTGATTTGATTTTTCTTGTACAGCAAGATAATCGTATAAATGTGTATGCATATATTTGATTGAACATATATTTCTACCATATTTAACATATATTGGACTACTTGCCATTTAGGGGAGGGGAGTGGGAGAAGGTGGGGGGGACTGGAACACAAGGTTTTGCAAGGAATAATGTTGCAGAATTATTTATGCATATGTTTTGAAAAATAAAAAGCTTAAAAAAAAGATTCTGAGAAAAAAATAATGCAAAAATATTGCTCCAAACCTAATTAAATGAATCACATAGAAAAAAAAAAGATATCTGAAAGCTATTTGGTGATACAGGACTACAGCTCAGGAGAGAGATTAGTGCTGGATATGTGCATATGGGAATAATGTACATAGAGGTGATAGATGGTGAATTAATTCACGGGAGTTAGTGAGATCACCAAACAAAATAACATAGAAAGAAAAAAGAAGGGGCACAGAACAGAACCTTGGGGAATATCCATGGTTAATGGGAATCTCCTGAATGAAGATCAGATAAAATAGATTGAAGAAGAAAGACTTCTTCAATCTATTGATGGAAGATTTTAAATGCGAAACAGAGAAATCTGTATTTTGTTCTAGAGGTAATAGAGAACCACCAGAGTTTATTGAGAAGGGGAAGGCCAGGATCAGAACTGTAATTTAGAAAAATCATTTTGATCACTCACTGTGTAGAGAATGAATTGGATAGGGGAGAGATTTGAAGAAGCGATGGCTATTAAGGGGCTATTGGAATAGTCCAATTGAGAGTTGTTGGAAGTCCTAGACATTGCTTTGATTCCCTGTCTGACATTCTTTTCCTTGCTTTTTGCCTCTTTTTTGTATCCTCTTTGTGCCCCATTCCAGTTCAGTCAGCCCAAACTCCAGCTAAGGGCAAGGCTATCCTCCATATAACTTCCTCAAGGCCTTTTCCCTCCAAAGAACAGAGAAACTGTTGCCTTTCCTACATTTCTATTTTCACATGCTACTTGGCAACATGCTTATAGCAGATCATTATTATATTTTATTCCTCACAGTGATTCTTTTCCTCTCTTTGAGACTCAGTCCATATTCATCTGAGTAGGAGAGGGCAGTAGATGACCCTTTTCTAAATCAATGAGAATCAACTATACTTGAGTACCACAGGAAATTGGTACCAGAAGGACTCTGGAAAGGACACAGGAGTGGTTGTCATTCCTACTCTGCCATCATCTATTAGTACCATGGGTTAGATAAATATAAATCCCAATTTTAATTTGTTTGAGTTTCCTATAGATATTGAAAGGAGTCAAGTCATCCAGAAAAAAGATAGCTAGCCTCTCTGGTATTCAATGTCAAGACTGTGTTCTTCTATATTTTGGGAACAAGAGGAGGAGTTTGAGGTCAGAGTATTGAATATTTGGAAGAGTAAACAGTTCAGGGAAGGCTGCCTGAAAGAAGTAAGCTACAAATTCACATCTACCTGTCTAGCCTTAACAACTACTTATTCCGATACGTCTAACCTTCCTCCTTCTCTGAACTCAGCCAAAGACCAAATCTAAAGACCACCCCATCACACCCAGAAAGAGCCCTGCCCCTCCATCTAGGGAATCAATCAACCCCCAGGAATTTATTAAGCACCTATTAAGTGCAAGATATCATGGAAGCTGAAGCTGTTGCCTTTCTTATCTTCTTTTCTATAATCCAGCCAGAAGTGTATTCATACAATTCTTTTCCCTCTGATTCCATAGGAGCCATGGAGACCCTGTTACTTCCTTCCTCCTAAAGCAGTCCCTGCCTGGTCTCCCCCTGGGAGCCACCCCCTTTTGTACAACTACCTCTTTCCCTGAGATGATAGCTCCTGAGAAAGGGGAAATTAATTGCAAATAAATCTGCTATTAAGGTATGATGCTAATGACATGGAATCTAGGCTCTGGCAATGAAAGGACTGCCCGGCACCCGTATCAGCATCAGTTACTTGGAAGGCTGGGCTTATTCAACCCACGTTTTCATAATGGGCACTGAAGGCAGGCTCTGGAGTGGGGTGATTTATGGTGCTGCATTGACTGAACGGAATCTATCTTCTACCTCTGTGGCTGGGGGAAATGAAAGAAGTTTTCACAAGCCCATCTTTTTCAGAGAACAGATGCCTCAAGGAGGAACACAACTGACAAATTTTGGGAAAGAAAACAGGATCATGCAGAAGATATTCCAAATGTCCACTATGGCACATGTTAGGACCTGGCTGGGGATGAAGGGGAAGAAAGTGTCATTGGACTAGCATCAATCAGGTTGTGCAAAATAGAGTTGTGCCACAGGCTGAAGTATTGCCTAAGCATGGCCCTTGTGGAAAACATAGCTAGATGCCCCAAGTAAACTTGATGAGGACTTAAGGAAAAGATAAAAAAGTCAGTGGATGACCATCTCTCCACTATTGATATGGTTGGCATAGGAGCTAGTGTGCCTGTTTATAATATGATTTGACCTTAAGCAAATCACTTGCGAGAGTGGGGTGACATGTAACATAAGCTGTCATTTAACCCCTTTGAAACTCAGTTACCTAAACTGAAAAATTAGACTAATATACCACCCAAGCTTTTTGTAAGGAGAAAATGAGAAAGTCTAAATGAAATGCTTTGTAAATTGTAAGCCCCTAAAGAAATGCTCTCTATCCTAGCTCTAGTAGGAAGAGATAATACTAATAGCTAATATTTATGTAGTTCTTACTATGTGCCAAGCACTGTTAAATACTTTACAATTATTATCTCATTTGAGCCTCACAACAACCCTGAGAGGAGGTGACCCTAATTTTACTGGGGAAGAAATTGAGGGGCAAAGAAATTAAGGGTCACACAGCAAGTGTCTGAGGCTGTACTTGGTTCACTCTGTCCACTCTGCCACCTAGCTGCCTCTATGGATCATCAAGATAGAGCTAAAAAAGGGCCCTTCAGAGGTCCTTAATTCCATCTTCCTCATTATACAGATGAGGAAACTCTGAGTAATTTTCTCCTCATATTAAATAAATCTTAAAGGTAGGTTTTGAATCCAGAGCCTCTGATTCAAGAGTCACTATACTATGTTGACTCATGTTCATACAGTTTGGGTTACGGGCAAAGCTCATGAGTTGGATTAATTTAGGAACAGAGAAAAGGAAGAATTGCCAGAATCCAGACTCCTAAACTGGGTCACAGAATGCCATTTGTGTTGAGGTGAGACAGGCGACCACTTTTTGCAAAAGAGGTGTTCTTAAAAAGCTCCAAGTAAACTGAATTTCTGCAAGTGAAACCTCTTTTTCTAACCATGAAGATAACCCCGGAAATATTTTAATTATTTATTATTCTTATTCTATGGGTACTCTCTCGCTGGCCCCCTCTGAGGACTGGGAAGAGCAAATGTGATCTTAAAAGTAAAATGCTTTTTTAAAACTGAAAGTGCTCTGTAATGTGAGCTCTTATTATTATAGCCGGTTTTCTTTCAAAAGAAAACCTTCTTATGGACATTCAACGACTATTCAGTAATATTAATGAGAAAGAACTCAATCACAATAAATAAAATGATCCATGGAATATGAAGCACGATAACCAGCTTCTTCCCATGTTCTCAGATGCTGGACTTATCTCTACCCATTGAAAAACTCAGGTATCAGTAGTTTTCTGGGTATGAAAGTCCCCAGACTGCTCCAGTTTGGCCAAAGTAGCGATTTTATATCTACCAGGAGGAAAAGTACTTCTTTCTACTTGTGTCCTTTTGCATCAGTTTCCCCACCTGAAAAGGTCACCTCTTTCACGGTGAGGTACGTGGGGAGACATGACAATGTCATATTTTGCAGAGCTCATGCTTTTTCACAATAACTTCAACCACGTCATTTCCAACAGCTTCGTGTTGTACAAAAAGCAGGTATTCTTATTTCGTAGGTGAAAAAAAAAAATCAAATAAAAGGAGGTTAAATGGCTCCCTGGGGATCCCATCCTGGCTTCATGGCAAAGCTGGGACTGGAACTCAGATCTACCTGACTCACGGCCCCAGACTCTTTTCATTGCACCACACCGCCTCCCGATGTTGGCCAACCTCAACAGCAATCATTGGACGAAGTCCATATGTTCAGGAATTCTGCATTTTAATGGGTCCACGGTAGGGTTAAAGTTTGGGTTATGGTTGCCTTAAGGTTTAATTTAGAGATCAGAACACATCTGTTCCTAGTATCATTTTGGTTCTTAAACCACTAGCTTGGATCATTGTCCAGGTCAACATTGGCCATTTTTGACTCGGGCCAGCACAGAGAGAGCGCATCCCGATGTTCATTTCGGTGTTTCTGTATACGTGCGCTCACACTTACTTGTCCTCTTCTTTCCTAAGTGTACTTGTGTCCCTTGCTTTAAAAATCAGGATGGAGGGTCTGGAGACCTCACTCCAGTAGGTCATATCAGTCACTGGGCAGTGAGTTTTCCGGGGTTCTCACCACTCCTCCCTCACTCTCTCCCCCCCAGTTAAAGGTAATCCTTCCCCGGGTGGCCGCCCTCTCGGGACGTTCAACATCTGGGCAATTTCCCTCCAGGGGCGCGTTTCTGGGGTCTGTGGGTCTCTCCACGGTGTCTGTATCTCTGTCCCTAGTAGAGTCATTGTTCCCCAACCTCCCTCCACCCCTTCCTCTGGCTTCTTCTTTGCCCCTCTGCTCCTCCCCGCCCCTGGTGCCCAGTCCGGCGCATCCAGGGTCTCCGCCTCCCTCCTTGACCAGCACAAGGCTCTGCTGGGCTCCCCAGGGCTGAGCTCCCGCTCCCTCTCTACCCAACTTGTCTTTGTTATTCTGAGCTCCCCTCCTCTCTTTGCCTTCTGACACAGCGGCGGCGGCGGTCGTCTGCAAAACCCGGAATGCGGATTCATCCTGTCACACCTGGACCGGACTGTCCCCTCGCCCCCCGCCTTTAAGAACCTACCCTCGCTACCCAATCCTGCATTCTCCCCTCAACCCTTCACCTTTTCCCCACCCCCATTCTGGCTAAGTAGCCCGGGTTGCGGCTGCGGGACTAGAAAGTCAGTTTTGATTAGGGAAGGGTCTCGCTGTAAATAGCTAAGGAGATAAAAACGTTAAGAAGGGAGCAGAAATTAGGGGGAAGGTGTGTATGGGGAATTATGTGGTGTGTACATGTGTGTCTTCCGGGTGGGGACTGGCCGGAAAAAGTTTTGTGGGGGTAGGGGCCCCTGGAGTGAGGAATACAGGTGTGCGTGTTTATAACGAATGTTTGGGGGATCCACTGCTCATTCCCTCTCTGCTGTTGGCTTGGGGAGTGAATAACAAACGAGGAATTCGGGGGTCGCTCCGAGGGCCCCCCAACACCGCAGCCAGTGACCTCGGAGTCAAAGAACCCGAAAACTATAGGTTTGGGGTCCGGGTCGCCCGCTGTGTCTGAGACCGCCCCCATCCCAAGAGTCTCCGCCCCCCCCACAACATCCCCCTTTCCCTCCCACCCCCCAGCTCGACCCGCTCTGGGGGAGGGCGCTGCAGTCCCCAGGGCCCTCTTAATTGTCCAATCGCGGGAGCGGAGTTGGAAGCGGAATGAATATATTAGTCTTATTAACCACTCATAAAATAGAGATTATTATCCCTGGGAGGGGCGGAGCCAAGATGAGCGTAGTGGGGTGTCCCTGCCGGGGTGGGTGTGTGGGTGTGTTTGGTGCTCTGCCCGCCCAGTCCTAAGGAGCTCAAGTTCTTAATTCCACGTCCCCTCCGGGGTCTCCCTCGTTGTACTCCCTATGAACATGGAGGGGAAGGAGGCTGGGGAAGACTAATTCTGGGGTCACATTTGAACTCTTCCCGGCTCCACTCCATCCGCCCACTCAATTTTAGGGCACGGTCCCCTAAGTCGAAGTGGCGTTTACTCCTTATCCTCTCCTCCGCGTCTCCGGTACCAGCCCAAGGGGAATGGAATGGGAAGAAATAACACGAAGGTGGCAAATGCGGGGGGTGGGGGGGGAGAAGCGGAATTACCCCCAAACAGTTGTCTGCAAAGAGCCGCACTATCTCGATGCTTAGCTTCAGGGTAGGGAAGACACTATTCCAGCCTCCCCTATAATGCCCCCCACCAATGCTCCACGCTCCCTCTCTCAGTTCCTGCTCTCTTTGTCCACTCAGAGGCTGGGGACCAGGGGAGGGGGGTGAAGTGGGGACGTGTGGCGAAGACGGGACGGCTCGGAGAAGCCAGCTTTTGACACTCCCTTCATTCCCTCGCAATACAATTCAAAAGGTCAGAAATTCTCATTCTCAGTTTTCATCCTAGAGGATTTTGGTTATGTATACATACAGTAATCTATATGGATATTTATACACAGACAGAGCCCCCGAATGGGCGGAGAACACATAGTACTCCGGGTGCTGCGTATTTGTATTGGGGGGGGGGGAGGGAAGGAAGGGTAGCTTCTGTTTTTTTTTTTGTCTTTATCTCCCACTCCAATTTGCACGATTTTTTCTCTTCCTCTCCCCCTAAACTTGCAGAGTGAAAAAAAAAAAAAAAAAAAAGCAAGTCCGGGTGGAGAAGAGGTGTGTATGTGTGTATTGGGGTGTGTGAATGTATTAGGGTGTATGTGTGTTTTCCTTTTAAGGGGGGGAGAAAAGGAAAAAGAGGGAAGGAAGAGGAAAAGTGGCATCCCTGGTTGAGAGGAGGAGGAGGAAGAGAAGGAGGAGACGCGCTCCCTTTCAGATAGAAATCTAGGACAGCTTTTGCCGGCAGCCGGCAGTGAGCGGGGCCCTTTGGAAATAGAATAGCCAATGTAATTTGACACTTCAACTTGCTCTGCTTCAGGCTAGTTGATTCACTTACTCACCCACTAACGCCGAGTTCCTTTTCACTGTCTGTGGACATTAAAAAAACGGGGGGGGGGAGAGCGAGAGCGAGAGAGCAAAGGAGAGAGCGAGCGAGCAGAGAAATAAAGCTCGAATCCAGTCGTAATTCTGATTTCTCTTCCCCCCCCTTTTTTTCCTCCCGCTCTCCCTCCCTCTCTCCACCACCAACCGCACAGATCTCCCCCGCCCTCCCCCTCCCCAAAATCCATTGGGGGAGAAAAGGAAAGGAGAAAAAGAGAGAGCGAGCGAGAGAGAGCGAAAAGGATTTTGCCCGTGTGTCCTTCCTCCTTTCCTGATTTCTCTTGCTGCTGCCGCCGCTGTTGCCGCTGCCGGTGTTGCCGCTGCTACCGCTGCCGCCGCTGCCGCCGCCGCCGCCGCTGCTGCGTGCGGCCCCGGCTCCTTGCTAAGCGGTGGGTAAGTTTGCCGTCCTTCTCCTGGGGCTGGAGGTAGGGCTGGGGCTGGACCCGGAGCCTGAGCCGGAGGGAGGGAAGCCGGGGGCGGACACAATGGATCAGGGCCCCCCACTCTCGGAATACCCCCCCACCCCACCTCCCCGAAGCAGCGTGGAATCGTGGATTAGGCAGACTCGTGCTAGTCCCCGTAATTGTGATTGTTTTCATAGGATCGTCCGTTTCCTTTTTCTTCTCTCTTGCAAAGACTTAGGACTGGAAACGTGTGGAGGTTGAGGGTTTGTTTTGTGTTGTGTATGTGTGTGTTGTTTTTTTTTCCCCCTTTGCTTAAGGGGTTGGAGATAGAGGTGGGTAGGAGGGTCAGTTAGTGCTGGAGGCTAAAGGGAGCCAGCCTTAGTGTTCAGACTCTCGGGAGCTGGGAGCTGAAGGGAGCCGGGGCTCCTGGTTCCGATTTATGTGTGTCTATGTATCTGTCTGTGTGTAAAGAAACCATGCCTTTCTCCCAGCGTGGCTATCCGCGCTCCCTGTATGTGGTGTGGAGGGGCCAAGGGGAGCGCAGGCATTGCTCCGAGGCTGGAGAATGTGGGGGATATCGCCGTAAGCCTTCTTTCCGGTGGGCGTTAAGTTTTTTTTTTTTTGTGTGTGTGTTAATTGTTGTTGTTACTTAGTATGTTTGTGGCTTTTGGAGGGTCAGCCAGGAAAACACAATGTTGCAATGCTTAAGGTGTGTGTGTGTGTGTGTGTGTGTGTGTGTGTATGTATGTGTGAGTGTGTGTATGTGAGTGTGTGCGCGCGCCGTGGCCAGTAGCCGGGAACTCCTTAAAAACAAAAGGAGGTTTAAACCTCGACCGGGGGACGCCGCCGTCTGCCTGCTGGGCTGCCCCAGCCGGCAGAGAAGCCTGCTGCTTCGGAAGGAACATTTTCTCTGGGTGTAGATGTCCAGAAGCTAAAGTGATCTGTCGCCTCCAGTTCGTTTCTCTGTGTCTTTTGCTGGTGGAGTGGAGGGTGGGTGGCAGAGATTGGAGGGGCTGGGGCGCGGGGGGCTCCGGGCAAGGGTTGGGGAAAACGGTCTTTGGTGTTCCTTGTGTTTGGGGCTGGAGGGGGGGGAGGGGGACACTGGAAAGTGGGGTTTCTCTTTCTCCTTCGCCTTCCCCCTCCTCTCCCCAGCTGGAGAAAAAAAGCAGGCTAAGCCAGCGCGCTCTCCCCCTCTCCGGTGTACATCTGTCCAGGAAGCCAGGGGAGGGGTAAAAGGGGGGGGCTGCGATGGAGGGAAAATAAAACCACATAGAAACAGCGGCAGAAGCGGGATCAAGGAGAGAGGGAGAGGGAGAGAGGGAAAGAGAGAGAGAGAGAGAGAGAGAGAGAGAAAGAGAGAGAGAGAGAGAGAGAGAGAGAGAGAGAGAGAGAGAGAGAGAATGTGTGTGTGTGTGTAGGGAGGGGTGTGCTGTGAGGGGGGGTGGAAGGTGGTGGCATTGTGAAGGCGGGGTGGGGGGCGGGAGAGGAGGGGACCGTTTTCACGGCAGGCTGAGCTGCAGCCGCCCAAAAGGGCGAGAGCTTCAGACCCCGGGTTTAAAAGACACTCCAAGAATGTAAACAACTGGAGAAAGGAGTGCGTGCATGCGGCCCGGAGAGCTCCTCTTCTTCTGCACCCCGGCTTCCCCCCCCCTTCCCTGGGGGTGAGACAGCGAGAGCTAGCGAGCTCGGGGGCCCGGCAAGTTAGAGTTGTGCATGGCGCGCTGGGAGCTTCAAACTTTCCCCTTGCGCCCCGCACTTCCCCCTCCTCCCCACCCCAGCGCTCCCCAAGTGGGTGGCAAGAACCCCTCCGGGAGGGCGCTCCTCGGAGGTGGAGGGTGTCCCCAAGCTGGACGAGCGGTAGCCTGTGGGATGGCCGCAGAGTTCAGTCCTTCTGTGCCCTGAGAAGGAACTGAAGGCGGAGAGTGGAGGGGAGAGCCCGGCTCGGGACTCCCTTCTTGGGGTCCCGGACCAACTTCTCCGGGTGTTCCAATGGGTAGATTGAATAACCCCCGAACAACCATCGGCCAACGTTTGGATGGCTTGGAGTGCCCGAAGAGTGGGTTTTTTGCCGGAGCAGGTCTGGGTGCAGGCTGTCCCCTCCCTCTTTCCCTCCCTTCTTCCCTCCTCCTCTTCCTCCTCCTCTTCCCCCTCCTTCTTCTTCTTCCCCCCTCCTCCTCCTTCCCCCTCCCCTGTCTCTCCTTTCCTCTGACTGCTTTCTCAATGCATTGACGAGAGGGAGGAAGATTTAAGTTGGCAACCTAAACAAATGTTGTCTCAAAGGTTCCTTGAGAGCGAGTTGGAAAGGAGTGGGGGTTGGGGGGTGGGGGGGGAGAGACACTGGGCTGGAATGATCCAGAGGAGTCTGAAGGGTGCCTCTTTCCTTTTCAGATAAAAAATCCATTTTAGAGACCACCACTAACAGCCGCCCCCCCCCCCAACTGTGTGCATCAGAAGGAATGGTGCCTTATAAAATTTAAAAGGGCAGCAGCCCATTAAGGCAATGGCCTGGCGCCTGGCTCCAGGAGCTTCTCGAGCTGCCTGCCTTTCACTGCCAAGGGCTTTTTAAGGGATTTTCTGGAGCAACAGTTTCTCCTGGTTGCAATATAGGACCCTGGCTTGTAAACTACAGGGTTCAATGATGCTGTCTCCTCTTCCTTCTTCTCTCTGGATTTGGGGAAATCGGTCATCCTGCGCAGGAAGGGAATTCAATGCTTCAATGCTACCCTCAGAGTTTATTTAAAAAAAAAAAAAAAAAAAAAAAAAAAGGTGTGTCTATATGTGTGTATTAAAGTATAGATCAAATGTGCTGGAGCAGAGAGGAGTAATTAGTTTGTTTTAATGGTCGTGAATTGTGACTTTTACTCTTTGGCAATTGCCCTTGGAAAGTTCAAAACTTGCCCTAACACACTAGTAAGTGGGGAAAGTTGGGAGGAAGGATCAAAACCCCAGAGCTTTAGCCTTTTCTGGATTCTTGGCTGCCTTTTTGCTGGGGAGGAGACAAGCATTTATTTAACTGATACAGAGAGTAAGATTCACAGTGGCTACCCCCTACCCTATCCCACCCCACCCCACTCCTGGGGCTTTTGATTGAGAGAAATTTACTGTGCCATCAATCTCCCCATAGTGAGGCCTGATTTAAGTTTATGAATGCCAGAAGACTTGCCTGACCTTTTTCTCTTTAACTTGAGGATGTTGAAACACCAGCATCAAACAAAAGACACATTGAAAGCAAGGTCTGCAACGGAGCACGTGTGACTTTGAGGCTGGTGGAAGGCATTTGGAGATAGGGTTTGCCTCTGAGTATTTTTTGCTTTTTTCCCCTCCTCCCCTAAGGAAGGAGTACAGCATTTGGCTCTGGGAGTCACAAGGCTGTAGAAAGTTGTTTCAAGAGCAAATCTCAACGTTAAGATTCCTGCAATTCAGTTAGGGTCAGAGGAGGATCTTTTTTTTTTTTTTATTTCTTTTTTTTTTTTTTTCTGCCAAAACATTTTAAGATGGATGGAGTTTTGAAGCTGTTGATACATACCTCATTCCATCAGAAGAACTGGGTGTAACAAGTTCATTCAGATTTAGGGGGAACCCCTCCATGTAGAAAAGGTAGTTTGTAAGATTTAAAAAAAAAAAAGGATTGGAGCTTATGGTTTTATTTATTGTGTCAGCATAAGCCCAAAGCGTTCTGCAGGATGACATTCATTTTACTTTTTAAACTAAACACAGTCATGATCTCTAGTAACATCTCTTTCCCCTGCTTGTCCCAGGAAAGAAGCATTAGGGTGGAGAGATTGTGCATTGTTAACATTGCTGGTGACCCATAGATCCTTTACTCATTTAGGATAATAACAGGGAGAAGGAAATCAGTACAATTCACAGTTGAGAAGAACTAAAAACTTTAATTTTCCCCCTAAGTTGGCAGAAAAAGAAGGGAAATTTGAAACTCATTATTCTCTCCTCTTATCTTGCATGAGATTAATATGACATTGTAAATCCTAAATCCTTTGGCCTTAATGGCCAGACTGACTGACACTGGCCATGGCCCCATCTAGCAGCTTAATAAGATGCCGGTTCCTGAAGCAGCCCAGGGAGACCAGCCCATAAGTTTATCACAGGAAACTTCTTTAAACAAACAAAAAACAAAAACAAAAAACAAAAAAAACAAAAACAAAAAAAAAACCCTTTTGAGAATGAGAGATGGGCCTCCCAGAGAAGGAGTATGTCATCTATGTTTCCATTCATAACTTTTTTTTAATTTTTGTGAAGGCCCTCCCCCTTCTATCTGTTCCCCCACTTCCACCCCCCATCTTTATGAGGTTCTCAAGGTTGCAAAGCCACAACAGAACCTGTGTGTGCTAATTACCACCATGGTGCTGTGGCCTTGCCTAATAGCTTTGACCTCTTGGCAAGATGGCCTTGCTTCCGTGCACACAGTGTTCCAGACTACTCTTTGTCTCCCTGGGAAGCCACTGGGAATCTTCTGCCCTTCTCAGCTAGGGGGAAGGGAAAAGACTTAGCCATTGAGTAGTGTTTAATTAGGGTTTACTGGCCTTTTACTGTGTGTTAGAGCCTTTGCTTGGTGCTCCTGGGGAAATCCATAGGTCCAGGCTCTGCCCTCAGGGGGTTTACAGTTGAGCTGGAGGTGAGAAAACTTTCATAAAGGAATTAAACAAATAAGCAAAAAAGGCCTTTTAAGAAGGTGAAGTGTCAGGATTTTAGAACTGAAACACCTTGTGGCATCTTGTCTAACCTCCCCTTTTTTAGAGGTGAGAAAGCTAAGGGATTTGTCCAAGGTCAAGTTTGTTAATGCAGAAGCTAGCATTTGCGCCCAAGTTGGTGGTGGTGGTTTTTGAGTTGTGTCCAGCTCTTCGAGATCCCATTTGGGATTTTCTTGGCAGAGATATTAGAGTGGTTTGCCATTTCCTTTTCCAACTCATTTTAACTGATGAACTGAGGCATCTGAGACAGGTTCTGAAATAAGATCTTTCAGACTCCAGGTCCCAGGCTCTATCCACTGAGGAACTGTACCACCTAGTTGCCTAAATCCATTGCTTTTCCCTACTACAACCTACTACTGCCCCCAGTGTCATAAGATGACAACAAATGACACAGACTACACGAAGACATAATAAACTTGAAGTGAGTTGAGGCAAGAATCCTGGACAAGGAATCATGGATCTAAGTCTTAACTCTGGGATGGGCCATTCACTTAACCACAGTGAGTTTTACTTTTCTCATCTGTTGAATGGAGCTAACACCACATAGATTTCATGAGAGTCAAATGAAACAATGTTTGCTAATGTTTTAGAAGTATGAAAATCTATCTTTTTTGGAGTATAGGAGTACAACTTTGGGGGTGGGATTGGTCTGCTGCCCAGATCAGTAGCACAAGAGGTTTTTCCAGCTGGCTGCTGTGATAAACATGTCCAGGTAGTGTCCCCAGTGCTGTGAAGGATGTGTTAGGGATCTAAAAGCCCCCCTCAACACACAGGCAGGATACCAGGGGGTCTGTAAGTCACTTCATCTAGCAATCTGCTCCTGACAAGAAAGACTAGAGTTTAAAGGTTGTCCCTTCCCCCCCAGTACTCAGAGGAAACATGGTGATGCTACTCAAACTCCCCTGATGCTATTTAGGAAGAATTGGACATGTTTCTTACTGTGGTGAAGGAGCTGTCTCCTGTATTTGTACTTGAGATATTACTTTGAGGATGGTAGCTAACCTGGGCCTACTGACTTTACATGGGGCATTATGATTTCATTTGTGGTTTTTGAAGAGAGGGAGAGAATGCTTTCTCATCCAGAATCATAGAGAACACAAGAAGTCTAAAATGATCCCTGTCCTCAAGGAGCTTAAGAACGGTGAGCCTTTATATATACATATAGACAGATCTACATATATATTTTTGTTCTTGGTCAGTTGTTTTTCAGTTGTGTCTGACTCTTTGTAACCCCTTTGGGGGTTTTCTTGGTAAAGATATTAGTTTGGCATTTCCTTCTCTGGCTCATTTTACAGATGAGAAAACTGAGGCAGACAGGGTTAAGTGGCTTGCCCAGTAATACAGAGCTTAGGAAGTATCTGAAATCAAATTTAGGTCTGGCACTATCCATTGTAGCTATCTAGCTGTTTCTAGACATATAATCACAGAGACATACATACATGTATAGACACACATATATGTGTTTACATGTGTATGTGTATATATAAAAACTTAAATAATACAAACCAAACTAAGATTTGATAGTGAGGCAATATGATGAGAATCAAAACAGATCTAGATTTGAGGTTAGAGGAAACAGGTTTCATTTGCAGCTCTGCAATTTACTAGCAATGTGGGATGAAGGCTGAGCCCATGATTTTGTTAGTATAGGGAACTCCCAGGTGAGGGAACTCTCTACAGCTCCAGATTGCCACTTTCTCTGCACATTAGTCTTACCTATAGAATCTAGAGGTTAAATGATTTTTTTTTTTTTTCAGGAGCACAAACCCAGTATATGTCACAAGGAAGACAAGCTCAGGTCTTCTTAATGTAGAAGCTGGCTCTCACTAGTCTGTGCAATGGTGGAATTCTACCAATTAAAGTCTGTGCAATTATGGACAAATCACTTAATGTCACTGGACCTCAGTTTTCTCATCTGTAAAGTGAGAGTGTTTGACTAAATGGTCTCTAAGGAGCCTGCTAACTCTAAATCTGACAATGCTATATATAAGGGGCAAATGAAGGGTACAGCATGTGGTTGATGGTATTAATGAAGTTGAAAAGAAAGAGGGAGTCCCTAGAGGTTAGTGTGGTCAGAGAGAATGGTAGGATCATGACATAGGCTTTGGAGAGTAGATAGGACTTGGCTAGATGTCTTGTAGGATGAGGAAGGTTGGGAGAGGGAGAGGAAGACGGAAGGTAGGGACTCTCAGGCTAAGTACCTCTCATGGGTCTCTGGGGGAGACCGCCATATTTTAATGTAATAGAGCTAGCGCTCTCATGCTAGGACTCAGAGGCCTTCTGTGTTACTCAGCTGAGGTCCCCAGCAGTTGCCCATCCTCATGATTCTAATAGTCTGCTGAGTTGTATGCACTCTAAGACTCCCAATTTCGGTTTTCCATCCTTGGGAGCATGAATCTGTGGCAAGGGAGTTGTTGAAGTGGTGGGGAAAAAAACAGATGTGTTTGTAGCCAGGCTCTGGTCCCCTCAGAGAAGAGAAGGAAGTCCACAGAGCCAAGCTGGTTGCCACAGCTCAGATGGTTTCTATGGCTACAAAAAGTGACTCAGACCTTTCCCTTCTCCTAGTCTCCCATAGCAAACCCCACGGGTTTCTGTGGGGGCTAGGAAGGCATCTCCACCTCCCACCCCCCAGGTTTGCTGACATACCTTATGATAAGTGAAGCCTCAGGGAAAGAACCGGCAGTCACTGGGGTTCTGGCTTTCTGACCAGGAGCCTGCCTGCTTATTTTGTGTATGAATATAATGAATATCCTGTAGCTGGTTCCTTGATAATGATCCTGTCAATCAATAATTAAGGAGAACCCTCCCTAATGGACCAGATAGTGACTCTCATTCATCTGTTGTACCTGAAAAGCAAATACCCTGGTTCTTTTGGTTATTGGAGGGTCAAAGGGTTAGAAGAGCTACGTAGTTCTCCGTCACCCAACCTTACCCTGTCATACAGATGAGAAAACTGAGGCAGTTAGTCTGTAAGGATGTAATGGGTCCAAGGTGGGGAGTGGGCAACTACTAACCGTACTCAGCTTTCACATCCCAGAGGGCCACTCTTGCTATGACTGGTGAATGGCAATGTGACTGGGCCTGAGGGAAGGTCAAGGGGTCTGGGATAATTAGATTTCTTATATTTCAGTATTCCCGAGCTAGTCTGGTGGCCTAATCCTTTTATTCTTTGCCTAGATTTGTAGTTGCTCAGGGGACTCTGGGGATAAGAAGTAGGGAAACCCACATTTCCCCAGCTTCTGAAGTCAGCAGGAGGGATACAACTCTTGAAGGTGTTTGTTAAGGAAGGGTGGGGAAGAGAATGGAGTTCAGCCAGAATCTAGACCTTTTTTTTTCAGATCCATGGGAATCCAAAGGATCGGGAGTGCTATAATAACACATCTGCATTGTTTGGCCTTTTTCCAGAGAGCTTGCTGGTTGACTTTCTGGATGCTCTTCCTTTATACTAGGTAGTGTGTAGAGACCTGTTAAAGGTTTGATTTGTGTTGTTACAGGGCCGAGGATCCTTTTTGAGATCAGTGGACATATGGAACTGGGAAGTTGGGGAGTGGTTGAGCAACCTGTATGAGTGACTGAGTGAGTGAGTGTTGGGGATGTGACTCTATGCAGTTGGGATATAAAGAGCTGCCTGGTTTATCTTCAGCTTGCTTAATCTTTAAAAGTTGTTTTTACCTTGGTACTGCCTCCCTGACTGCATTTCTGTGGCTTAGTACTCCTGGATGAGATTGGGGAGCTTTTGTCCTGAGTTTCTCCTCCTGAGGAAAACCTGGTTTGGGGTGCTGCAGCAGGAAGGGAGGTAAAAAACACCAAACCCCCTTAGCCTAGGGGGAATTCTCCCTAGATGTCTTTTGGTATCCCTGTCTTGAACTCTCTCTCTTAAGGGCCATTAGCCTTCCTGGGAAAGCCCAGGGCTTGGTGTGGGCAGAGCTGGGAAGTGAAGGGATCTAGATTCCTGAAAATTAGCATGAGAATAGAGGCCCAGACAAGAAGCCTCTTGTGTGTAACTCTGGGTCCTTGGGGTAATGATGTGCTGATCTTACCCTAGCCGGCCTTTCCTGCCTGGGCAGCTATATGCCTCTGCTTCAGTGGGTAGGGCATACCAGCTGGGTGGGTCTGGGCTTGACTCTAGCTGTCCTTGGGAGCCAGGAGCACATTAATCGGAGGATCCTTACCTAGGGCAGCCGGCGTGATGTTTCCCCCCTCTATACTTCAGGCCCCAGTTTCATTGCCTTTTGTGTTTTGAGAAGGCTTGTAACATGAGTGGCCCCCGTTTTTCCAAGAGGCTTTTGTTTGGCTGATTAAAACATTTATTGTGGAAAGACTTGACAAGCACTACTTGGTGCACACCAGTTCTTGGGAGGCAGGAGACCACCGTCACCTAATGATTGGCTCACCCCACAAGGTGAACCTTATCAGTCCCTAAGGAGCTCCAAGAATCAGCTTATAACTATTCAGAAGCGTTTATTAGATTAGAATTTGAATCCCAGTGCTGTAAGGATAGGCTCCAGTTGGCCACTTAGTGGCAAAGCAATATAAATATCTGCTTGTCCCTTAGCTCTGGCTCATTTATTCTCAAAGAATGTGGTTCTTTCAGGGTAATTCCCCCCAGCCCCCTTTTTATGATAGAGTGTTAGTAATAGAAGCTATTTTAGAGAATATCACTGTATCCCCTTTAGTTTACAAACAAGGAAACAGAAACTCTGATTGGTGAAGCAGTTTGCCTAATGTCGCTGGAGAAGTGACAGAGTTACTAGAGATCTGACCTCACAAAGAGGAAAGAAGACCTGAGTTTAAGGTCTACCTCTTGCACGGACTGGCTGTGTAACCCTGGACATACTGTATAGCCTCTCTGAAAATCAATGCTCATCTATAAAATGAGTAATTTGTACTTTCATCTCATTGATACCTTCTAGCTCCAAATGTAAGATCCTATTTCCATTACTGTTCTTCCCATTTTAACAACAGCAACCACCTTAAAGACACAATAAAATGCATATATATATATATATACATATGAATAATTTTTTAAATAGTAAAATAAAAATGACAACAAAAGCCTCATCCCATTTGTTTTTTGTCTACTGAAATCTACAAGGAGAATTGTATTAATTACTTGGTTTTCAATGTCAGGAAGGTTTCCTGACCTAGAAATCACTTCTCAAAAGTCTGAACTTTTTAGTAGTGGATCTGGAATCCTGTCAGATTGTGTGGGGAAGCTTGCTTTCTTCCAAGAACAAAAGACCCTGGAATCAGTTACAGAATTCCTATTTGACATCACATTTTCAAAGGGGGGGGGTAGCTTAAATATACTTTCAATAAGGGGTCAATTATGTCACAAATTTTCAGGAAGGTAAAAAAAAAATCTCATAATTGAGATGCAAGGTTTCTTTGTTTTTTGCCAACCTTTCCAGAATTGATGGATTTGCCTCATGCTCTCTCTGTTCTTCTCACACAGAAGTTTGGAAGCCAAACTTTTTTTTTCTTCTTTTTGCAAGAGGATTGGTGAATAATTTGCCCCTCCTCCTCTTCTAATTAAAACCTCTGTAAGACTGACTTTGTCATTTTTTTTTTCCTTTTTATAACCTATTTATTTGTCCTTATCTTTATTTTGGTAAATGTTTGTTGATTAATAACTCAAAGCCATTCCATGTGTTTAGGCCACTTGTTATGAGGAGAAAATCCCTTGAAGTAAAAGTTGTGTTTTTCAAGAAATCCTTAAAATTTATGTAGGGAGGCACTCAGATTTGAAAGTGACCTTAGAAATCATCTAGGTTTGGGGGGGGGGAAGAGGGTTTGTGTGTGGTGGTGGTTTTTTAAATTTTTAAGTAGATTTTTATAGTTGAGGAACCATTCTTCAGGAAAGGAGAAGGACTTGTTCAGGGTCATACCACTAATAAATGACTGTATCAGATTTCCAACTTGGGACCCGACTTTAGAATCAATATATTTTACTCCATTGCTATTGTTCAGTTGTGTCCAATTCGTCATGATCCCTTTTGGGCTTTTCTTAGTAGAGATATTGCTAAGAATAGGTCTGCTATTTCCTTTTCTAATTTATTTTACAAATGAGGAAACTGGTACTTGCCCAGGATCACCCAACTAGCAGTGTCTGAGGCTGGATTTGAATTCAATTTTTCCTGATTCCAGAATTGGTCCTCTTTCTACTTTGTCACTTAAGCTGTCCTATTAACTTTGTACCAGGTTCTATATGTCACCTTGGAGATATCTGGTCTGATGTACTAACCCTAGCATTTTATGGTTCCATTAAAAAAAAGAGAATGACATTTTTAAAAAGTTAAATTCAGGACTTGTTTTGTTTTATTTCAGACATTTAGTTGTAATGATAATGCCAAGCTGTACTTGGAAAGTACAGTTCTGGTGACAGACTGATTCTCTTCTCTAAGGACTAGGCTAACTTTGTAGGGGGTTGGCAAATAGATGATGATTTATCTGGCCCTGGAAACTCACTTACATTGCTACCAAGTACCTCCCTTGGTCCTCATAGCAGCCTTGGGAAATCAGGGGTAGATAGTATTATACCCTTTGTACAGATGAAGAAATGGAAGTCGAGATAGGTCCAGATTTTCCTGTGGTCTCACAGTTTGTTCATGGGAAAGCTTTGTCTAGAATTTCACTTCTCCAACTCTTTCTCCTCAACCCTCTTTTATATAATACCAATGGAGAAAAAAGTCAGCAAAACTAACCAATCCATTGAAAAAGTCTGACATTTACTACTTTTAAAACCCTTCATAACTTGTCTCCCTCCAACTTCCAGTCCTCCAGTCTTCGATTCCCTTCTGTGGACTCCACAATCCTCTGACACCATCCTCCTTGCCTTCTATCCAATGACTGCCTGATACTCCATTGCCTTTTAACTGGCTGTTGCCCTGTACTGACACGTTCTCCCTCCTTGACCCCATGTCCTGCCTTTTCTGGCCTCCTTTAAGATCTCCACCTTCTGCAAGAGGCCTTTCCCAGTGATTCTACACTGTTAACACCTTTTCTGTAAAACCATCTTCCATTTATTCTCAATCTCTTTTATGTACAGAGGGGATTTCCAGGTTTTCTCCTCCATTAGAATGTATGCTCTTTAAGGCTAGGAATTGTTTGTTTTTCTTTGTATCTTTAGTCCTTAGATAATACCGGACACATAATAAACATCTGTTTAATACTTGTTGATCTGTTGACATTCCATGAAATGTCCATAACTCTTTGGGATGGAGAAGAGGGGTATATTGGAAAATGAAATTGGTGTAAAAAGCAGATACCTCAGAAAGTGTTATAAAAAGTGAATGAGAAAGTATATATACTGCTTTTCAACCTCAAAGCATGATATTAACATTAGTTATTATTGTTATTAATAATAAAAGAAAAAACAAGTGAACTTTTTTTTTTAAAGCAGGACAACTTTTTAGGATCATGGATCCAGAACTGGAAGAAATTTTAGTTCAACTTTGTCATTTGTAAAATGAGGAAACTGAGACCCAGAGAGTTTCCCAAGGCCACAAAGCAGTAGTAGATGGAAGAACTGGGATTACTTTTTGCTGTTCTTTGAGGCTGGGAATCTTCAAGCTTTCTTTAAAAAAAAATAAAAATAAAAATCTAGGAACTAGGTGCCATATTGTAGAGGGTCTTCCAGGTCTTTCGGGGAGAAATGATAATGACATTGACCCTTTTGTCCTAAGTGGTGGAAAGATCCTAGTTTAGTGCCAGCAGTGCTGATTTTAGAAGTTTTATAAGTAGCATGGAAGCAGCTTTTTTAGGAGCAAATGTTTCCCCAGAGTAGCTGAAATTCCAGTCCACCTATCCACATTGGCTTTCCCTAACTGGTAGGCATGGCAAGAATGTGGCCAGGGAGGCAGAAGAGGTATGTACCACAGGAGTTCCCTCAGAAACCAGCTCTGGTTCCCAATGACTAGACTCTTCCTCTCTCCTCCCCCAACAAAGGAAGGTCTAATGCCAGTTTCAAATCACCAGACAATCCAGTGGTATAAAAACGGTATCCCTCCAGGCAGAATCTATGAACTAGAATGTAAAGGTTTTGAACTAAGAATCAGGAGACCTCAGTTCTAGATTCTAGGGATCTCTGCCACTGCTTTGATGTAGCACCTTATAAAAAATTCCTGAGCTCTTCAGGTCCCAGTTTGGAGTCCCATCTTTGGAACAGGGAGGAGTAGTCTAGATGAACTTTTTGAGCTTTGTGATTCTATCAGGCAAGCATTTCCCCTAGTGACTTAAATGTCCCTTAGCGTTTTTCTATTCTTAGAATCAGAGGATTGAGAACTGGAAGAGACCTTAAAAACCACCTCTAAACAGATGTGGAAACTGAGGCCCTGAGAAGTGGTCACTTGCCCCAGAGCAAGGTTGTGATGTAGCTCTTGACTTGGAGCTGGGAGAGAGCTGGATTCAAATCCTAATTCATATACTAGTTAGCTATGTGTTCATGACTTATTGTTGCTTTTTCAACTTTTTTTTTCTTGGTCTACATCTGTGAATTCTCTGTGTGAAAACTTAATTCCTTGCTGCAGCTCATTTGTACCTTCAATTCTTTTTAAAAAGTATTTTATTTTTCCAAATACATGCAGAGAGAGTTTTCAACATTCATTTTTGCTAAACCTTGTGTTCCAATTTTTTCCCCCTCTCTCTTCCTCTCTTACCTCCCCAAAGCAGCAAACAATCCTATATAGGTTACACATGTGCAGTCCTTCTAAACATATTTCCATATTTGTCAGGTTGTGCAAGAAAAATCAGATAAAAAGGAGGAAAATGTGAAAGAAAAAAAAACAAGCAAACAGACAACAATAACAAAAGATCAAAATACTATGCTTTGATCTACATTCATTCTCCATAGTTCTCTCTGGATGACGATGGCACTTTCCATCACAAATCTACTGGAATTGCTTTGAGTTGCCTCATTGTTGAAAAGAGCCACATCCATCACAGTTGATCATCGAATAATCTTGTTGTTACTGCTGTACCTTAAGTTCTTAAAGCAGAGATTCTTAACTTTTTTTCTATCTTGGACCCATGTTTTCAGTTTGGTGAAGCCTATGGTCCCATCTCTTAATCAAATAAGCAAAACACAATTAATCAGTTAATTTAAATACATGTAATTTCTTTTTGGTGTGTGTTTCAAATGAATTTATTTTACTCTGATGCAAAACAAAAGCTTTTACTAAAGCACAGAGACCAATTTAATCATGAAGGTCATTAAAAATTTCAGAAGAAACAAATTATAATGATGTCTAGTTATCAGAATCTAAAAGAAAGAAAGAAAGAAAGAAAAGCTAAGTTCATAGATCCCAGGTTAAGAACTCCTTCTATCTGGGGATTCTGAAAGGTTGAGTGGATTTTGAAGGACAAGGTTACTAGTTTAGAGAAGGCTTGAACTCTGGACTTCCAAATTCCAAGGCTGGTTCCTTACTCTGCCTCTGTTGCCGTTGTTTTTATTACTGCTTAATATCATCCAGGTAGGAAGTGACAAGATTGAAATTTGAACCCAGCCCTAATGTTCCAATTCCAATGCCTTTTCCAATTCTGGGATGATACAATGTATATGGTACAATAGTGTGTTACAATGTAAAGAACCCAGGATTTAGGAGTGAAAGCACTAGGAGTCAGAGCACCTAGATAGCTTCCCAACTTTCTGTCTGTGAGACTTGGACAAGTAACAAACCTGTGCTTCATTTTACTTATCTGTAAAATAAGGGGGTTGGAAAATAAGACCTCTAATGTGTTTTCCTTCTTTAAATCTATGATCTTCTCTCTAGCAGGAAGACTTCTGATCACTATTCCCATAGTAGTCGGATGAAGAGAAGGAAACTTAGAGTGAAAATTTTTTCTCTAACTAAACTTCTTAAAAGACCTAACTTCATCTAGTCCCAGGGGCCTATAGACCTGTATTTATTTATATGGTCTTTTTTTTTTTTTTTTTAGTACTATGACCACAAATTCGTTTGTGGCTAGGTACACAAGCCATTTGAAAGGCATACTTGGCAGGAGGCTGAATCATATATCCGGAGTCAGGAGACTGGACTTAAATTGTAGGTAGTTATAGAATGGAGAAGTGGAAGGGTCCCAAAAGGTCATTTTGCCCGGCCTTGACCTTTAATGAATAAACAGAATGATAGAGATAAGTTGTCCAAAATCACATAGAACTAGTGACAGAGCTAAGCCTCCTAACTAATTCCAAATGCTCTTTTGACTACACTAGAAATTCTGAACCAAAGGGTCAAGGTGAGCCATAGTGATGACTTGGGAATACTTCTGGCCCAGGGGCCTGAATTTAGCCATCTTTTACCAAACCACCAAAGGGTGCTGGAGTTTCTTTCTGGCTCTGGTGTTTAAGAAAGATGAACTCTTGTGGCTGGCCTTGGTTTTTTAATCCCCTTGCTTTGAATGTTCACTTATCTTACTTTATAGCATTTTTTTTAAAGCCTTTTGTTTTTACCTCATGATTATTTCTGGTAGTTGCTTATGATGTGGATGACATTTTACCCTAGTAGCCCCACATTTTTCTGCTGAAAATGTTATTGGTTTTCCAGAACAATTACTGGTTTTCCAGTTACTCAGTTCTACCAGTTAGTAGGCTTTAAACTTTCTCCTTTTTCCTCACTTGGGTCTGGATTTGGTTTAGCCAGCCATAGCTAGTCTCTTTAAGTTATTTTCCAGTTCCTGTCATAACAAAGGCCTAAATTCCTCTCATTTTCCTCTTCATAAAGGGGAACAAACATGGATAATATGATTTCTAGTTTGGTGCCTTTGCAATATTACTGCAATTAGATTAGGAAATGATTAAGCATCGCTTGGTCTGCAGTGTTGTACACAGACTTTTTTTTTTTTTTTTTTTATGCATGTATGTGTGTGTGTGTGTGTGTGTGTGTGTGTGTGTATGTGTTCAACTCCCCTTAGCTATTTCTGCTTTTGGATTTTCCTTTTAATTTGTGTTATGTACTTAAGTGTAAAGACACATTATGATAATTTTCATTGAACAGACTATGCAATAATCAGAAAAGCTCCTACTTATATCAATACTAAAAAGTTGATGTGTTTTCTCAAGACAAAACTGTGTGCAATGAGTTTACGTATCTTTATTCCCATTTTAGAGGTGATAAAAATAAGTCTCAGAGAGGGAAAAGAACTTGATCATGATCATCTAGGAGGAAATTAAGCTAGTTCTTCTGAATCCCAAGGCCATTCTCTCTGCCTCTCTCTCTCCTTTCTTGCTTTTCTTTTTCTCATTCCCCTTTTTTCTCTATCTCTGTCTCTGTCTCTTGTCTTTTTGTATCTTTGTCTCTGTGTGTCTATCTCTGTCTCTCTGTCACTCATTCTCTTTGTCACAAGTCCCTTCTTTAAACTAGAGGTTCAGAAGAATTGATAGGAATGTCAATGGCCATCCCCAACCAATACTACAAGAATCCTTTCTTTGACAAATGATCTAATTTTTGCTTGAAGACCTTCATCATCATCATCATCATCTCATCCCATTTATGTAGCAATAGCACTTTATATGTATCATCTCCTTTGATACTCTCCACAACCCTGTGAAGTAGGAAGTATTATTCTCATTTTACAGATGAGGAAACTTGATTCTGAGACAGGTTCTATGACTTGCCCAGATCTGCACAGTCAGTAAATGACCAAGGCCAAATCTGAACTGACGTTTTTGTTACTCCAAGTCCAGAACTCTTCCATACTTTATCATAGCTATCATGGCAAGGGGAGGGGGGGAGAGAGGGAGGGGAATGCCTCATTTCCAGAGCCATAGCTCCTTCTGGGGCATGTATAGTAGAGCACTGGCTTTGGAGTCAGTAGACTTAGATTCAAATCTCACCTCTGATTGCTTTCCACCTTTGTGATCCAGGGAAATCCCTTTATTTTTGCTTATCCTCAGTCTTCTCCACTGAGGTTTGGACTAAATGCCCCAACTCTCAGTCTTTGATTCCAAGATCATTATTACGAAGTTTTTCCTGACATCAGGCCTAGACTTGTCTCTGATGCTTTCACCCGATGCTCCCAGTTCTGGGGAAAATAGTACATATCAATCCCTCTTCAGGGACTTTTCCAAATACTCAAAGATGACTTTCATGGCCACTTTCTCCAGCCTTTGTGGCCCCTTTTTCATAGCCTTATATCCCTTTAAGATCACTGGTTGTTTCTTTTACTTCCTGCTTCAGTCACGTTTGTCCCTCTTCACCCCTAGTAACCCTAGCAGAGAAGAAAACATTTGACATGTGATATGTTTACAAAACTTATTTCTTAAAAACAAAATCTAGACAAAACCCAAGAACTGTTTCCAGTTCCCAAGATCCACTCCAAGGAATAGCACTTATTATAAAGAATTAAAAGAGTTAAGTAGGTTCTTGGTGATTATAAAAGGGTGTCACTTTAGCAATTAAGATAATGTAAGGAGATTGTGTTTTAAATAGCTGGCTCAAATGTGCCTTTAACAGAACCAAGGCTGAAAGCTCTGGCAGCTTTTGCCAAAGGAAGGGAGCCTTTGAAGAAGGAAGGAAAGGAGATGACTGACAGTTGCTTAGGGTCTTGCAAGAGGACTCCGGATAGGTGGAGTCCCTTTCCCCCTATATCTTGCAACCAGTGGATTCTTCACTCTGATCTGGTTCCAGCGGCGACAAAGGGAAGGTCCTGTTTGTCACTGGACAGGAACCGTCATTTATTGGTGATGGAAAACTTAGAATGAGGAGGATGAAGGAAAATATTAGCTTCCTTTGACCTATAATGATAATCAACATACAGCCCATTTATGTACATTATTCTATTTGGTGAGCTCAAAACTCCATTAAGTAAATAGTGGGAGATTTTCCCAATGAGAAAGATAAGTAGTGGATAAGTAGAAAACCAGGAGCATGGTGGGAGAGTAGTTTCAGACCATAGGAGTGGAGATTTAGGACTGGAAAGGATCAAGACTAGCCCATTGCTATTTTACAAATGAAGAAAAAGAAACCCAAAGTGAAAGTGTTTTTTTGTTTTTTTAAGGTAGTAAACTCTCTTGAATCAGGAGCTCTTTCTTGATTAATAAAAGTAGGACTTTGGACAAGTTACTCTCCTTCAATCTCAGTGATGAAACTATAAGACTGGACTCACTGATCTCTGAAGTCCCTTCAAAGTCACCTAAGTGATTTGCTTAAGCCCTTCTGAGAAGTCAGTGGTAGAGTCAAGTAAAGAATTTGTGTCCTGTGATTCCCAAGTCAGGTGCATTATTTGATGCATCACAACAGAAGCCCCTGTTTTATTTTATTTGTCTATTTTAATTGAGGTGGTTTTTTTAAAAATCTGAAATGTACTTCCTACCAACTTTCTGGAAGTTAAACCTGCCAAGCTACAAAAGATTAGTATCTGAGGTCCCATATTTGGGTAATACTTTGTCATTTTCTTTTGGAGAAGTTATCTTAAGGTGTGATTCATTAGAGGAAAACACAAGACAGGGAATGTTTGGCCTTGCTAGCTCCAAATCATATCTTCAATGAACTCTATTATGGAGGAAGAGCATTTGGGGACAGGGATACCAAAGAAGGATGTTCCCATCATAAAAGGAGTTCACAGACAAGTTGGGGAGAAAGCATAGAACTTTGAAGCTGGAAGGCACTTGGGAAATCATTTAGTCTGACATCCCTCCCCCCTTCTTTTACAGATAGAGATATTGAAAGGGAATTGCACACAAGAAGTTAGTGGCAGATCCAAGACAAGGATTTGGCTTCCCCATATGATTCCTACTTTTACTTGAAAGTAAAAGAAAGTGTGGGGCAGCTAGGTGGCGCAGTGGATAGAGCACCAGCCCTGAAGTTAGGAGGACCTGAGTTCAAATCTGGTCTCAGACACATAACAGCTGTGTGACCCTGGGCAAGTCGCTTAACCCCAATTGCCTCAGCAAAAAAAAAGTAAAAGAAAGTGTGAATAGACATGGAACTATGGAACTTACTGTATTCCTAGTGCCTGGTACCCACTAGGTGCTTAATAAAATGTTGTTGTTGTTATTTGTCCTTTGTTCTCAAAGAGGACCATGACATTAGGGAGGTGATACCATGACATGCAAGTGAATTGGATTTGAGTGAGAGAGGGCTGTGCAAAGTCATCTGTCTCACTTTCCCCTCTAGAGCCATCTGGATCCAGTGGCAATGTACATATCAAGATGACTGGAGATGGCTTAAAAAATATTTATTGATTGGTGGATTATAAAGGGAAGTAAAGGGAGTTCACTGGACCACAGGGCCAGTGAAGACCTTAGAGATCATTTAGTACCATCTGCTCATTTTACAGGTGGGTAAACTGAGACCAAGAGAGGCAAAGTGATACATACAAGGTTTTTGTTCTGCTAGTATAGCCATTAAGAACTCAGGGTCATCTCCATCTAAATTGGAAGTGTTGGGGGAGTGTTTGCCGCACTATCATGTCCAATTCTATGATTAATCTTGAAACAAAAACCAATTCTGAACTATACTATAGACCAGCCTCCTGTAATAGCGCTATTTCAGAATATCAGCCCTGCCCAACACTAAAGTCCCCGCACCAGATAAAACATTGTTTATTTTCTGTGGCCTTCGATATTCCTGATCTATGAGCTCTTTAGTGGGTGAGGGGTCTTGGCTTCCTTCCATCCTTGTCTTAAGGCCACAGGACTTCTGGGTACAGCAAGGACACCCACACTTGTCACTGCTCTCCTGGAAGCAGAGGCCGGTTCAAGCACTTACTTTCTGAGCCTTGTCTGCCTGCTGGCCTGGGAGACAACTCCCTTGATTTCCTGGGATCCTCAGCAGAAGCACATGCACTTTGCCCACTTGCAGGGTGCCCTGTTGGCTCCCTTTGGTATTTTTTCAAGGTGTGGGTGTGTAGAGCCTCAGGCACAGTTGGACAAGATGCAGCTGTGTATAAAAAGTCAGCCTGCCTGCCCTCTGAGCTTTCAGAACTTGCTTTCTTCTTTTCGTTCAGATTGCAAGGACATCAGCATCTGCTTCTGGTGGATGATCAAATCCCTGATTATTTTCAAGCTGATGCCTTTATGGAGCTTTTTAACTCTCCAGAACACGTTCTGACCCATTTGCCCTGTTGAGCTTCATGACAGTCCTGTGAAGTGGGCAGGAAGATCTCTGTTTTATGGATAAGGAAACTCTGGAAGGGAACTGAAGTGACTTGTCCCAGATTCCACCTTGAGTTAGTGGAACAGCCAGGATCAGGAAATCTGACTGTCCTGACTTAAAGCCTCAATGCCACAAAGCTCTCAGTTCTTTCTGAAGTTTAAAGTTGAACCCAGACCTCTTATCATAGGGTGTCATTATTTTAAAAACACCCATTATTATTCCCCAAATCACCTTGGGACACAGACTTAGCTGGTAGAAAGATTGGGTGATTTAGAAGGAGCCCGTCACTCTTTAAAAAAGAACTTAGAATCTGATACAGATGGTGGGCAACATATTGTAGAAAGAATATCAGTTTAGTAGGCAAGAACTGTGGATTTAAATCCCAGCTCTGAAACCTACTAGCTGTGGGATCATGGAGAAAATTACTTAACTTCTCTGTTTCCTCAGTTATAAAATGGGGATGTGAATACTTGGACTATCTACCTCACACAGATATAGCATAAAGAAAGCACTCTAAACATTTCATTGCCATATAAATGAGTGATGTTTTGAAATCAATGAACAGGGTCTAATAATCCCTCTCCCCCCAAACTGTATTATATAGATTAGAAAGCTTGTGTTGGAGAATGTTGGGACCCAAAGGCGGAGATTATCTAATTCTCAACCCACTTATTTTGCAAATGAAAAAAGGGAGATTCAGAGAGATGATTCAAATCACTTGGCTAGCTAGAAACAGGAATTCAGTTCCAGGATCTCTCCTTTAATTTCATTTGAGTTTTCAGGTTGGTCTACCATTCCATGCATCAAAGGTGGAAATAGGGGAGAATTGCCTCTGTAAAACTCTTTGAATCTTAAAACCCCATATAAACTCATCTTATAATTATTTTTATTGTTACCCAAAATATTTTCTTTCTTTATGTTGCCAGTCAAAATCAATGATCCAGATGGTTTAGGGCTAACTAAGCCACCGAGTGTGGCTTCTCCCTTCTTGTTTTGGGTTCTTGAAGGGCCTAGTGCAGGGCCAAAACAGCTCAACATTAATAATACTCTTGGGAAAGCAGAATTTTGCTCACCCTGGATGGCAGATGGGTCAGCTTGCTCTCTGGGGCCTAATGTCTTGCATGGTGCTGAAATGCCAGTTCTTGGAACGAATACTGCTTATCCTGACTGACTCTGCTCTCAGGAGCCCAGAGTCCCTTTTGTGAATATCTCCTCTTCCTTCTCCAAATGTAGCAGAACAGAGCAAAACTGGGTTGGGAGCAGATGTGCCTTCTAAACAGGAACCTTTTAATCGCACTGATTAATGAGGTTTCTTGGCTCAACTATAGCTCCCAAGGTTCATTGCTTAGATTAAAAAATAACCAAAAAGCCACGTGACCCAACAAACTGAATACTTCCTAAGAGTGGGAGGAAGCACATGGACTGGGATTTGGTATCCCTCTTGAGCCATCATTTATACCTCCTTCCTCCGCCATCATGAATACTGCCCCCTCTAAAAAAGGGGAGAAAACCTCAAGTACTTCTATTTCTCCTCTACAGGAAGAATAAAATACACAGGATAGATCTGTTGGGAGGAGCCTAGATTTTAATGCTTTGTTTTCAATCGAAGCAGGCTTTTGGAGGGTGGTGGTGGGTAAGGGGCATAATATTTGGAGAGCTATCAATATTTCATAATATTATATATCTTGTATTTCTCTTCAGTGCATTTTCATTTCCATTATGTTCTTTGATCTTTACAGAATCTCTGGGATGTAGGCGAGGGAGGCGTTCTTCCTGGAGAGGCTGTCTTTGATTTTTGATGGATTACTCCCATGAATGCTGATATGGTCAGGTGGTCAAGAAATATTTATTTAGAGATTTCTATGTGTCAGGCATTTTGTATAGTTCGCCGGAGTTACAAAGAAAAGTAAAAAGCAAGACCTGCCTTCAAGGAGCATACAGTCTAATGGGCGAGGCAAGATGTAAATAATTAGGTGTAATACATGGAGGATCTATACTAAGAAGATGAGTATTATATGAAAGGGCTGTAGTCATTTGCAACTGGAAGACTAGGAAATAAAAAGCTTTTGCAGAAAGTGGATTTTAACTGAGCATTAAAATAAGACTGGGAAACTAAAGGGGGAGGTGAGATTGCAAGAGCATTCCAGGAAAGGAGGCTGATTTCTCAAGACCATATAGCTCTTGAGAATGATTGGATAAGTGAGGATTTTTTAAAGATGGGGAGACATGGAATCGATACAGATTGTGCCTTATCCATGGGTACTAATTCTTTGTAATTCTTGACAATCCATAAATTTCCCATAGAGGATCTACCCAACATGCAGAAGGCCTTTGAATTCTTACCATATTTCATGGACCTCCAATGTATTACTTAGTTTGGGGATCTACTATCTTTTGCTCAAACTATACCACTGATCCATCTTTCCTTTTGATCTGATGTTGTCTTCTTTATCATTTCTTATACTGGAGTCTTTCCATGGCCTTTTGGTTCATTTGCAATTCTTTGGGTATTGGAGTGTCCTGTGATTGATAGCCATAGAGAAAAACTGGGATAATACTCTACTATTTTACCAATACTGTAATCTCATCTATATGAGTGTTCTCTTCAGTGATGCAGAATTCCAACTCATTGTACTAATTATTAAATGAAGTAATATGTTTAAAGAACTTTGCAAACCTTAAAGCATTATATAAATGCTAGGTGTTATTGTTATTATTATTACCCATCTTGTGTGACTTTCATCAAAGAAGTCAGTAATTGAGGGTCCACTTAATGTTCTGGAAGCTTTCCTTGATTTCTCTTGAACACTTATAGAAGACCATTGGAGTCCACAGCCCATCCACTATCCTTCATTCTTGGTTCATGACCGCCCCATCTTTTTTTTTTTTTTTTTCAGTTATACCTTCCTTAGACTGATCTTTCCATCATTTCTCCTACATGATTGGTTTTTAATGCTGTATTCCACTCTGCTCTTGCCTCCCATGCACCTTTCTTGCCTTTTTCAGCATCTTTAACTGCAGTTGTTTGGACATTATCTTATTCTGTACATCCTAATTATATGCCACTTGAAGGATGTTGATGTAAAGTAGGAGAGGTCTTTCAAGAAGAAGTTCAAAATGATTTTTTAAAATGAATTTTCTCAAAGACAATCCAGCCCATTATCTTCCTGCATTTTTGAGCCTCTTAACCAGTTCTTGCTGTTATTTTTTAGTGCCTATACAGATGTGTGTATTTATGTGTATATACATACACAAATATGTTATATCATTCAGTAATTTCAGCCATTTCCAACTCTTTATGACCTCATTTGGAATTTTCTTGGAAAAGATACTGAAATGATTTGCCATTTCCTTCTCCAGTGTTTTTGTTTTTGTTTTTGTTTGTTTTTAATTAACAACTGAGGAACTGAGGCAACTAGGGGCAAAATGATTTGCCCAAGGCACTAATAAGTATCTGAGATTATTTTTGAATTTAGGTCTTCCTGACTCCAGGCACAGCACTCTATCCATTATGGCACCTAGCTGCCATCCCCCCCCCATCTATATATCAATACATCACTACCTGTATATACATATACACACATATATAGCATGCTATCTTACAGTGTATATGTATGGCATACTGAGTGTAGTTACTATGTATAGCACTGTGGTGCCATATATAGTACATATAATATGTATGCTATATATATATATAGTATGTGTAGTAGTATATAGCTATACATATACTCTATAGTTATATATAGTATATTTACATATGGGATGTGTGTATGTATGTATATATACCTGCTGTATATAGTATGTATATACTATGTAGTAATTATATATAAGACACTATGTATAGTATATATACATAATAGGTAGTAACTATATAACCTATAGTACTTATGTAAAATATATACAATATATTGTGACTGTATATAATATATAGTAAAATAGTTATGTGTATGTGAATGATACAATATATAGTGACTGTATATAATATATAGCAAGATAGTTATATGTATGTGAATGATGCACACATGGCACAAACACACTCTGGTTGATCAGCTTTATCATTTAGACAATAGGAAGTCCTCATTTTTTGTTTTTTCCTGTATGGATAGTTAGGCCAAGCTCTCTTAAATGAATTTCTATCTCATGTGGTAATATGCTGGAGCTAAATGCAGGGAGTATCATTTGCAAATAAGAGCATTTGGAAGAGTATCTTACCAACTAGAGGAAATCTGTGTTTGACTTGGACTCAGTGCTGAATTTCCTCCACAAGAACAATACATGGCCTTTGGTGTGCATCTATCTCTTGCTTTCAGCCTTGCTTGATGGTATTATGTAGAGGGTGGGGGTATTTTTGATTTGGGAAAGAGAGACACAATGTTAGAGGACCATTAAGGTGACATTTTATTCTACTGAATCAGATGCTCAACAACAACAACAACAAAGCGTTATTGCTGTCTTTTGTTTTTATATCACCTTCGTTTTTGAAGCTAAACCTCCTCCCATCCCTTCCCAGGAAGCCCTGTGTTGTAACAAAGAATAAGAACCAAGTGCTTTTTGCAGGCAAAAAACAAATGCTACAGGAGCTGGAATTTTTGACATCTTTCCATCAGTTGTGTGATGGCAAAGATGTCTACTGTGGAAATATCACTTGTGAAAACCTATTTGTTCCCTTCTAATATCCTCATCAAGGATGCCCTTGATGCATGTGTAGATTATCCTCATAAAAATTTTATATAGATGGGAAAGTCGGCATATGGGTCGATAGTGATTGATGTTCTCTGGGTTGTCTTTATTTATTTATTTTTAAGTTTAAGATCTGAGGGTTTTTCCATGCCTTTTGTTATCTTTTCTTTCTTTGGCTACTTTGAGATTCATTCCCTCAGCGCCTTAACAATTGTCATCTCCAGTATGGCTCGCGCGCACGTGTGTGTGTGTGTGTGTGTGTATTTAATTGGGCCATGTTTCTCATTTTTGTTTTCTTCAATACCTTTTACATTTACTCAGGATGGGGGAATATTGATATTAAAAAGGGAACTTTTGCACCAGGGAATAGCCTAACATCATTGAGAGCATTGTACAATTTTCCAGTTGCTATCTAGTACCTATTGAATTTTTATTCTAGCTCATTATCTATCTGCAATGTGTATCTAAGATATGATGTACTGGGTTGCCCATTCAACCTATTTTCTTAATATGCAAAATGTGTATTCTTTAGCCGCTAGATTTTGTTCCTGTATGGATCACTAAGGCATTTTTTTGAGTTTTTTTGAAGTTACCATTGAAGACACTGTTGGGATCAGGACAATATCATCTTCAAACTGGACTATCTTTAGAGTCTCACTCTAAAGCAGTACAATATATATGGAATATATTGTATTGGAATATAAGGACCCCCTTTTCATATCGAATTTTGTTGACCTCTATATGATAGTGCTTCTACTATTAGCTTCTGTGGATTGATAAACTACCTACCTGATGACAAAAACTTAGTAGAAATTCAGTAATGTTTTTAAATGAATTTGTATTTTATTAATTATAACAGCACTTATGTATATTGGGGAAATAGTAATACATATGTGTGAGACATGATTCAGGGAACAGAAGTTGTGTTTGCTTATTTATTATACTGAGTCATGCTGCATATTTTGTTGGAACTAAATTTGGAACTAAGGAAAAACCAAAATGATGATACGTGGCGTGCATCTGACTTTATGGATCCCTTACTTTCAGTAACTCCACAGCCTCTTGGGAGTTCATAGAGTGCACATTGAGATTTGACTTTTTGTGTGTGATTATGTCTGACTCTTTGTGACCCCGTGTAGAGTTTTTTTTTTTTGGCAAAATACTGGAGTGGTTTGCCATTTCCTTCTCTAGTTCATTTTACAGATAAAGAAATTAAGGCAAACAGGGTTAAGGCAGCTGTCCAGGGTCATACAGCTAGTAAGTGTTTGAAACTGGATTTGAACTTAGTCTTCCTGACTCTAAGCCCAGTTCTCTATCCACTGAAGCACCTTGTTCTATCAGACATGTGGAGAACCATTGATCAATAGGTAATCTTTCATCTGTTTAGACTTTTTTCAGGACATTCACCATGGCACTAATGAACGGTTTGGGGGAGAGTATGCTTTATGTTATTTAATATTGATGCCCAGAAGATCATTAAAGCTGTCTCTTTGCATTTGTCCTGAAATCTTGGGTCTTAAAATATGGATATTTGATAGCTTGTTTGCTGAGAATCTTTAAAACTATTAGAGTTAGCCAAGTCAAATGTTTTTAGTAGCCAATAAACATAGAGGAATTGTGTATTCTTAATGCCTTTCAGTCAGTTGTGCGACCACAAAGGTGTGATTTGCTCTAGAAAATCACTTAAGAAAGTCTCCCTGTTTCTTGCTCATATTTTCATCAAGGATAGCCGTTATGTATGTGTGGACCATTACCATAAAGGTTTTCTATTGATTAGAATGAGATAGGTCAATCACTGATGTCTTTCCAGCATCTTTCTAGATTGGTTTTTCCCACTTTTCCTACTTTGGGATCTCTTGAAAATCCATCCCCTGTGTGCTTTCCAAAGTGTTTTCCTTCCATGGATTTGTTCTGTATGTATTTGGTCAAGGATAATTGCTCTTCCTCACTTCGTCTTTTTGAGCACTATGACTACTTAACATTATACTTCAGGTACTGAGGTGGCAAAATCCAAAAGTAATAGCTCTACTGTCTGTTCCATTTCATACCAATTTATTGGTTGCCATCCATTTTTATTTCTATGTAGTTTTCAGATAATTTGGTTTAGCCAACTGTCATATTAAGCTTTCTGGGCTTTTGACATTTCTACCCTTTTTTGAGCTTTTAATGAGGTGATATTATTTGGGCACTTTGTCATTTCTCCTGTAAAATTTTGTAAATAAAACACCTCCTCGAAACTAGTGTTACTTAGGTGCAATGTTTTACCTCTTGGCAAGGAAATCAAATATCTGCTGGATGAGGTGGGGTCTGGACTTTTGGTTTCCTTGTTGTGACAATTATTTAGAACAGTTAAACTTCTCTGTGAAATAGTGATAAACTTAGTGGCTTTAATCCATTTCCACTAGTCAGTCAACATCTTGTTTTAAATAGTTTGGGTTGGGGCTATTGGAATTGCTTCCAGCATTGTCTTCTTAACTTTTACCCTTTCTTTTAATCTGGTATTGATTGTTGACCTTTGCTCCAACCAGTCCATGATCTGACTGCACACAGACAGCTGATTTGGAAATGACACCCTCAATGGTAACCAGTCATTTCCTGTCTGTTAAGAGAGAAACAATTTAATTTTTTCTGATGTCGTTTGATGGGGGCTTCATCCAGTGCCTTCTGTCTCTCTTATGAATACTTCATTCAAGATATACAGGTGTGTAAGGCTTCTGAGCATTCTATAATTCTTTGGCCTCTTTGAAACATGAACCACACGTGCTAGGATTTGGTGGATGATTTCTCTTGTCTTCATATTGAAATTTCCAATTATCAAGATCTATGTTGACTTTATTTAGCACCCAAGTGTCATGGATTTAGCAGCCTAGTGGGCTGCTGACCCCTTTCCCAGAATCGTTTGTCGATGCCTAAAATAAAATACACAGAATTACAAAGCAAAGACTGTATTGAAATAGTTCATTGTCCAAGTATTTTTACCAGAGTATTTAAAAAAAAATGCAATTTTATAGACCTTAGGCTAAGAGCCTTGATGGAAGATCATAACAAATTCTGCATAAAATTCCTCTACTTTGTCCTTGAACATCGGTAACAGATGTTGGTGCCAAAAGATGAACTTATCTTTATGGTAGATGTTCAGGCTCACCAAGAGCATTGCAAGGTGAGTTGAGTGAGAATACAATTCAGAGATGCTTCATGAGAACTGTCGTATGAGAAAACATACTTATGGATCCTTTTTTCAGTTGGTGTGTGGGAAGGTGATTGGATCTTCTGATAGGAAATTTTGATCATTGGG
Organism: Myrmecobius fasciatus; assembly: GCA_023553655.1. Classification (NCBI taxonomy): domain Eukaryota; kingdom Metazoa; phylum Chordata; class Mammalia; order Dasyuromorphia; family Myrmecobiidae; genus Myrmecobius; species Myrmecobius fasciatus. The sequence continues at coordinate 610,282 of JAJPUD010000552.1, forward strand.
CAAAGGTCTTACTTATGGAAATAAATTAATGTTTGCAGATGTTCTAAAAACTATGCTGTACTCATTAACTCTCCCTCCCCCCCCCCTTTTTAGTCACTTTGTCATTGTCATTAATGAAAAGGAAAGGAGTATGAAGATCTGAGGACCATTTTGTTCATCGATTTCATGGGGGAACATGACCAGTTCATGGATTTCTCACCTAGTCTCCCATCTCACAATGTTGCTTTCTGGACTAAGCTAAATTAGTCCATGGGTAGGATTCACAATCTGTTACTGGAACTCTACTTACAGCCTTTGTGACTTAATAGCACCCAACAGAGGACTGGATAGCACCCAGCAGAACTTGATTTTCACTAGCATAGCCTTTAAGGATCCATGCCCCCCTCCATGGCACTATCTCATTTCTCAAATAGGATAGAGATTTTTATAGGGAACATAATAGGTACCACTTCCAATTTATAGGTGGAGAAATTGAGACACTTAATATATTAACTTATCCAAGTGCCCATAGCTAGCCAACAACAGTTAGACTAAGGAAATATTGAATTCTAGCTTAAAGGCCCTTTTTATAAACACTGTCAGTCTAGTGGGATTGTGGAAGAGGAGAAAAATTTAAATATACTAATATTGTTTGGTTTTTTCCCTTGAGAAAAGGATGTTTCTTCTCTGCCTCTTCCTCCTCTACCTACCAAAATAAGAAGCAACAGGGAAATAGTTTTTTAAAAATTATAATTACCAAATTATAAATCTGTAAAGGCATTTTAAAAGAAAACTAGGATTTTCAAGGGTATCCATTCATTGAAGCTTATGTCAGAAAGGAAACCCCAAGAGTCTTTAATTGGATGAACCGTTGTGTCCAATCTGATATCCTTACTGATTTGGACTTATTGGAATTTATAGAACACTGGACTGGGAATCAAAAAAGACTGAGTTGAAATGTCATTTCAGATACTCACTAATTCAGACACTAACTAAATATGCTATCCTAGATAAAAATCATGTCTCTCTGAGCCTCAATTTCTTCATCTGTAAAATAGTAATATTAATGATATCTATCTCAAGGCTTATTGAGTAGACTAGATGAGATGTTTATAAAAGGCTTTTCAGATTGTAAAATGTTATGTGAATTTGAAGTGATAATGATTATTTAAGGATTATTTTCCCCAGTCCCCAACACACACACACACACACACACACACACACACACACACAGAGTTTTGTAACACAGCTGGAGAGCTCACTGTCTTCTTAGAGCCTATTCCTGGCTTTCTCCAGCTTAAGTGAGACTGTACCAACAATGCTTTGGCCCTGATTGGTGCCAGTCTGAACCTTGTTGTAAATGTAAGGATTTTTGTTTTGCTTCCAGACATACAGATGTGGAAATAAAATCTATCCAGACCAATTGAGAGAGAGAGAGCAAGAGAGACAGACAGACAGACAGACTCCGTGTATGTGTGTGTTTCTGTCTGTTTTCTGTCTGTCTATTTCAAGGATGGTGGGGTGTGGACCAAGGACTAATGTCTTATTCCAACAGTAAATTTGACTTACTCTGGTCTGGTTTAGTTTAGCTTTTTTGATCATGGACAGAGTGATTGGTGTTAGGGTTTGTTTTTGTTTTTGTTTTTTTAATTGAAGGTAGGGGATGGCTATGGACTAGAAGAAGCTTACCCACAGTTTAGTGCCTAAAGCTATCCCACCTCTGATCATCCTTTTGGATCTCTGAAATGATTGGACTCTGAACTGGACTTAAACCAAAGTGTCCTGAGTAAGAGAGTTGAAAATAGCTGCAGGGGACAATATTGTGGGTGGTCAGATGGTCCTCTTTTGACTCTGCTTTCATTGTTAGAGGGCCAGGCTTCTGAAACCACAGAATGCCTGCGATGGTGGTCTTCTCAGAGAGTACCCCTGTTTTTGCTTTTAGCTCTAAGTGTGTAGCTGTTCAATAAATACTTTTTGAATTGAACAAACATTTACTGAATGCTTAATGTGGACCCAAAACTGTGCTGGGCCCTGTTAGAGACACTAAAGAAATACCTTGAATAGGTCTTGCATGTGGGATTGTGGCAAATGAAAAATAAATAGTGGGATAATTGACCCAAGAGATTCTCACTTCTGGGCCCATTACAGTCCAATGGTATCATTCCAATGGGCCTTCTTTTAAAAGGCTGTTTTATATAGAGGGAAAAGGAGGAATTCATGTCCTGTGTGGTGCTTAACTTCCATGGGCCTCAGCTTCCTGGTTTCTTAAGTTAGAAGGTGGGACCATATGACCTCTAAGGGTTTTCCCTGCTCGAAATCTTAGATTCAGTGATCACTTGGCCTATTAGTAGTAGCTTTCCATTCTTAAAGACTGGCCCTGTTCAGACAGCTAACCAGCCAGTCACCACTTGTCAATCTTCTTCCTCATCCTCTTCCTCCATGTATGTATATACATATACATTTATATCATCAATGTATATACACATGTAATTATATATGCACATGCATATATATGCAATACATGCTTAGAAACCCAATTTCTTCATTTTCAGGTAGGAGGTTAAAGCACAGAGGTTAAATGACCTGCCCAGAGTCACATAGCTAGCTAGTGAGACTGAATTTTAACTCAGTTCTTTCTAACTACAGATCCAGTGTTCCATCCACACAACCTTTTGATGGCCTTTATATGTGCACGTGACACACATGATATGGAAGCATATGAATTTAAAGCCTTTGGAGATCTAGAACAAGCATTTTAAAAGACTTGAACATTTTAGTGGTTGAATGTTTGTTGAAATGTCTAGGAGAGAAAAGTCACATTGTGCAATAGGAACAAGGGTGTGAGCCCAGAGTTCTCTCTGAAGTACTTGTTTCCTGGATCTGGGAGGGACAGTTCCAGAAATCAGTCACTTGTCTCCTAAGTGTTTGGGCTGGAGGTCCTCCAGGATTTGAGACCCTCAGAATTGCAATGAGCTGGATGATGTTTCTTAGGACTGTTGAGAGTAGAGACTGCTATACTTAGGCATTTTCAAAACTGGGCTCCCTGTTTCTGTTCTCCCTAAATTTAGTGATGCTCTCCATGGGTCTTTGTGGTAGAGAGCCAGCCTGAGTTCAAATTCCACTTCTGACACACATCCTCTGTGTGAGTCGATACAATATTTTTTTAAACTTTCAGTGTTCCAGGTAACTCTGAACTACAGATTGCAGAGAAGATATCAACCTACATCTGTAGAGGGATTTCCTCATTTGGGAATTTCCCATACCAGTTAAACCACAATCTAGCTCATAATACTATCCCTCTTCACTCAAAACCTTTCTGATTTTCATTCAGAGTCTAGATGATGATGCTAAATGGTACATGAGGGGTGTCAAATTCTGACCACGAAAATGTATCTGAACCAGATTAAAATAGAATTGGGAAATATATAACGCATGAAATAAAGATACAATCCAATATAGATAATGCTAATGTGTGATTTTCTAAGTCAATGTAGGACAGTCAGAGAAACTTATGTACAGTTTTCCTATGTGAAATTGGCACCCTTGCACAATTGTAGCACTCCTGGGAGGCTTACATTAAATCAGCAGTAATTAACCACCTTTTATTTGGCCCATTAAAGCATAGATTCACTGGATAGTAACACCTTACCTATTGTGAACACAGCTGAGAATGAGGAAGCCAACAATAAAAAAAAAAAAAAAAAAAAAAAAAAAAAGCCTCTAGACTAGGCTGGATGTCACAAAGTCCAGTTCAGCTCTCCCTTTATTAGGAGGAAAACAACTCTACCTTCACCTTGACCTTCAGGCCTTTAATAGAAGTAGAAATACTTTTGCTTTGCACATAATACAAACGCCTATTTTTCTGGTAGCTAAGTCCATCATAGTTTAGATTGAAAGGGGTAGGGTGGGGTGGGAGGAGGGGATCTAGTGGAAGTGAACTTTCATGAACTTTATCTGGAGATTTGGACTCTGTTGGGCCTTGGTTTTTGGTGATTGATTTGGGACCTGTTTCCCCAGTCCTGTTCGAGCCTCAGTTTTCTCGTTGAGGACACTAAATGATGTCCTTCCAGCATTAATATTCTATAAGACTCTGATGCATATTGGTAGCAACAAAAAATGAGTAGAAGCATGTTAGGAGGCAGGGACTATTTAAAAACAAACAAAACAAACAACAACAACAACAACAAAACAAAAAACAAACAAACAACAACAAAAAAAAAAAAGGCTCCCAAACTCAGCATGAGGGAAGAAAAAGAAAAAAAAAACAAAAACTAAACAAAAAACAAGCATTTATTAATCTCCCACTCTGTACCTAACACTGGGTTAAGTGCTTTACAAATATTATTTCATTTGGTTCACACAACATCCTGGGAAAGAGATGTTATTATTGTTCCCATGTTACATTTGAGGAAACTGAGGTTATATGACTTGACTATGGTCACATAGGTTAGTAAATATTTGAGGTCAAATTTGAATTCAGTTCTTGATTCTAGTCCCAGGGAGCTATCCATGACTTGCTGCCCCAGGGTACTAGATTTAAATTAGAGGGCTGTGAATTCTAGTCTCTATTTATTTTAGGTGAGTGACCTTAGATAAGCTGCTTCTTCCCCCCCCCCCCCCCCTTCCAGGATTCAGTTTCCTCAAATGTAAAAATGAAGGGTTTGGATTTTAGGTAGTAATTTCTAGTTCTTTTCTGAACCAAATCCTACAAACATCACATGAGGAGAAATACCCAAGTCTGGGGCTGTTTGTTACAGGTGCAAACCTAAATGGTCTCTGGGAGCATTCCTTTATCAAAGCACAGTATAATAATGAATCATAACTGTGCCGTGATTCCTCAAGGAAGGGTGAAATTATGTTCTGCCAACTCTATTTAAGACATCAGGGAATTATGAAATGCATTTGAAAAAGATTTCTAGTCAAAGTGGGTTTTTTTTTAAAAGAAAACTCAAGGATTATACTTCTGCAGGAGGCCATTCCTAACCCCCCCCCAGCTCCTAGTTCCTCCTCCACCTCCAGAAGATTACTTTGTAATAATTTTCTATTTTCTTTTATGATTATGTCCTGTTTGAAAACAGACTGTTACATTTGCAACTTTGTAGCATCAGCATTTGACACAGTGCCCAGCACACCCTAGGTGCTTAATAAATGCATGCTGTTTGGAGGATTAATGAAAAAAAAAAAGCCAGTGTTAGTGAATAAAAGAGTAAATCATTAACTGTCTAGAAAAACTCATACCGTCTAGGATAGCATTGACTTTAGTGTGTTTCCATGCTTTTTTCTTGATCAGACTTTATGTTACAAGAGTTAAAAGTCTTGCTCAAGCTTACACACACACACACACACACACACACACACACACACACACACACACCCTTTCCCAGCCTTTTTTACACCTTACACACTCCCACTTATTCTGTGACCTATTATGACCCTGACCTCCTGTCCCTCCCAGAAGAAATTCTGTCTCCAGCCTCCAGGCATTTTCACTGATTGCCCTCATGCCTGGAATACTCTCCCTCCAAATCTCTAAATCCCTTTTACAATCCCTGCTAAAATCCCCTCTTCTCTGAGAAGCCTTTCTGGATACCTCCTTAATGTTATAGTTTTCCCTCTTGATTATCTCTAATTTTTCCTCTGTGTATCTTATTGGAATATAGATTTTTGTATTTTTTTTTCTTTTTCTTTCTTTCTTTCTTTTTTTTTCTTTTGCATTAGATTGTAAACTCTCTGAGGGCAGGGATCATCTTTTGCCCATCTTTGTATCCCTATTGTTTAGCACAATGTTTGGTACACAGTAAGCACTGTTTGTTGTTTGACAATCAAATTGACTGATTTAGCTTTAAAAAGCTAAAAAGTAATTGTATTCTAAAACTCATATATGTATGTGTGCATATATGTACACATACACATACATATATGTTTATATATGAAATGCTGTATCTAATAAATCATAGTTCCCATCAGTTCACTTATGAAGTGCCTTATTTGGACAGAACCAGGCTAGATCTTGGGGATACAGTGACAAAAATACTGTTACCCCTGTCCTCAGGAAACTTTTACGATTGTGGCTTTTGTGGTTTTCAAAGCTCTTTCTTCTCTACAACTTTGTAAGGTAGTGCAGACTTCTCCACCCCCATCTTATAGATGAGCAAACTAAGGCTTAGATAAATGAACTGATTTTTTTCCTTTTTTGGTAGGTCCATAACTGGTAAGTAATTCAAATAGGACTTAAACTTGAGTCTTGTAAATTCCAAGCTTAAGGGTTTTGCTTCTTTTTTTTTTTTTTCCCTGAGACAATTTGGGTTAAGTGACTTGCCCAGGGTCACATAGCTAGGAAGTGTTAAGTGTCTGAGGTCACATATGAACTCAGATCCTCCTGACTTAAGAACTGGTGCTCTATCCACTGCACCTCCTAGCTGCCCCTGGTTTTGCTTCTTTTTTAAAAAAAGAAAAAGAAAAGAAAGAAAAATCCCAGCATCCAACCTATACCCCTAAACTGTTTCCTTCTCATAAGTGTCCCGGGTGTGTCTGGGGGAGGAGGGTCCTTATTTTTGCCCTTTATACTTCCTATCTATTAACTTTTTGGACTCATGCTTTCTAAATACACTTTATGTTGTCTCCTCTCATTCAGTCAAGAGGATAAAGCACTCTCATTGCTGTCAACTAAAATAGCTCAGTTTCTTTTTTCTGTAGCTTTCTTATATGAACATAAGAAAAATTAAAAGCAAATGGGGATCCCCCCAGTGTTCCCCTATTCCCAGTCCTATCTGCCACCATTTGGGGAAAATGTTTGTACCTGTATTTTATTTTCTCAGACAGTTTACAGATCAGCTAGACTATGCTGTCCCTCAAATTTTATGCCTGGCCCTTTAATGCCCTGTTCCTTGTGGTTTGGTTGATCAAAAAGAAAATAATAATTGACGTAATAGGATTGCAACTCCAGGACTCACAGAATGGCCTAGGGAGGGAATTTAAAGGTCTCTGGGGCAGGAACCCCAAATTCCTTTATGTCCCCCTCCCTCCAGTCTGTGCTGCCTTTTCCTTCCTAGGCCTTTGGTCTTTTCTCCTGGTTGGATGACAAGGCGGCATTGGGAAGCCGTTCCAGCCCCCGCCAGTGGGCCGAGTTGTTTTGGAGAAAGCTGCTAGAATCTGAGAACATGTGTGAGTCAGCCGTGTGCCCATGTTGGTCTGATTCTGTTTATGCTTCCCTGGAGAATTGGCAGGAGGAAGATGGCATCAACCAAGGGAGCTCAGGGGGGAATTGGGTGCCGGGAGACCGGGCGGCCTTTGGAAGGCGACAGCTGCTCCCAGGGGGCAGTGGGGTACAGGAGCAGGCCGGACTGGGGAGCTGGATCGGCAGCTCATTAGACCTCATACTTTACAAGTCCTTGGACAAACGGTGGTTAAGGCTCAGATGGAGAGATATAATCTAATATGCAGCAGGGGGACTGCAAGAATCCTGTTGAGTAAACATGGGCGTTCTCAATCTTGGGAGACTCATCCCACACAATATAATTTAAGGAGGGAGCATTACATTGGTGCTCAACTGGTGTGTGAGTTTCAAGATGTCAGTCTAAGGGCTGTGCATTTGGCCTTCTTGGATGGAGAAGGCTTTTCCCTGCCTCTGCTTGCATTTTGAAAGTGTGCTTTTAAAAATATAAACAAAGGCCAAAGGCAGCAGGAAGGAGTGCCAGGGCTGTCATTCAACAGAGTTGCTTTGCTTCTGGCTCGAGAAAAAGCCTCTTACTGGGTTTCTTGAAGTCTCTGTTTTCTTTACCTGCCTCTCCTACCTCGTGTGACCTTGGTCAAGTAACCTTTCTGGGTCTTAGTTTCCTTCTTTGTAAAATGAGAGGGTGGTACAAGGAACCCTGAGTTCCCTTGCAGCCCTAAATTTGGGTGAGGTGGGAGGAGAGGGGGAGGCTTGGGAAGAGAGACAGACTACAGTAGAGACACAGAGAGAGACAGAGACAGAGATACACGGAGAAACAGATAGACACACACACACACACACACACACAGAAACAGACACACCCACACAGAAGTTATGATGAAGAAGAGGAGGAGAGGAGAGAAAGAGACAGAGAGGCAGAGGGAGAGAGACAAAGAGCTAGCTTCCAAGAGAGACAAAGAGCTAGATTCCTTTAGCTCTTCCCCTACCACAAAGGACTTTAAATCTACCTTAATTAGGGGAAGCTGGAGGGTAAGGAATCATTTCATTTTGATATTAATGTGTAACAGATTTTATAGTTTACCATGTATTTTTGCAGCTACAATCTTATTTGATCCTCACACCTTGGTACAAAGGCTTCTGGGGCAGGGCTTAAAATTTCTCTTTTCCACATCATAGAATCTGGGAGAAGAGACCTCTGCAGGTCAGACTTTGCCATTCCCTAATTTCACATCCAAGGATACTGAGGCACAATATTTTGCTCACAGTCTCATGGAAACAGTGGTAGAGCTAGAACCTGAGTCCACTTTTCTTCTCTTTATCCTTTTTCCCTTTCTCCTTTTCTCAAGGCAATTGGGTTTAAGTGACTTGCTCAGGATCACACAATTAGGAAGTTTTAAGTATCTGAAGCTGCATTTGAACTCAGATCCTCCTGACTCCAGAGCCGGTGCTCTATTTACTACACCATCTAGCTGCCCCCACTTTTCTTAATTAAGTCTTTTCCATTGTGCCAAGCTGTCAACAAAATCTTAATTTGAAGGGGAAAAAAAAGAACGCTTCTTTGTTAGATCAGTTCAAAGAATCACAGGCTAATAAGCTCAGAGGTTAGCTCCATTCCAACCCACTTGTTTTAGAGCTGAGGAAACTGAGCCCAAGAAAATTCAATGTCTACCTAAAATCACCCAGGTTACCAGGAGGAGAAGATGGGGTTGAGCCCTACAGGGTTTGCCATTTGGGGGAGAGGAGGGAGGTAAGCCTTTAACCCTTTGGATTTCATTTCCTTGGCTTTTGTGAACCTGATTCAGAAGGATGTCATTCATAGAGTGTTATTGCTCTGCTGGCAAGCAGCAGCCATCTCTTGTTAAGTTGGGGGGTGGAATAGAGTAAAGGGGGCATTGAAAGGGCTCTTCAGGGCTCTGAAATGAGAGTAAAAAGGGAGTAGCCTTCTTTTTAATGGTACCTGAGTCTGAAAAAGAGGAGATTTCAATAGAGAAATCCTTTTCATTTTTTCCACTGCCACCATCCTGCTTCCCCCCACCCAAGAAAAAGAAGAAGTCCTTGCTTCCGGCTGACTTGCTGTGGTTTGTTGGTTGGTGGTAGTATGGTGGCAGGAGGTGGTAGGAGGAGGGAAAAGGGATGCTCACTTGGGCTGGATAGATGAATGAAGGAGCCTGTTAGGGGAATTGGGGTGGGGAAAAGGCAGAGATGCAGAGAGATGGAAGGATTAGGATTCCTGATGGAAACATCATTAGCATCTTCTGGTTTCCTGCCTCAGTAGAGGGGTGCCCTATAAAGTGGGAGCAAAGGAAGGAAGGGGAAAAGGGAGTGGGTGGCTTTCGTTGAGAGAAAACTGTTTTGAAAGGCTTGGAGAAGGTGGAGAGAATGCATCCATTGTTGGTGGCAGGGAAGAAAGGGCCTGTGGGGTCAGAGGATGGCCAAGAGCCCCCATTCTGTGGGCTGAGGGATTTAGTAGGCAGGGGTTTAGCTTGGGGCCTGGATTATGGTTGGGCAGGAGGCAGTAAAGCACAGAGCAGATGACAGAAATTCAGGGCAAGCAGGGAAGAGCAGCTGGTCTCTAGCCATTGCCTCTAAATGTCTGGTGTGTGATGCTTTTTTCTTTGGGGGCCTCACAGCTGGATGCTGACTGAGCCTGGTTCAATGGAAGAAAACCCACCCTTTAGCAGGTCGGCAGACAAGGTGAGGACAGACAAAGCAAAGAGTTAATTTGAGAATCAAGTGCCATGTTTTAGAAATACTGGTGATAGCTTATTATATGTATTTATGTATATATATATAATGTATATAGATATATCTTATTATATATGTTTTTCAAAATAAAATAATTTAATGTTCTCTTCCTTTTCCTGGTGGTTTACTTTGTTCATTTATATATATACATATATATAATATTTCAAATATTTATGTGTGTATATATATATATATTTTTTTTTGTTTGTTTGTTTGTTTGGTTGGTTTTTTTTCCCTCTTGCTTAGAGTAGTAATGAATCTCCACTACACACTCTGGAACTAGGAGAGGATACTATAGACTTATCTGGGCTCGAGGCTAGTATTTTACATTTGAGGCTCATCTGACTCAAAAGGGAGGAATAGCTTGAGTTCCATAGGCAGTCTGGGGGCCAAGGTCAGGGCTCCTTCTCTGCTGTGTCACACAAGAGGTGTGTGCCACACAAGAGTGACCCAGGCTAAGGGGAGAAATCTGGATGCTAAGCTCCATTACTGCTTTCTGGCCTCAGCTTCTGAGTGATGAATGACTAACAACTTTCTTTACCTTAGAGCAGTCAACCTCCAGATTCACCAAGTAGATAGAGCATCGGCTCCTTCTCTCTCTCTCTATCTGGTCCCTTAAATCTTCTGCTCCTTTCTTATCCTGAGCCCTCTTAACCATAGAAAAGGGGAATCAAGGAGAAACTGGAGAAAAGGGGTTAAACATAATTATAATTTGACTTTTGTTGTTCTCCTTTCAAGCTTGTCACAATAAATCTATTTTACTTGCCATTTTTATAAAGCATCGACTTCTGTAATCATTTTTACCAAGACCCCTTACTCCCTTCTCTTCCTCCTTCTAAATTTGTCTCTCAGTATTTCCTTTTTTTCTTTACTTTCAGATAACTTTGATGTCATATGGTCAAAAGGAAAGCGTTTCTTTCACTTTTCCTGACACTACTTTCCAAAGGGGGTGTAATAGAGAAGGCCTTGGACTCTTTTAAACTGCTGAGACTTTAAAAGTTAAATAACATGGAGTGTTGGAGTTTGAGTGTTTTTCCTATTGTCATGGGAGTCTTGGAAGAGCTCCCAGCACTGTGGTTAGATTGGCCAACACTCCCAGGGCCTTATGTGTATCCCTGCTAGAGAAAGCCATCCAGGTTGGAAACGGTTTCCTCTCCTTGTCCCTAAAAGAGGAATGAAACTGCCCTCCCCTAACAACAGCAACAGAGTCTCCATCTTTAAAGAGAGGGTGTCGGTGGGGACCAAATGTTGGCCAAGAGGGACTTAGTTTGGGTAATAGCTCTTATTCCTTGGCCTGCCTTCAACCTCTTTTCATGGGGGGAATGGAGAAGTGCTGAGGGGGAAAACTGTGTCATTTGGCCCCAAAACATACATACACACATGCATGTTTCCATTTATTTAGGACAATTTTAAAATCCCAGAAAGAGTTGTTGAGATGCAAGCAGAGTGAAATCATTCCCTAAAATATTTAAATCAATGGACAGAGGCAATGAACACACAAATAAAAGCTAGTAGAATGAAATGGTGCATTTCCCATTCCTGCTCCATCTGGATAGGCCCATTAAAAGAAACTGTGGCTAGGATTACAATATTCCTTCAAATATGTGATGAGAGAATATTCATACCTGATTACAGCTTTGCAGGATTATAGATTTAGAGCAGAGAATAGTAACAATGACAACTAATATTTATATGGTGCTTACTATGTACCAGGTGCTGTGCTAAATATTATCAACCCTAAAGATAGGTGCCAATATTATACCAAATTTACAGATGAGGAAACTATGGTAGGCAGAGGTTAAGGGCAAGTCGCATAACTAAAAAGTGTCTGAGGCCAAATTTGAACTCTGTTCTGCTGCCTCCAGGCCAGGTGTTCCATCTACCCACCTCCCCCAGCCCCATAGCCTCCCAGCCATTTTTAGAGAATTCTATGAATCCAGCCTGTTCATTTTCAAGAGAGAGAAGGTACTGATAACTGAAGGTCCTCAGGAAGGAGCTCATGAAGATTTGAAATCAGTTCTTTCTGACTCCAGGTACTATACTTTCCTTTTTTGTGCCAGCTTGTGGTCCTAGTTTTAAGTGGGGTTACAGACAAGAGCATCCACACCATGAAATGACAGACCCTTGAAGTAACCAGAATACACTTGAGCTGATCTCCATGAATTACACCCAAGGGAAACTTTGTTGTTGTCTATCTGTTCTGTCTTTATTTTATTTATTTATTTTTATGATTTTTGTGTTATTTTTTTTGTTTGTTTTCTTTTTTTCTTTTCTTTTCTTTCTTTCTTTTTTTTTCCAGATGCTTAGTTTCTTCTTCCTTTGTACCATTTTTTACATGTAACCTAGGACATAAACAGTGTGAGAATTTATTTTTCTTTTCTTTAGTATATTTTATATTACAAATGGGTTTTTTCTTTTAAATTGGGAAGTGGGTAAAAGGTAAAGAAAATTCATAAAAGAAAATAAATACTTGTTCATTGGAAAATTGAATTATATTTCATTTTTTAAAAAATGTAACCTGGGGAAGGGAGGGCGCTGGTGTTCTTTCTGAACCTTCACAGGGTATAAGCCAAACTGGACCTTGGACCGTAGGGATTGGCTAGAACATTATTTGCATGGTTGAAGGGAATCATAGCATCCTGTCCCCCCTTAGAGTGAGATCCGACCTTGGAGGTCATCTACTGGTACACCTTCAGCCCTCTCAGTATTAAGCACAAATCCCTTCTTTCTACATCCTTGACAAGTGATCAACCAGGTATTTCTTGAATACATCCAGGCATGGGAGCTCCCAAGACCTATGACCTACTTACTCAGAGTTCACAATTCTGTGGGCCTTGAAGTATTTCAAAGCCTTTTCTATTGAAAAGTGTTATCTATATTCCAGGTGGATCCCTTCAGTGTTTCATCCATACTATCATCTCTAGTTTGGTATGTCAGTGGGCCCCACTTGCTAAAAAGAGAGGCTGGGCATTAGCAAGAAGTTTCAAACACACAGCCTTATCCATGAGTGAAGCTTCTGCCAGTGAAGCTTGAGCCAGATTAAAATATAATTGGGAAATATGTAATAAAAAAAACACAAAAAATTCAATAAAACATAGATAATGTTAATTTGCGGCTTTCTGAGTCACTGTTGGGGCCAGTAGGGATTTTTATGTAACACCATTGACCTAGTAGATGGAGGCTAGCTCTAGAAGTCCAGAAGATTTGAATCCCAACCCTTGCACTAGCTATATAACTATGGTCAAATATGAGTCTAGTTATCTCATTTATAAAATGAGGATAATTTTAGTTCCTGTCCTAGGGGGACTATAGTGGGTTCAAGGGAGACACTCTATGGGAAGCATTGGGCAAATGTCAATTATTAGTATTAATAGAGCATTTATATATAACCAAAAGAAATTACCCATTAGCCTATTTCTAATAGAGTTGAATTTATACTGGGGAGGAACTTGGCAGATGATTTTGTTCATTCCACTAATTTTACAGAGGGGGAAACTGAAGCTCACCAAGGTAAAGTGGCACATAGCTAATAAATCGTAGAAATCAACAGCTTACATAATTCTAAGGAAAGCTAACTCTGCTTCTGCCTCAATTTTCCCCATCTCTAAAATTTAGGGAGCTAAATCCCTACCTGATTCAGAATGACTTAGTCAGGTGTTTTCCTGACTCATAGACTTTCAGGTTCTCTAGGAAGGATGCTGAGAGGGTGTTGTTGATATTATTGCTATCATCATCATTGTTATCCTTATTCCATATCTGTTTGCCTGCTGCTTCTTTGCTGTGTGTGCCTGACGGTGGGAGGAATGACAACACCATTTACGTGGTCCAAACTTGGTTGCCATGACACCATCTGAACACCTACTTATAACTTTCAGGATGTGAGCCAGTAGACTACAGCTCCTTGGTTTATAGTGTCTCCTAAGGCTCATTTTGCATTCATATACTTCCTGTCCAATCCCAGAAGACTCATTATTATTCTTATCTGTAATAAAGTCTTATCAGATTCCTATTCTCCCCATGCAAACTTTCCTTAATGTATATTAGTTTCAAGTGATGCTCCATGGTTTATTTAGATATCCAAATGCATGTTTTTGCATGGTTGGCAAGGGGACCGGGTCTGGTATTTTCTTAGCTCTGTTTTTTAAATGATTTTTTTTTTCTTTCCCTGGGACAAGGAACTCACCCCAGAGCACACTGCCATTGAAGGAATATTTTTGATCCGTGATTCCCCCAAATGAAATGTGTGGCCCTATTGTCACTGTACCTTTTGGTAGAGTAGTAATGTTATCTGTCTTCCTTTTGCCTATTTGGCAAATGCTTAGGTTCACTATGAAAGGCAACTTGGTATGGTAGAAAGAACACCAGATTTGGAGTCAGAGTTTGGGTTCAAATTTTGACTCTGCAATTTACTAGTGGTATGACTTTGAACAAGTCTCATAACCTCGCCGACTCAGTTTCCCTATCTGTAAAATAGATGGGTCAGATTGAATGATCTCTTCTGTCACAGAAAAGAGTATCAAAAAAAGTTCCTTCATGATTGGAGTGGATGTGCAGTTAGATGAGCTTACGGTAGAGAAAATACTTTGAAGAGAATGAAGAGTCTCTATGTTGGATGAGGGCAGAGCTTGGCCTTCCAACTCTGAGAGGCGTAGGTTAGTGGGCTTGCTCTAGTTCCAGCATCAGCACAGCTGTATTGGGAAGATAAACGAACCAGTTTAGGGTGATTTCTATCAGCTTATGTAAGCTAGGTTTGACCTACAGGAAGAAGTCAATTTGCATTTTGGAAAGCAGCTGAGTCTAAATGCCACCCTTAAGAGTTGAGTGGATTCATAAATAAATAGTGTACCTAGGGTATCATTGTATTTTCCCAGTCACACAATGTTGGACTAATATTGACACTTGGTGCTGGGGCTATGCCCTCATCAAAGCTGCTCTTTTGGCATAAAGGGTCCTATTGAGTAAGAGATCTTTATAATCAAAATGCCACACTCCTTGTCCTTGTGGTCTGTCTTCCCAGACCCTACAGACGAGCTTGGTTATTCCAGATCTAGCCAGTGACAGGTTTACCTGGTAACCCATTAACTACTGGCGCCCAGAGTTATCACAGAGCTTCTAAGTATGGGTGACGCTTGCTGCTCCCTTGGACACAGGGTCTATTCAGTGAGACCTGGCTGTTTTCCATTTGCTTCAGTAGGCCATTAGGGATTTTATAATCTTTTTTCTCCAGACTTTGGGATCATCCATGTTGAGAAAAAATAATTGCCATCGAGGCAAAGAAGGGCTGTTTCACAAAACCTAAGTGTCTTTGCATAGGCTATCCCCCATGATTGCCTGAAATGTACTCCTCTTCATCTCCACTTCTTAGAATCCCTGTTTTCTTTCAAAGCTCAACTGAAATATTTCCTTCCTTCAAGAAGACTTTCCTATACCCTTTGACTGCTACCCCTACCCCAATTATTTCCTCTCTATTTACCAAATGAGATAATATTTGTAAAGCATTTTATAAACCTTAAAGCACTAATTTAATAATACCTATTGTTACTGTTTTATGTTCTTTGTGTCCTCATTACCTTAAACAGTATCTGGCACATAGTAAGTGCTTAATAAATACTTGTTGGCTAATTATAGTAATATTGATTACAACAGCTCACATTTATGCGACATTTTGCATTTTTTTTAGCACTTCATATTTATTATTATCTCTTTTGCCTCTACAATAATCCTGTGAACAGTGGTTAGGGCAAATTTCATCATCCCTCTTTCACAGATGGCCCTAAAAGATTGTGACCTAGCCACAGTCACACAGCTGTTGAGTGATGGATGGAGCTAAGATTTCAATTCAGGTCTCTTGATGGCAAGCACCATATTTATTTCATTCTATCATGCCAGGATTTAGTCATGTATTCCTTTTGCTCTTTGGAGCTTCTTCTGTATGTCTTAACTGTTTTTCCTTAATGTGTTTACTATATGAATCCATGGTAAGCACCCCAGAGAGAAGAGCGGCATTGTCTATATTGCTTAGTGGGTACTTTGTCTAAGGTGTCTGTTAAACATCCTTAAAGTGTCTTATGATTTTGAATCCTAGTCATAGAATTTGAGATGGGCTTAGAGATCATTTTGTTCAATCTCCTTCCTTTACCAAGATTATGTAGTTTGTCTAAGGTCACATAACTAGCCAGTAGCAGAATCTATACTAGTTCCTCAGTGTCTTGACTCCAGAGTAATCCTGTAGTAAAAAAGCTGTAGTTTGGGGAATCAAATAGAACCTGGACTCAAATTCTGCATCTTCTACTTACTGCATGTGTGACTTAGGCTAATTGACTAAACTCCTGATCTCAGTTTCCTCATGGCTATGTTGAGAGAATTGGGCAGTCTCCTCTAAATCTGTTGTTCTAGAACAAGAGAGGCTTCTGGAAGGAGAGTAGGTCTGAAGCTTGACCTGGAAGGAAGGATAAAATTTGAGGGTAGAATATGGATGGGAGGAAGAAACTAGGTCAACATTCGAGTGTAAGAGTAGAATTAACAAGTATTTTCTTGACTCAGAGCCATCTCTAATAGGAAAGAGCACATCTACTTCCCCTCCTGTCTTCCTCTATTTATTTCAGTAGACATTTAGTAATATAATCCCTTTTTCCTTTTTACTGTTTTGTTTTCTTCCTTTTTCTCCTCTGTAGGAAGATTGATTTGTGATGTAATTTAGAATGAACCCCTTCTATCCCTGAATGATGAAATCACATCCTGGGTAGAGAGATCATTTCTTGCCTCATTTTCCCAGCATGCTCTGGCTAAAGATTAGGCTGATTCAAGGTCAATAGCTCAGTTTTTGCTCATTTGACCCTTCTGTTTACAATCTTTGGGAGCAATTCATTCAAAACTATGGGAAACTTTGAAAGTGTGAGTAATAGAGCTTCCCCTGCCCACTAGGTTTGCTCCAAATTTCTATCTACGCAGCTGGTTCTTGGCATTTGCTGCCCTGATTTCATCTTTACAATATCTCTCGAATCTGTCACCTTCTCTTCTGTCACATTGCTCACTTCTCTGATTGAGGCCCTCATTTCCTCTTGTCTGGACTGTTACAATAGCATCCTAACTTCTTCCATCCTCAGTGTCTTCTCTTTCTAATATGGCATCCATAGACCTGCCAAATTGATATTCTAAAAAATGCTGGCTTGCCCATGTCATTTCCCTGTTTTAGGAGCTTGGATGGGTTCCCATTACTTGTATGATAAACCACAAACTTCTTTTGTCAGCTTCTTTTTCCTAACTGATTTTACATTGTTCCTCTGAACGCACTCCATGTGCTAGCTAAATTGGTTACTTGCAGTTCCCTATACAGGATAGCCCATCTTTCTTAGAATCCCTAGCCCTTCTGTAGTTCAGTTTGATTGTTAGATTCTTAATGAGTCCTTTTCTGATCTCCCTCATACTTAGCACAGTGTAGGTGGATACTTACTAGAGCTTTCCTTTCCTGCTTGGACAGAATGACCCAAAAGTCTTTAAAGAGCCTTAAACTGTAGTAAGACTTTGAGGACATCATGTATTTACTTTGTATAAAATGTATCTTTCCTTATCTTCCACAGATATTTTAATTTTATACACCTAGATTTTGTTTCCTGTTTTAGATGATATAAACTCCAGAGGTTTGAAAGAGAGATTGTGTCTTCTCTTTCAATTCTTCACAATGTCTAGCACATATCTATTTAATAAGACCACTTAGTAAGAATTTTATTCGAAAATACCAATTTGTTGGATAGCTCACTTCCCAGTGGACTAATAACACAATGTTTTTAATCCGTTATTTAGATCAAGAAGTGATAGGAGAGTGACTTCAGAAGTGAGAGTATTTCCTAAAAGTGAGCGTGATTACTTCATTTGTACATCTATGGGAAGGGACTTGACAAAGTAACCTGATATAATTCTTGCCCTCCATCCAAGTGAGTTTTATATCTGACCCCTCTGTGATAGTTAGAAATCTCATCTTCAGAGACAGAGACTCACAGACCCTCTCTGTTTTCCTTTGCAGTGTTAGATACTCTCTGTCTTGGGGAGTTTTTCCTCAGATATGACTCTGATCTCTGGTTCTGTCTCATCTTTCTCTTATTTGCTCCCCTGCTGACATAGAGGATGCCTGTCCCTCCTTCAAAGCAGCACCTCCTGTGCTGAAAGACAGTAGCCAAGTCGCCCCTTGTCTCTGCCTAGGAAATGGCTCCCATCCTCTTAACCTTTCCATGTTTGCTGCTCTTTCTATCTTGTGGTTTGACACTCACTTGTCACCTCCTCTTTATTGGATTTCGTCGTGTGTATTTTTCCCGTCATGGATGGTGGTATTTCAGTTCTGGATTGTGGGTTGTTTTTTTCCCCTCGCTCTGACATAGGTCTGATCATCAGTCAGGGTTGGCATTTGCTAGTCATATTTTCACGTGTCCTGTCCTCCCACAAACCATTAGGTCCTCAAGGGTAAGAAGGAAGTGTATTTTTCTCTGGTGTCCCACATGGCACCTAGCACACGACTAGACATATAGCAGTATCCAATAAATTAGCTTGATGGGAAAATCATTTGGTTTGTTCTATAGTTTCAGAATTGAGAGGGCTCATAGGAGCATAGGGTTAGCCATTTAGAACTGAAAGGAATCTTGGGGGTTATCAGATTTATCCCTTCACTTTATAAATGGAGACCCCCAAAATAATAATAATAAATAATTATAACTAATATTTATACAATGCTTAAGGCTTGCACACATTGCATTTGATTTTTACAACATTCCCATGAAATAGGTCCTGTTACTGCTCCCTTTTAACAGATGAAGAAGCTGGTCACACAGCTAATAAATATCTGAGCTTGGATTTGAACTCAGGTCCTCCTGAGTTCAGGTCTAGCTGCTCTCTAGTCTCATATGGGAGAGAAAAGACCCCTGCTTTAGCCTCTCCTCCACAATAGTGGTCTTTGACCTGAGCTGGGAAAGATTGCTGATTGCAAGTGATAAGGCCACAAGTCTTTAACTTGTCAAGTTAAAGACTCTAATGCTAAATGTGTGAGCATGATTGCTTTTCTTCCTGTTGAAACTGGGTGTAGATATGGGGTTGCCTTCAGTTTCCTGAAAGGTCAGCTTTCCTTCTGCCTTGCTAAGGCCAAAGAACAGATGATGTCATCAGCTCTTTTCCTCCCCCAGCCTTTGAGCCAATGGAATCTTGTCTGCCCCTTTGCTAAATGAATGAAAGCTGTTTATCACTTCACAATAGATAAACAGTGAAATGGTTGTGGATGTGTAGTTTGCCAGAGTGTTTCAGTGACTCTCCTCCTGCCTGGAGGCACCCAGAGGAAAAGGCCTGCCTGGGTGTTGATGGTCTTGGCTTTCTAGCTGGTCAACATTTGTTTGTTTGCTTGTTTTGCTTACTTTTTTATTATTTATTTTTAGTTATTGCTATGAACGGTGGCTAGGCGCTGCCCAAAAAAAATGAAATGTGCAGAACTCGGTATAATAATAAAATCAATTGGACTGTTTCCCCAGTAATCCTCGAGACTGATGCATCATTAATGTTGGTAATACAGTGCCTGTCAGATCACAAACTTCTCAATAAATGTGCAGCTGGCAGGCTTTGATAGAAATTGGAGGCAAGCAGAGAATGAGATTTAGGGCTTTGATATATGGGGTGTCAGCCGTGTGATGAAGTTTTTATCAATTTCTGTCACTTCTATCTTTTGTGCTCACTCCATATGTGGTCTTCACGGCAAATCTCTGTGGGTTGCTGAAATGCTAACTGTTCCTCCTTGCCAACCCCCACCCCAATCCCGTTCCTCCCCCCAATAATAAAATATCTATCGAGGAAGATCAATCCTTCCTAGATCCAACCCACCTCCATTTTGTCTGAAAAGTCTCCTGTGTTAATTTAATGCCCCCTCTCCAAGAATCAGCAAAGCATCAATTGTTACAAAGCAGGAAGTAGGAAGCCAACTGGTCTGGCAGTCAGAAGTCTTGGGTTCTAGTTCTAGCTTTGCAGTTACCTAGCTCTGTGACCTTGGAAAGGTTATTTTCTTCCTCTATGGTTTAGTTTTTTCAACTGTGAAATGGAGAGATTGAATTAGACCATTTGGTCAATAAGTATTTCTTATAGGTCTACTAAATTCCAGGCACGGCACTAGAGAAAATTTTAAAAGTTCCTGCCTTCAAGGAGCTTACATTCCATTGGATTTTGACCTATAAGGCTTGAAGGGGTTATGATTCCACGTGGCATTTTTACAGGTGAGAAAATTGTGGCTCTCTTCCTTCCTTTCTTCTCCTCTTCTTCTCTTCCTCCCTCCCTTCCTTCATCTTTCCCCTCCCTCGGTACCTCCCTCCTTCCTTCTACTTTTTCCTCCATACATCCATATCTTCCTCTCTCCTTCCTTACTTCCTTCCTATTTTCCTTCTTTCCTCCCTCCGTCTCTTTCTTCCTCCCTCCTTTCTTTGCTTCCTGTCTTCCTTTCTCTTTCCTTCTTTTCTTTATTCTTTCCCTTCTGTCTGTATACATAGTGTGTCATACCCTTGTGTGTGTTCTGCCCAAAGTAATGTAAATTTTGATCACTAAAACCTTAAAAAGATATCTTGGGGCTCATGTGCCTCAAACCCAAATCCCTCTGGCTTTCATTGATTGGCCAACAATAGATCCCAGACCAAACCCTACTTGGTTATTATTTAGACCCTGGATAACTCAGAGCGAATCTAAAGAGCAATTGTTTTTGTTTTTGCCAGAAACTGAGCAAATCTCCTCCTCCCCCCCCCCCAGGGAAATGAGGCTGTTCTCTACCTCATTTCTTACCTAGCCTTAATCACTGAATGGGTGTTGCCTTGGTCAAACTAAGACCTGTTAAGACCTTAGCTTAAAAGGGTCCAAGTCTCCCACTGTATCTAGGGCCATCACCAGTCCTCCTGATCTATATCTGGCCACTGGACTCAGATGGCTCTGGAGGGAAAAGTGGGGCTGGTGACCTTGCACAAATCCAATTCACCTGCAAATCATATCACCTTCTCATGGCCTTTAGCCTTCTGTGAGAACTAAGGACCAACAGCAACAATGACCTAAAAAATGTAAGCTACTTGAAGGCAGGTTCTACTTTTTTTTTTTTTTAGCTCTTGTGTACCCTGCTTAGTATAGTGTCTGAAACTTAGTAGATGTTGTTGAATATGGGGTTAGTTGGTTATGGGGAAGCTTTGGTTGGGGTTGAGGGTCATCCAAGGTTGAGGGCCTTGGCTGGAAGTATGTGTTCGGTTCCCTGGAGTCTGGGTCTGTTCTTTCTGATAAAGCAGCTCATTCTATATCTTGCAAATGAAGTTGCCCAGTCAGAAGCTTGTTAGCTGCTGCTATGAGCAGCACGGCTGGAGCCAGGGACTCTAAGGCAGAGCCAACAGATGCAATTTGCTTCCTGAGATGCAGGCTCTGGCCTGAGTGCTCCTGGAGATTGATTCCACTGGAGAGGGCAGGAGGAGAGAGGGAGGAGGGAGTCGCTTATGTGGGTCTGTACCCTTCCAGGTGACCCTGAGAGCTCCGGCCACTTTGTCATTGACTCCTGCCTCAGCCCTCCCCAGAGGCTGCCTGACAAATAACTCTCTCCATAAACAAAAGCGGGAGGTCTGCCATGGTGGTGGCAACTCCTGGAACTGTTTGCTTATTATAGTGGTGGTGGCGGCTAGCCAAGCCAGGCTGGAGTTTGCACACCCGGGCATGCCCTCTCTGGAGTTGCTGAGTTTCAGGCCAGGCTAGAGCTGAGACAGAGAGCCCCTGGAGAGGTCTTGTCTCCTATTCTCTGCTTCCAGGCCCTGGGATCAGAAGATCCGGAGGCAGGCATGGGGAAGAATCCTTTGTCCTTGTCCTCAAGGAGGCTGACTAGAATGCCAGCTTTATTGTCCTAGCTTTGCGGAAGGAAGTCCCAGTTCTTACCTCCTGGGTTCTCAGGTCAGAGAGGACTAGATAGTCATGTGAATATACCTAGTGTGTCCCTATGAGCTAGCTTTGCTTCTCCTGTTTGTATCCCCACTGGTGGAGTGCTAGTGATTGTTTTGAAGTTTGCTCTAAATTATTATTATTAATATATAATATAGGATTTCTATATATAACATCTATTAAGAATAATGATAGGCAACTGTCTCTCACACACACACACATATATATATTTAAATAATATTTTAAAGCTGGCAGTGTACTTTTTATGCATTCTCACTTGAGGTGGGAGCTGCCACTGCCAGATTGACCCCTTTTTACTGATGTGGAAACTGAGGGTAGGCATTGAATGACTTGCCCATGGTCACATAACTAGAGGTATTTATAAGTAGGATTTGTGCCCAATTTCAGGGTCCATAATGGCCTCCACCACATATCCATACTGCTTTTCCATTAAGCTGTTGGTTTTTAAATACAAACATATATATATACACACACATATATGTATATGTTTATATATACATTTATATGTATGCATGTATATAGACATATATATGTGTGTTTTATGCACAATATATGATTTGCAAATTTAAAAAATAGATAAAAATTCCTGAATTGATATTTACTAAATGTTGTGAGGATGCCCAGGATCCTCAGAAAGTGAGACCACCTTGTTGGGCTAAGATTTTCAGTAGGCTGCTCTTCATGTTATAATGGAAAAAAAACATCAGCTTTGGAAATGCAAAGATTTGAGCTTTTGAGCTGTGTGATCTTGGTCAAGTCTTTTTAATCCCTGGATCTC
Organism: Myrmecobius fasciatus; assembly: GCA_023553655.1. NCBI lineage: Eukaryota > Metazoa > Chordata > Mammalia > Dasyuromorphia > Myrmecobiidae > Myrmecobius > Myrmecobius fasciatus. The sequence continues at coordinate 632,898 of JAJPUD010000552.1, forward strand.
AGTTTCTTTATCTGTCAAATGTTTTTAGGTTATAGAACCATAGATTTATAGATGGAAGGGTCTTTAGAGGCAAGGAACTGAATCTAGTCCCTTAATTTCAAAACTCAGGAAATGGGGGCTCAGTGAGGTTAAGATCACACAGTTTCTAAAGTCCTTTCCAGATCTAATATTCGATGAATCTGTAAATCAAGCAGAATTAAGGTAAAGCAAAGGGGCTTTGCTAAGTAAGCGATAACATTCTTTCATGTTGGGGGCAACGCCTCTGCTCTCCAGAGAATCCTGTCCTTAGGAGAGAACAGTCATAGACACATTGTTGAGGTGGGCTTGGTTTCTGAAATGTTGCCGGGATCAGATCCCTGTGGTGTGTGCAATCACCTATGACTCACTGGCTGGCAAGGAGGCTGAGGCAGACCAGGAACCCACTGGTCTTTCAGGGCGTGTTTATTTAACTCTGAGCCGGCAGAGATAACTGATGGGTAGCCAGCAGTGGAGACTTCAGAAGGTGTCTGTTTGAATGGACCAAAAAATTATGAAATTATGTAGCATTGTCTAATCTGCTTCCCCAGCTTTGTCTGTTCCGGGTGACAAACTAATATGCCAGTGCATTTGACAGCTCTCTTAGTTTTCCGACGTAACTTTAACAGAAATGGCCCAAACCATTCCCTGTGGAGTGATGGTTCACTGATAATTGTGAGGAAGGAGAGAAAGGAAAGGTGTCTCCCTGGGCTTTGGCGTCTGGGTCTGAGCGAGTCCCAGTGGGCAAGGCTGCCAGTGTGGTGACTGGTACCCTTCTTCCCTCCCTCCTCCACTCCAAGGGACAAGTGTTAAAGTCCAGCTCAGGAGTGCTGCTGTGTGTGACTGGCTCCAGAGAGGCAGGTGTCTGGCTCCAGGTGCTCCTGGCAGGAAGAAGGCAGGCCCCGGAGCCACAGCTGCTAGGAGAGGAAATCCAGCTCAGAATTTCTCAGGCCAAAGCTCTGCTTCTTCCACTCCTCCATCCTCACCTCCCCTTGTTCACACTAATAGGGTAAATATCCAACCCCATCCCCTTTAATTCTCCTGGCACTGGAGCAGTCAAAAGTAGACAAGGCAGGGACTTCCGTTTGTCTTTGGATCCCAGAACCTAGCACAGTGCTTGGTATATAGTGGGTATTGTTGGTGTTCAGTAATTTTCAGTCATATCCGACTCTTTTTGACCCCATTTGGAGTGTTCTTGGCAAAAATGTTGAAGTAGCTTGTCATTTTCTTCTCCAGCTCATTTTACAGATGGGGAAACTGAGACAAACAGGGTTATTATGTAGCACATGTCCAGGATCACACAGCTAGTAAGTATCTGTCACTCTAAGTAATGGGCTACCTAGTTGCCCATATACTAGGTATTCAGCAAGTTTTTGTTGAGTGAAAGAATGGAAGTAGTGGGAAGAGCCCTGAACTCTGAGACAGAGGATCTATTTCATTTCCCGATCCTGACACCCACAAAACATGTGACTGAAGTAAGGCACAAAACCTCTGTGAGTCTCAGTTTCCTTATCTATACAATGAAAATAATAATTCATGCACTCCTTGGGAATTCTCAGGACTGTTGGTGGGAGAAACTCTTTGTTAACCTTAAGGTGCTATAAATGGGAATATTTTAGTTCTCTCCAAATATTCCCGTCTATCCATGGTAATACTTACTAATTGTATTTGTGTGGTGCTTAATAATTTTCTGACCATTTTTAATCCATTATCTGATTCTTAAAAGAGTTTTGTGAAAGGAAAGGGCTGTTTATCTTTATTTTACAGAAAGAGACATCAAGGCACAAACTGGTTAAGAAATTAGCCAGGAAATCATAGCTGGGCCTCGAACCTGTTTTTGGAATTGTATCTTGTTAGTGATTTTCTCATGATTCCATATTATTTGAACACCCCTATTCTCTGTTCCTAAATCAACATGATACCAATAATAGCCTTTTCTTTTGCCTTTCTAGCCATCTTGACCCTCAGTGTCTTCTTTGATGCAGAAGGGAGCTCTGATGCTAATTCCCATGGGGCTTCAGAAGCCAGTGAATCTGATTCATACCTCACTGACAAAGTCCTTCAATAACAGATCCAACAAGTGCTCACCCAGCCTTCCCTTGAAAAACTTATCGCCACCTGAGACTTGACTACCTTAGAGCAGCTTTACTTAATAGCAAGTTCTTCCTTACATTAAATCCAATTTCTTCTAATTTCTCCTTCCACCCACTGTTTTTAGTTTTTCCCTCTGGGGACAAGAACTTTTTCCTCCTTCCATTTGACAACCCCTCAAAGAGCTGTAGACAGCTGTCATGTTCCCTCTGAGTCTTATAACTTATCTCCATTTACTTCAACAGAGCTTAAGATAGCATGCTCTTGAAATCTTTTGCCATTCTGGTTGAAATATTGTTGATATTTCCAGGTTCATAATATTCTTCCTAATTCATGAAGTTGATTTCTTACACCCACATTCACATTTGCACTTGTTCCCATTTTAATCTGCTATTAAGTCAGTGTTCTGGTATGTTAGGATCTTGACTCTACTATCGATAGTATTAGCTAGCCCTTCCACCTTTGAATCATCATTTTTTGTAAATCTGATAAGCGTATCATTAATGCACTTTATCTTAGGCATCTATTAAAAAGCTATACCACAGGCCAAGGGCAGATCCCCAGGCCCTCCACTAGACACCTCTTGTTCCCATCAAACTATTAAGGATTATTATTTTTTTTTTGCCTCTAACTATTCAAATGTAAATCCACCTAATTGTACTACTATCTCATATCTTTTCATCTTGTCTACAAAAATAACGTGAGTTATTTGGTGAATATCCAGGTGAACTATATCTGCAGCATCCCCCTTTAGTCGGTAAACATTTATTAAATGCCTACTATGTACCAGACATTAACAACAAAGCATTTATCTGTAGCCTCATGACCGTATGAAAATGGGAAATGAGTCTAGCACAAGCTATTCCTAATGAAGCCATGCTGGCTCCTTGTGATCACTGCTTCCTTTTCTAGATGTCCAGTAAGCATCCTTTGAATAATATACCTTGGAATTTGGCCAGGAATAAAATTGCGCAAGCCTGGGGGCTGCGGAATTTATTCTCTTCCTTCTTTGATAATAAGACTTAAAGGAAATAGAAAAGGGACAGTGTGTGCACTACTTCCTCTGGAGCTATTCTTTGATTTTGGGCAGGGCTAAGTTGATTGCTTGCTTTGCACAGTTATGGGTAATAAGGGTTTTAGACCATTGTAGGGTTGGTGTTTGTGAGTATGACTGCATGTGCACGGAGGCAGAAATCATAGCCATGGAGATGTATTTGAGAGAGAGACAGAGGCAGAGAGAGAGACAGGGAGAGAGAGACAGGGAGAGAAAGAGAGAGAGACAGGGAGGGGGAGAGAGAGAGGGAGAAAGAGAGAGAGAGAGGGGGGGGAGGGGGGGAGGGGGAGACACAGAGAGACAGAGACAGACAAAGAGAGACAGAGAGACAGAGAGGGAGAGGGAGAAGAAGAGAGAGGGAAAGGGAGAGGATTTATATTCCTCTTCTTTTGGAGGCCTTTTGTCTCTGATGCCCACTCTTTAAGAACCATCTGACCCCCTCTAGTGCAGGGCCATCAAGTTTGGTTGTACTTAACCTTAGTTAATGGTCCTGTCTGTGAAGAGTACAATCTGAAGCTTTCCTCCTTTCTCATCTGCAGCAATCTGTGGGGTCCAATTCAATTCAAAAAACTTTGATCAAAAACCTTCTAGGGAATGGTGGTATCCTCCTGCTGCTGGCTGATGCTGAAGGCAGCACTGGAGTCTCTTTCCCATTTCTCCATCCTCTTAACTCTGTGAAAAAGTGACAAGGGCTGGGGAGAAGAGACTGTCATTGGTTTCAAACGAAGGAAAGCATTAGACCTAATATTTTAAAGGTTAGCGGTCCAGTAGGGAGACCTTGAGCTGCCAGCACTATGCAGAATGACCTTGCATGAGACATGTAAGTTCTGTGGGCTTCATATGTAGCCCTGATAATATTATATTCTATAAACTCCCCAGGCTGGCATTTAAAGCCTTCACAATCGGATGCCACCGGAACTCTCCAGATGGATTTCACCTTTCTCCCTTCATACACTCAATCTCAGAGCCAGATTGGCTTATTTGCTGTTCCCATAACTTATTCTCCCATCTCCAGCCTCTTCACGTGTGACTAAGCTGGGCCCAACATCATACTCTTCCTCCTCACTTTTTAGTCTTGCAATCCCTAATTTTCTTCAAGGCTCAACTTGGCTATCACTCCTTGTGGGAAGCCTTTCTTAACACCCCCTTAGCTGATTATATTCCTCCTTCTTAAATGATATTCAGTTTCTTTATCCATTTTTCCTAATCCTCTAGTAGAATGTAAACTCCTTGTGGACAGTGATTGTATTTCATTTTGTCTTTGCATATCCCAGGGTCTGATTCATAGCAGGTGCCTAATAAAATGTTTATTGAATATAACCCTTCTTCCCTGGCTTCCAGAATGAGGTTTTTAACTTTTTTGGTGTGTTCTGAATCCCTTTGGTAGACTGGTGAATCCCATGAGCCTTTCTCAGAATCATGATTTTGAGTAATAAAATACATGGGATTTCAAAGGAAACCAATCATATTGAAATACGATTATCAAAGTAGCTTAAAAAAAATAAAAAAAGATAAGTTCACCAATTCCAGGTAAAGAACTGCTCTATCCGATCATGAACATCAAAAGACTTTAAGGCTGTTGGTAGAAAGAGAGGCACTCTGGCACTACCAGGTGGTTATGAATATTATAGAACTGGTGGTTTAGAGGCTGGCCTTCCTCTTGCCCGGGGTAGGATAGGGTAGGGTGAGGAGGAGGGGTGAGTTCATGTAAGGGTACCTCCCTCAGAAATTATTTCCCATGATACCAATTCACTCCTTCCTAGAAAACTTTTTCTGTAGTTTCCCTTTTTGGGGTTTTTAAAGATATTTTCTCTTTTTCTTTTTCCCTTTCTGTGATTAACTGCAAACACTAGATCCTTTCTTTGGGTTTTCTTTTATCCTGAGAGGACAGGGTTTTGAAAAACTCTAAATTACACCCCTATCAGAGTAAGATTTGCTCTGTGTCAGACGTATCTTGGACTGTCCATTCCTCCAGTGCCCACATGAAGAAGCTTATATTCTCTCACCTGTATTTGATCAGACTCTCACCCAACACAGAGCAAAAGGTTTGGAGGGGCAAATTGAGTATATAGTTAAGCATAAAAATCTCTTTTTTAGGAGGAGGCAGAAATCATAGCTGTGGAGATGTGTAAACACTGTTATTTTTAGCCACATAGAGTGCTGGGGTGAGCCGGTCTGACACTCACTTGGCATAACTCCCCTATTTATATTCTTCTCCAGGAAAAGACAGTTCATTTACCTCATCCTTGCTTCTCCCATCCCCATAGTTTCTTAGAGGGGACTGGGGCTATGAAGGTCTAGGACTAATTAAGAGATGGAATCAGCTTCTCAACGTCTTGTATTCCATGTTTGTATTTGGTCTGGCCTGGCAGCAAACAGTGGGCTTTGGGGTGGGGGTGGGGGAAGTGGGTGAGAGTTTCTATGGGATGGGGAAGCTTAGAGCTAAAACAACACAAAGAGGGGGAAGGATGTGGTTTTCAGAGATCTGACTTTATGAGTAGAAAAAAAAAGAAAAAAAGATTGGTAGCCTAGAATTTTAGAATTCTTGTTCTATAATTGACATATAGGTTAGTTTTGTCCCCTCAGCTAGACTTTGAGACTCCCCTCTTGAAAGAGGCACTATGCCCGTGGCCCCTCTCATTTTCTGATCCACCATCATTTGGCCTTGAATATTGCTAATATTTATATCTCTTCGTGCATCAGTGTAGAAGTATGTGTTATTCTGGAGGGAAGGTGGAATTGGGGTCTGGGGATGGGGGTGGGGGGCAGGGGAAATGGTGGCTGCAGAAGGCAAGTGATTAGAACCCATTCCATTTAAGTCATATCCAACCATCCACAAATGTACAGCTCTGGCCTTCTCTACTTCCTTCTTTTTGGTTCCTGGTTAATTAATATTTCCCCATACAATGGAACAAAGATAAAAAGGGCTGGAGAAAGCCCAGGTTAAGTAAAAGCCACAGATAATCCCTCACATCTCAATTTTCACTTACCAGGCATTTTCTCAGGGGGGTCAGTAGTGACAGAATTCAGTTCTTTTCTCTCTCCCACTCTCTGCTAAAGTTATCAGTGAACGCAGAAATGTTTTCATGGTAATAGGGAGAAGGAAAAAGGAGGAACATAAGAGCAAGGGTATTGCATGGGATATTGGACAGAGATCAGAGCTCAGAGAGATCAGAGCTGCTCTCTTTTAAAGGCCAAGCCCAAGGGTGTGTCTTCGAGCTATACCGGTCATCCCCAAGTTCTATGACTCAGTCAGTCTCAATGTGGAGTTAGGAGGTTCACTATCAAGGAGATCATCAGAATCCCCAGATTGTGTCAGTAGGACTGGCTGTGTCCTTTATAGGGATAGACTTCTTTCTGTGTCCTTATCAATAGTGACCAGGACCCTCCCCATCACACTCCCTTAAGGAAGCTTGCTATTGGGTTGGCAGAGAATTCAGTCCGAGGATACAGTCCAGGTGGGTAATCTAAGACTTTAATTATAGCCCTGAATGATTCTGTTTGGCTATCTACACTAATCAGATTCATCAGATAATTGCTCAGGTCTCCAGTTCTCTTGAACATCACTCTGTCATTGTTGGGCAGTCAGACTTCCTTCTTAACTTGCACACTCCCAAGGGAACCAAATATATTCTGGTCTGGGACTTTCTAATTTCCTGACTTTGGGGATGTGATTGAGCTGAGAGGGTTTTGTAGTCTGGGAGATTCTGTACATTTTTGTTCCTCTCATAAAATCATCTAGTCCAAGGGGTCAGGAAACCATCAACCTTGGGCCAAACTCAGCCCACCCCTGGTTTGGGTCCAGAGAACTAAAAATGATATTTACATTTTAAAATAAAGTTTTATTTTATTTCAAAATGTTGAAATCATCCAGAACTCACAGGTGGCCTTGGTCCAATCAGTCCCTTCCTTTTAAGAGCTAACATTAAGCATTTTAACAAAGGTCTGTCAAGTACCATCGATTATCTTCTTTGATCGTCCCACAACTACCTTGTGAGATTTAAGTGTTACAGTTATTATTTCCTCCGTTTTACATAGGATCCTATGGTACTAGGATCCTTAAGTGACTTGCCCAAGCTCACACAACCAGTAAGTGTCAGAGGTGATGTTCTAATGCAGGACTTTCCTGACTCCATGACCAGCATTTCCATACTACTTCCTTTTACAGAGGATCAGAGTATTGGAAATTTAGAAATGGAAGATGCCTGAGAGACTATTATATAGGGCAATCACTTCATTTTGTAGAGGAGGAAACAGAGACCTTGTGATGTGCCCCAAATCCCACAGATGGTAAACACCAGATAGGGGATTTGAGCATGTCTTTTCGACATATCCATTGTGTTCCTGCCATTATACCATTGGGCACTGGGCTAGGTACTGGGTATACAGTGACAAAAATGAAAAAGCCCGTGTCCTGAAAAAGCTTCCATACTATTGGACCTACCAGGAGAAGGAAAACAAATTTCCCATTCCCCTCTGCTTTAATAAGATAAGGAATTTGGTGATGTGTTTTTCTTGTTGTTTTGGGGAAGGGTCAGTCATTTGAGTCTGTGGAAGGAAGAACAGGAAACTTCCAACACACTTCACAAGATCATAATTCAGATTTCTGCAGGAGGCAAGTTCCTCAGAGTATATCCCAGAAGGAGGTTTCAGCTGGAATAGTGACACCCAGTGAGCTGTCTGAAAAAAATTTTTGGAGGTCAAATTTGAAGGTCAAAGTCTCTCTGAGAAACTGTCAACTACTGTTGTTTGCACATTGAAAATCAACCACCGGGCAGTGAATTTTGTTAACCCAAACTTTTGGTATTGATAGTAAATACTTATTGGGATTTAAAATAGAAAACAGTTAATGAGCTTTCTGAAATTATCAAGCTGTCAAAGCCAGCTCTGCAATTTATTTCTCAAAGAAGCTATAGGCTCCGTATTTCATGTCAGTATTGATGGGTGTATTTTTTTTTAAACTGTTTTGGGTTTCAAAACTGTTGTGGAAAGCAAGAAAAAAAGCAGATGCTGTATCCAATTGCTACCAAACTGTCTTGAAAAGCTATAAATATTTTCTAAAAAGACTAGCTCCAAGGGCAGGATATGTTTGTTATCTCTTCACCAAGAAAGTTTATTCTGGAAATTAAGACAACCTTTTGTGTTGTTGTTGTTAACCTCAGGTACAGAAATGGCTGACACAGGTCAACTGTGTTTCCGAGTAGTTTTTCTTTCTTTGGAAAGGGTTCTGTTTGCTGTTTTGCTCTTCCAAATTTGCCCCCAAGTGTGGCCAGTTTTCCTAAACTTTAAATGATTTTAGTTTCTTAAAAGGGGTGGGACTGGAGGTAGTTACAGTTTCTGGGAGGAAGAACAAGCACAATTAGAAATTTTGGCTGATTGTTTGCCTTGTACATGCCACTGAAATCCCCAGCACAGTAGAACCAGTGAAATCTTGGTTCCAAAGAAGAAGTGAGCATCCTCCCCAATCTGTCCTTTCCCCACCAGCCAGGCAACCCAGAGGTGCCTGTGGTTGTTGAGAGTGGCTGCCAAATGTAGACACATGAGCCTGGGCCCGACCAGAATCCTGGTTACTAGATAAATAGCCCCTGCAAGATATCAGCCACTTAGCTTCATGATGGAAGACCTTCTGGGAAGACCAGATACAGAATAAACAGACTCTGCCCCCTCTCTGAACAATCCTGAGGAGGAGGAGGAGGAGGAGATCAGACTGGATGAAAGAAGATCTGTAGGGGGCTCACAGGAGTGAGTGACTGGGCTGGCCATATTTCCCTGAGGTTTATAGGACAAAGAAATAATACAGGGGTGAACCCAAAAAGAGGAGATCAGGGATTGGATTTTCTTTAATCACGTGTAAGGTTGTTTTTTTTTTTAAGTTGGGGGAATGAAGGCTCTCCCTTCCTTTCCCCCAACCTGAATCCCACAGATTCCTCTAGGACCAGTTTCACTATCATTTCTTTGATGCTTTGCCAGGGTGATCTTTCTCCCTCTCTGAACTCTTGCCTCATTTATCATTGCTCCTGTTGATTTGACCCAGCTCAGAGTTCTTCCTTCTCTTCCTATAGGAGTGTCTGATCTTGCCAAGGACGTGAACTTTTTGTTGCCTAGGTCTAATTCATTTTTTTCTACACTGCCTCCATTTACATTGTATATTCTTTAGGGATTTCTTGTCTCCTCCATTTGAATGTAAACTCTTTGGAATTATTTCATCTTTTGTGCTTGGATCTCTAGCCCCTGACACACAGTAGGCACTCAGGAAAAACTTGTTGATTGATTTGTTGGTAACTTCCCACTCGCAGTAGGCATTCAGTAAATGCTTATTGATTGATGGCCTGGATTTCTCCAGCTCCCAGGCCTCTGCTGTCTGCTTCAATTATAACTCAGGAACCACAGAATTTCATGGGTGGGGAGTTTGATCCTCCCGGTATATTTTAAATTCCTTTCCCTTGGGCCTAGCCAGAGCAGGATTTAATTGTAGATCATTCTGCTCTTCCTCTGTTTGTCCCTCCTCCCCCACTTTAATTTTCCCAAAGGGGAAAGTGACACTTGTCACTCTTCCCCACCCTCACCCCCCACCCCCAGCCTGGAATGATGGCAGCCGAGTAGGTGGAAGTCTGTTTTCTAGCAGGCCTCTTTGTCAGAGTGAATTTAAATTCTTCTGGAGTTGTGTTTGATGATATTTTGGGTAATTGCCTATTGTTCATCAATCCCTAATCTGTTCTTCGGTGTGTAGCTTTGCTTCCTCTCCCCTTCTGTTGAGGTAAACAGTCTTTCCCCCAGGGGAGTGTATTTCTGCAGTGATTCCCAACCCTGAATGTTTCCACTGGCTGGCTTGGCTGGCCCTCGCTATCAGGCAGCCTGGGGCAGAACAGACCAGCCTGGAGCTGGCCAGATACATTTAGAAAATCCCGTAGACATTAGGGAGGGGGGTGATACTGGGGAGGGGTGAGGACCCTAGCCACAAGGCAGAGGCACTTTCTTTCCTGAACTACTGAAGCTGGGAGGCAGAGGCTTGGAGGGCTACAATGATGGTCTGACCAAAGACAGAACTGCAGGATTTAATCCTGGTGCAATCAGAAGAATCAATGGGGCTGTTACTCAGTGGTCTGGGTCTCAGTGTCCCAAAATGTCAAGCCATCGGTCAGACTGGAAAACCTCTTAAGTCCTTTGTGTTGCCATGAGACCTCTGCTGTAAGGGTCAGAGAGGGGAACCTCACTTTGCTCCTGGCTTCTCCATTAGCCCCTTGTTGAATCTATACGTTTCCCTTGCTTTAGCTAGCCTGGGCTTCCTGGATAAGGGCTCAAACAGAGGCGTTCTCTTTAAAGCGAACAGCACAGGAAAATATTAGGTGGTACCATTTCTGCCCTTTGGCTTGGGGGAATTGGCTTTTTGGCCTGAAATATTCACTAATTTATCTCTTGATGATGATTCTTCCACCCTTCCTCCCAATCATGTTGGGATTGGTGTTCCTTAAAACTTTGGGCTAGAAGGAATCTTTGAGATCATCAAGTCCAAGGGGTTCTTAACCCCTTGGGAACCATGAATAGATTTCAAGAGATCTATAAATTTAGATGGAAAAAAATAACATTTTACTAGTCTTTAATTGAACTTAGCATTTTTTCAGTCATGAATATAGGCAATAAATGTGATTCTGAAAAGGCTTTCATGTCCAAGGGGCCTGTCTGGACACACACACACAGCAAAGAAGTCTTGGTCCAGTCTAACCTCTGTATTTAATGCATGGGGAAACTGAGGTCTGGTATGAGTGAGTGGTTTGGCTAAAGTGGCAGAGATGGGGGTTGAAGCCCTGGGTACTGGATTCCGTTAGTGTCCATTCCACTGTACCAGTTACTTGCTCCCATCTGGTCTGGAAAAATGGGGGTAATTCAGGGAGTTGGGGTAAGGGGGAGGGAAGAAAAATCCACCATGAGTTTTTGCAAGCTAGAAGCCATTGAGTAAAGCTGGGTTCAAGGAAGTTCAGCTGACTGACTAAGGCGTGCTGGGTTGGGGGAAATAAATGATACCAGGCTGCTCAGGCTGGGTAACAAGCCCAGCCTGCTTGGTGATTCTCGTATTTTAGTGCAAAACGCCTGTCGACTTTAGGACAGTGATTTAAACGTTTGCGGCAAGCGCCTACTGATTTATTGGGTTGTTTTGGAAGGGCCTGACTACATTAGCGGGCTCCTCAGAGCTGAGGGTTCTGCAGATGGCAAGCCCTGCTTCTCCCTATCTTGTGTGTGTGTGTATGTGTGTGTGTGTGTGTGTGTGTGTGTACGTGTGTGTTTCAATTGAATCAGGTTGATGTATATATATGCTGGATGCCAAGAGAGTATATAGCCTATAAGGGCACCTCAAATCTTGAGCCATTTAGAGGGGCAATATTATTCATCGTGATAATGTAAATTAATAATTATTGAGCTCCCACAGCAGACAGGGAGATGCATGAGCCCCATTTTTGTTGCACAGAAAACATACCCGTTCCGTGCATGCTAACAAAAGACCTGTGTGGCTAAGAACACACGGAGCCTTCTTGCATGTCAGGTTTCTGCATGAGTTTGATCCCGATAATTACCCCTGTGCAATTCTGCTCTTCCAGATCGAGGCTTTTAGCTTATTTCGGATCTGCCATCCTTGAGAAATAATAGTCGTGACAATAACTTCCATGTATGGAATGGCACTTGACGGGGTTCAAGCGGATTTTCTTACTTGTGTGGAATATGAGTGTGAGCTCCATGTTTTACAGTGGAAGAAACTGAGGTTTGGAGAGATGAAATAAATACCTTGTGTTACACATGTAGGTAATGTCAGAGCCAAGAGTTCCAAGGACAGTGATCCTGCTCTGCTATGTTTGCTCTCTTGTAGCTTGGGAGGTGTTAGGAATAGCTGATAGTTATTCTCTACCTGTTGTTAGGTCTTATAATAACAATATCGCTTTATTTATTTACCTTTTTTTTTTTTTTGGCAATTGTGGTTTAATGACTTAGCCAAAGTCACATAGTGTCTGTGGTAAGATTTGAACTCAGGTTCTCTTAACTCCAGAGCTGGTGCTTTTTCCACTGCACCATCTGGCTGCCCCAGCAGTATTGTTTTTTGATACATATTATTCCTTGTGGTGCATCCATGGTTAGAGACCTGTAAGCTCTCATTTTCTGTCTGTGCCCTCTCTTGAGAAAAAAATTCTTCTAACTCTCTTGTGATCATGAAGATTTTGGGGAGGGGAGGGGACTTGATCTATGATTTTTATGGGTATAGGGGATTTTGAGTCTTTTCAATCAACCCCACTGGAAGTTTTCTTGGCAAAGATGCTGGAATGCTTTGCTGTGTCTTTCTCCAGGTCATTTTATAAATGAGCAAACAAGATAGGATTAAATGACTTGCACAGCTAGCATTGTGAGACAGAATTTGAACTCATCTCCTCCTGACTCCAGGCCTGGCGCTCTGTCCGCTGTACTGTGGGCATTATTTATAGTAGAACATAAAGGGCAGGAGTTATTTCGTTTTGGTGTCTCCAGTACCTTGCACATGGCAGACGCTTTATGGAAGTTTGTTGAGTTGACTTGGATCCCCACCTTACAAAGGCAGCACTTTGGCTGGCTCAGAAACAATGGCCCATTTCCCTAGGGTCACACAGCTGATAAATATTAGAGGTGGCATTTTTGAGCTAGAGAGGAATGGAGATTATTCTTTCTCTTTCATAGATGGGGAAACTGAAGCCTTGGGACAATAAGTGCTCAAAGTCACGCATCTAGCTAGTAGTGGACACAAGCTAAAATACTGAGGCCATCTGACTTGCTGTTTTATGTGGAAAGATAAAGAATAAGAGAAGTGGAAGAAATTATGGCTTATTTTCCTTTTCTTTAAAGAATTGTATTAACTTCTTCCCTTATTGAAGTTTGAAGTCTTCACTGCCCCGGCCCTACAGAGAGTCCTGTCTCTTAGAGAGAAGGTATACAGACAGGGAGGGAGGACTTATTGAATATCCAGGTATTTGCAGCTTCAGTTATAACTCTGGACCTCCAGACAGCCTCTTCATTCTTTCATTCACACACTCCTTCATTCATTCATTCAAAAATATCTTAATATAAAAGTGCTTTCCTGGGTGCTGAGGAGGGTAGGGTAGGGCAGGGCAGGAAGGGATACAAAAGGCACTGTAGCATAGTGAGAGAAAGAGCATTGAACTTGCAATCAGATGATACAAGCCCAGATTTTGGCCCTAGCCCCTGTATGCCTGTGGACAAATCACTTATCTCTAAGACTAGATTTCCTTAATTGTGTAGCAGAACTAATCAGACTTAACCTAATCTTCACAGGATCTTTTTGAAAAGGAAATGCTCTACATCAAAGACCTAGACCAATGTGAATTGTTACTACAACTATAAATAAATAAATACTATCTTAAGAAATTACTATAAATAAAACCCAATCTTCACTATAGAAAAAGAGATCTTTTCTCCAAGGGTCCTCAGATGAACTTTCTGGGGCTGATAGAACTTCCTTCTCTCCCCCAAATTTCATCAGTCCTTAGAAAGATCCAACAGGCCTTTGGCCAGCTTGTCCCTGTGCAAAGAAAGATACATCCATTGCCATTGACCTAGAGATCAATTAGCCATTTGGACTGATAATCCAATTAGTTCAGACCAGCCTTCCCTTCCTATAATAGTCAGGACAGGACTCCTTGACCCAGGGAATTGGTCCATTAAGCTGTGAAAAATGCCACTCTCTTTTTCACTCTTCCTTAATAAAGACCCATTAGTGTGTGGTTAAAATTAGGCCAAAGTGATGGTTCTGACACCTTATTAGAAGACTACTCTGGGTTCCCAGCATCTCTGGACTGAATAAAGACCTCAGTTTGCCCTAATCTATAGATTTCTCAAGTTCCTTCCCATTTTCCCTAGATTCCTCAGTAAGGGGACTTGTAAATTACCATTGGAAGAGATACATTTGCTCAGATAATCTTGGGTTCTGGGGACACCACAGTATTAGAGCATTCCTTTAATGGTATTTATTACACCTACTGTAGATAGCCTATGTGAGAAAGAGCCCTGAGTAGAAGTAAAGCCTGAGTGATCTTGGGTAAGTATTTTTATTCCTTAATGTCTGATTTCTTCATCTGTAAAAATAATTATTTTATTTTGGCTCACATTTAAGGTTTAAAGATAGCTAAGTGACATAGTAGGTAAGAGAAATGGGACTAGTCAAAAAAACCTGAGTTCAAATCTGACTTCAGCAATTTGGAACTATGCTCAAAGGGCTATAAAACTGTGCATACCCTTTGATCCAGAAATACCACTGCCTATATCCCAAAGACATAGAAAAAAAGGGGGGAAAAGATCTATCTATATCAAAATATTTATAGCAGCTCTTTTTGTGGTACCTAAGAATTGGAAATCAGAGGGGGGATACCCATTAATTGGAGAGTGGCTGAACAAGCTGTGTATACCACATTGGAATATTACTGTGTATATTTTAACATAATTAACATGTAGTGGATATCCTGCCATCTAGGGGAGGGGTGGGGAGTTGGGGGGAAAAATTTGTAACGGAAAGCTATGTAAGGGTTATTGTTGAAGAATTACCCACACATATGTTATGCAAATAAAATAAAATTAAAAATAAATAAATAAATAAACCGCCCAAATAATGAAAAAAAAAAAAAAAAGGAATATTACTGTGTGTAAGAAATGGACAAGCAGGATGCTTTCAGAAAAACCTGAAAAGACTTACATGAACTGTTACTGAGTGAAGTGAACAGAGCCAGGAGAATGTTGTACATAGTAACAATATTGTTCGGTGAAGAATTGTGAATGGCTTAGCTATTCCTAGCAATTCAATGATCCAAGACAATCCCAAAGGACTAATGATGCAGCATGCTATCTCCCTCTAGAGAAAGAGCTGATATTGATTGAATACAGACTAAAGCATGCTATTTTTCACTTCCTTTCTTCCATGTTTTTCTTTTATTCGAATCTTTTTATACAAAATGACTAATGTGGAAATGTTTTACATAATTACATGTGTATAACCTATATCTGATTGCTTATTGTCTCAGGTGGGAGGAGGGATAGAATTTGGAACTCAACATTTTAAATAAACATGTTGGAAAATTTTAAAAAAAATCTATAAGAAGCTCTATTTTAAAATAATCACTAGCTGGGTGATCCTGAACAAGTCACTTAAATGTTTGCCTCTTTAAAATGAGCTGATCTTTAAATGAGCTGGAGAAAGAAATAGCAAAACACTCCAGTATCTTTGTCAAGAAAACTCCAAATGGGTCCTGAAGAGTTGGAAATGACTGAACAAGGAGAATGGTTTAAAATTTCTAGGCTTTTAAAAAGGCTTTTCTAGGAACACCCTGGTAAAGAAGGTAATTGTAAATATTAATAATCCTGCTTCACAAATGAGAGACTTGATTTGAACATTGGGCCTAAAATTAAGAATATCTGTATATATGAATCTGGCCTTAGACCCTAGCTGTGTGATACTGGGTAATTCACTTATTCTTTATATTCCTGTTTCCTCATCTGTAAAATAAGGATACTAATAGTACCTACTTCCCAGGGCTGATCAGATGAGATAATATTTGTAAAGAACTTAACACAGTGCTTAACACATAATAGGTGCTTGATCAATGCTTCTTTCCTCCTTTGCTTTCTATTGCTTCTCATTTTATCTGCAAAAAAAAAAATGTAATAGTTACAGACTAAATTTTCTGAATTGCCAGGTACAAATACAAGGCATAAGTACAGTCACTGTACTTAGACACTGGTCTGACTAGAATATTCAGGGAAGATTTCATAGAAGAGGTAAAATGGAGAGAATTTGCATTGAATGATAGCTAGGATTTATTTTCAGGGATACCAAGGAGTTTATGGGGAAGGAACATTTATTTCAAAGGAAGAAATGGACATGGAGAAGGGATCAGTTAGACGACCAGCCCAGGATTCATCCTGAAGAATTCTGAGTGGAAAATGAGGATCCAACTGGAGAATCATAAAACTAGATTAAGTGTGAGAAAACTGTCCCAAACAAATTAAGGGGCATGGTAGTAAGTATCTGAGGTGGAATTTGAATCCAGGTCTTCCTGATGAAACTACCCAAAAGAGAGAAGCCAAGCTCACAGATGGATTAAACCCAAGATTTTGGCATCATTAACACTGTGGTGTGAGAATGTAGGTGATAATGTTTCATTTGTGGTCAGTTGCTCCTGGCCTTTAGCTGGGAATTCCTTAGCCTGTTATTCACATTGGATTGGATACTCCAGAAATATATTCTTGTTCATTTTTGACCGAGAAAAATGTCTTTGAATTTAAATTGGGCCGATAATGACCTCAGTTAGCTATTAGAAAGAACTTACAAGTAAATATTGGACGTTGCTGACTGAAATTTGCTTTAGTAGAGAATGGGGTGCCATTCTGGGTTGGTTCTGAGCATTGCTTCCAACTTCCCATTTGGTGGCAACACCTGAATTTTCTCCCAGACCTTCAAACTCAACATGTTCCAGATCAAACTCCACTTCCTCCCCTCCAACAAAGCTGCCCCTCCTCCTAAATCTTCTTTTCTGTTTTGTCTTTCCAAGTTACCTACACTCATAACCTTGGAGTCCAGTTTCACTTCTCCCTTTTTCCCCTCCCCTCCACTCATCCAAAAAAATCAGGAAAATGTCATTAACTTGTTAAAAAGTTTCCTTAATGTTTCATATTCTAATGTACTCATTGTTCTGATCTATTCAGAAATCTTTCATCGTTTTCCCTTGCTTACCAAATAAAATCTAAACATCCTGGCATTCAAGGCCCTCTCCAGTTTGCCCACTGCATGTCTTCTCTTGCCCTCTCCTTTACACTGTAAAGAATAGTATAAATACTTTCTTACTTGTACTCCTTTGTACACACTGGCCCCCATGTTCTTCTCATCCATTGAATATCTAATCTTCCTTAATGGTCCAACCCTTGTCCCCTGGAGTGGACTCCCTGAAATCTTCCCTTCCTCCTCTCCAAGTGAAAGTCATACCTCCTAAAATGTCTCAGATAAGCACTTTCTCTACTCCTCTCCTCTGTACCATTGTTATTTGTGTATTTCCCTCTCCTAATAGGTTGTAAGCTCCTTGTGGGTAGGAGTTACATCATCAGTCTTTGTATCCCTGGCAACTGGAATAGAGATTTCCAGCATTATATGTTCTTAAGTCAGGGTTTTGATGGGTTTGATGGATTTATCTGATCACTTAGTGTCCTATATATAATCCTATATAGGATTTTTTGATGTTGTCCAAGTGCAGCTTTGAACCTTTCCCTCAGGGGCATTTTTTAAAGGGATTGTGATGTGGTTAGGAACTACTACTGGAATTCCTTCTGAGTTAGCCTGTGAATGAATGGAGAATTATAAAACCTTTGAGCTAGAAGGGAAGTGATCAGAGTGAGGCAGCTGGATATTAAATGACCTGCCCAAGTTCACCCAGTTAGTTCAGTCACAGAATAGAACTCCCCTCCTCCCCCCATGCCTTTTCCTAATGTAAAACTGATATTCTAAGACATTTGGCTTGTCCAATCCTGGATTGAAGTTAAAGTTTGCTAAATTATTATTGTTATTATTATTTTAGAAAACAGGTTTTGACTGTAAACAAACACTCTCTTCAAAATGTTTTCCTATGACAGCAGCTTTTCCTGGCTAGGGTGCTATCAACATTTGGCACGCCTCCTCCCTGACTCTAGCTTTTTTGAAAGGGATTCAAGAATGCAGAGCAGGCTGGCTTAGGGTGGAGAGGGAGAGAGGGGCCTTGAACCCCTTTGTTTCCAGCTGCAAAGAATGCTGTCTTCCCCCTTCACAGCCTCAATTGGACTTGCTGGTTGGGGGGGGGAGCCTTCCCCTTTAAAATACATTGGAGAAGTGGGGGAATGGTGCTAGGAAGCGCCTAGGTGCTGATGGATCAGGTGTCCTGGGGAGGGAGAGTTCAGTGGGGCCCTGGGGGGGGGGGCTGAGAGGAATAAGTGAAGAGAAGCCCAGTTTTATCTCATTGTCTATGAAGTCTCTGCCTGGGATTTTGGTGCAAGATGGTAGGGAATTGATATTTATTTAAGTTCAGCTGGCACCTGAGGAGAGAAGTTGAAGTTTCAAGGTAGTTGGGTTTGCAATAGGTATGGAATATGATATTCTGCCTGAAGGATCATGTTGGTACAGGGACTAAGAATTTTCAGGAAAAGAGGCAACATAGAGTGGGGATAGGGATGGCCTAGGGAATAATAATGAAGATGATACTAATAATAATCACTGACATTTATATAGCACTTTAAGGGTTGTAGAATATTTTGTATAGATTATTTAATTAAGGAGAGTCTGAGATCAGACATTTTGCTGTAGCATTTGACCAAGTGTCAGGAACCTGTGCACTAGTCTTGGTACTCCAGAAACTATGTGACCTTGGGTAATAGTTACCCAACTCTTCTCAGTTGCCCTCTCTGTACAATGAGGGAGCACTGAGTTGATTTCTAAAGTCTTTATTAATATGGGCTGTGTTTTTGTAGCCATGGGTTGGGTTGGTACCATGCCATTTATTCCCATTTTATTAATCCTGAGCTGGATTTGAGTAACTGATGTTGATCTATGCCTTTGAGATACACCCTGAATCCATCTAGCAGTCAGTCCCCTACTATCACCCCGCTCAATGCTCTCTCTTCTTCTCCCTTGAAGCATGAGATATTTAGGTAATCCATAAGAAAGCACTTCCAAAGAGTCGAACGATTTGGTTTGTTGGAACCAGAAATGAGTTGCTAAATTGGCATTCTGAATGTTAGGAAATCTTGAAGAATGGGACATGGAGAGCTTCTTCTGTGTGTGGAAGGCTGGGGTGGGGAAGATGTTTATGTCGGGGATTTTCTGTCTGGTGAATAAATGTAGAGGCATAAAAGTAAATACGTGACCTCTTAGGTTCCCTCCTAGTCTTTGGCTCCCTGCTCCTTCTCTGGGTGCCTTCTTAATTGCTGGGGGATGAAATCCCACCCTTTTTCCATCCATAGCAAATGAATTCATGCCTGTAGGACCTGGACTCTTTGCACTCTGCTATGTGATATCTGCCCAGGAAAACACCCCAGTGGAAACTGCATGAATGATTGATAAAAGCTGAGGGCTGTTTAATTTTTTTTCCCTGTTTAATGGCTATCAATAATTTAATACAACTTCGTATATTTTTAAGAAATAGCCTCCTTTTACAGTCTTCAGTTTAGCAGGCTAAATGATTGAATATCTAAACCTACATCCTCAAAGAAACATATTCCACACTTCAAAGAAATTGAGGATGCAAGGAGAGACATTTTTCTACTAAACCAACATCTTGATAGTTTTTCCTCCCCCTCTTCCCCTCGCCCCAATTGCTTTTTTGTGGGGGATGGAAAGGGAGGAATGGTGCAGGGAAGTATGGTGGGAGGGGGGGTTCACTGAAGTCAGTTCAGCTCAGAGAAAGGTAATTGCTTTTTTGGGTCTCAGAGAGCAGTTGCTGAGCAGCACAGGAATGGACATCTGCTGTCAGCTTAGCCCACCTAGTGCCAGTGATGCAAAACACCAGGGTGACATGAGGGAGACTCAATTACATGCTTGTAGGGGAGGATATAGTTGGGGTGTTGAGGCAGAGATACCTATTGACCCATCTCTAAGGATTTTTCCGTTTCCTTCCTTCATTTTTTCTTTTTCTCTTTGTATCTTCTCCCTTCCCTCCCTTCCTCTCTCCTTTTTCCCTCTCCCTTCTCCCTTTCTTCATTTCTCTCTCCCTCCTTTCTCCTCACTTTTCTTTCTTTCTTCTTTTTCCCTCTTCTCTTTTCCTCTTCCCCTTCTCCTTCTTTCTTCCTCCTCTCCCTCTCCTTTCTTCCATATTTCTTACCTTTCTCCCTCTTCTCCCTTCTCCCTTTCTTCCTTTTTTCCCCTTATTTTTCTTCTTCCCTCTATCTTCCTTTCCCTTCTCTCTCTCTTTCCCTCCTTTTCTTTCTCTTCCTCCTTCCCAGATCTCAGCATTTCTGGGTAGACGGGAATCCACTTTCTCTCTTTTATTTGTTTCTCTCCTCTGCTCCTTAGTTCCCTCTTGAGTGATGGGTGATGCTCAAAGGTCCTCTGCTGGGGAGGCCTGGTGACAGGAACAATAACAGGAAACTTCTGTGTATTTCGAAGGCCATTTATGTTTTTCTTTCAGATTCAGTAGCAGTGACTGTTGTTGACCTTGGTGTCTGGCTGAGTGTCCATATTATGAGCACTGTCCTGGGCACACTGAAGAGATAGGGAGAAAGGGAGAATTCTGTTTTGAAGATACTGTCAGCCTAATAGGGATATATAAGTCCCTGCATGTGAAAATACTAAAAGAACATTGCAAAAAATCAGAAAAAATCAGAAGCAAATGAATACTGTATTGGAACCTGGAGTTCACCCAGAGTGGAATCTGACAGTTTAACCATAGGCTACTGGAACTAGAAAGAGGCTTATAAAACATTTAATTCACTCTCAGCCCCCAAGCAAGGAGATTGAGACCTGGAGATGAAAAGATAGCACAATGACATAGATGGTGGCTGAACTAGGTCTTGAACTTGAGTTTCCATGCAAGGCAGTGTCATTATCAGTTATTGAGTATTTGTGAAGCCTCTTTGTCAGCCCTGATGTAGTGCCCATGTTTGGGAGGATTTTCTGATCAGGAGTCTGAAAGTGGCCAAGAAGAGCTTTAGATATGGAGGGAATGGGAGGTTATGGGCATCCTAGAATAAAGCATGCATTTGGCTATGTGAGAGTTAATGGGGTCTGGAATCCTGTTCCTTTGTTGTTCCTCACACTTAACTCTCCATTTCCCATCTCCGTGCCTTTCCACTGGCTGTTCCTTCATGCTCGTGAATGTTCCTCTTCTTCACATCCACCTCTTAGGATCACTAGTATCCTCCATGATGTGGTTCAAGTACCATTTTTTAGATGAGGCTTTTTTTTGATTCCCAACTCACCTCATCCCTTTATCTACAGTGTGATCATCCCAAATCACCTTGTGTATGTTTCATCTCTCTCTCTCTTTTGTAAATACCTGTATACATCCCAATTTACCTGGCTCAGTTAAATTGCCCACTTGAGAAGGTAAGGACTGCTTTGCTTTTGTATCCCTAGTCCTAAGAACACACTTAGTACACAGTAGGCACCTAATAAGTTCTTATTAACTTAACACATTCCCTGTTCTCTAAACTCAGGTACCTGAGGGCATCTGGCCTCTGAAAATCAAGGATTGCCTCTTGCCCTCCCTGTTCAGCCTTAGCACAGTCAATACATTGAGGGATTTTTAGCAGATCAGATGCATTCATCTGTCTGGCATTACAATTCTTAATTTGCTCCGGCTGGCAGTTTGCTTTGTTTCGGGAGAGACTTTCCATTGTAAGACTGTCAGGCGCCCTTGATATTATATTTTAATAGATAATTAAGAAGGAAGGAGCAGTACACATTTCACTGATGTTGTCGCCCCTACTGAAAAATGAGTCCTTTCCTCCTTCCTCTCTCCTCCCAGTAATTTGCTGCGAAACATCCTCCTCCTCCTCCTTTCCTAGGTCCTTCCTCCCCTACTTCCTTGCCTCTACTAGGTATGTTGGGAGTCACAGGTCAGTGCCATGGCCTTGGGGGTTAAGGGTATCAAAAATGCACATGATGGCTTTGGAGGGTCATTGATGCCCTCCATTTTCCCTCCTTTCCTTTATAGGACGACTCATGTCATTTGGCCAAATAACAGTCTCTCTTACTATCATTTCCATCTCATTTATGAAAATAAGATTCCCAGTCCATTTCAACCCATAGTAGTATCTCCCTGCTCTGAATTCTTCTAACACTTTGTGGATACTATTCAATGGACACTAGACATTGGGCTTGGCACTATGTGGCATATCTCTAGATCTAGACTGCAAATTTAAGATCAGAGACTTGTTCTTACATTTTGTATTCCCCCAGCAGGCCTAGCAGAGGATTGGACATGGTAGACATTTGTTTGTAGATTAGATACTAGATTGCTTTGAAAAGTGCTTTTAATCATGGGTTTAAGTACTCCCTCTGATTAAGAACAAATAATTCTACAAAGGTAGAGTCTCAGTTTCTTTGTCTGTAAAATGGGGATAATGATACTTTCAGGATCTACCTCAAAAAGTGTTGTGATAACAAATAACATAATGAAAAAAAAGTTTTGCAATTTTACAAATGCCAGTTTTTATTAGTTTGGGTCACTAGACACAGTAAAGAAATGAACTGGTGAAAAAGTACTTTCATATTTTATTTTCTCCTCTGATTCCCATAATTGATTTATCTGTTTCACAGCAGTGTTATTAAGTTCCCCCTTTGATAAAAGGAAACTGAGGCAGAAAGGAGATGAAGTGATTGGCTCCTTTTTTCCAACAGTGTTCAAGCATGTAATGGAAATTTTTTTACCCCGTATGTTGCCTTCTCTTCTATACTAACTCTGTTTATAAAAGATGGGGTGTATTTTAAGGGACTCTGAGGATATATTCATATGTATGTTCTTTAAAAAAATTATTTTTTCAGTTAAAAATCCTTTATTTTTCTTCTCTCCAAAAAAAATGAAAAAGAAAGAAAACAAAATCCTCATAACTAATATGCATAACCAAGCAAAATAGATTCCTGCATTGTTGAGATCCCCAAATGCATGTTTCATTCTATATCTTGAGTCTATCATTTCTCTATCAGGAGGTGGGTAGCACACTTCACTATGGATCCTCTGTAATGCTGGTTGAGTATTATGTTTAGCAGAATTCCCAGGTCTTTCAAAGTTGTTTGTCTCTATTGGTTTTTTTTATTATATTGTTATTGTTATCATTATTGTTATTGTATCAGTTGTTTTCCTGATTCTATCCACTTCATTTTGTATCAGTTAATACAGGTCTTCCCAGGATTTTCTAAATCCATCCCTTTCATCATTTTTTTTTTGGGTTTTGTTTTTGTTTTTGCTTTTGTTTTGAGGCAATCAGGGTTTAAGTCAGGGTCACATGGCTAGCAAGCCTCAAGTATCTGCGGCTGATTTTGAACTCAGGTCCTCCTGGCTCCAGAACTTGTGCTCTATTCATCATTTCTTTTAAAGCACAATATTTTCTATTTATCCATTTCCCAGTTGATGGGAACAGCTTAAATTTCCAGGATATGTTCTTTTGGTGTGAGGGAAGAGGGTAGGTAAGTAAGAACGAGAGGCAGGGAGCCGAACTCTACCTTGAAATATTATCAGGTTTGATGATGAATTTCTTCTTGGCCCCCTGAGGGATTAATAGGTGAAGTTAGGGGTCTAAAGTCACATGAATGACCATCTACTCCAGTCACCCCCCCAGAGACAAGTCTATGGGACACTGTGATTCAGTACTGAAAGAAGCCATGTGTTGCCTCTTGGAAACTTCCCTGAAGGCCTGGGCTCTGCAGAGAGGTCACTCTTCATTGTGACAGCTCCTGATGTGTGTTTCTGGTTGCTTTCTTTTTTCAGAACTTGGAAATTGTAAAAGTTGGCTTTTTTCGTGTTCCAGGTTAGGTGTTTGGTTCTCTCCAGGTTCCAAGTGAGTAGGGCTCATGGGTGCAGGGATACCTTCTGTGGTATGGACTGAATATGGGATGCTAGCTAGCACACTCTGATTGTGGGAGATGTTGATGAGGGGCAACCTCTCCCTCTGCTGCCCATCTTAGCTTCTGTCTTTTCCCTGAAGGGCCTGCTATTTGGAGGGAAGGTCAGGACCTAAGCATGCTTTCCTCCTGCCCACTGATCCTGGACTCTGTTATAGGGAGTGTGTTGGTGTCCCATCAGTGTCTGGACTAGCCCATAATTATAAAAACTTCTGACTCCTGGATTAACTGGCCCAAATCTTTGTTTCCAGCTCCATCTCCTCTTCCTTCTCCCCTAGCAAATTGAAAAGCACTTTCCTAAACATGTCATGTGGTTTCCCACCTCCAGTTTTTTAAAATGCTATCTCCTTTAGTTGGCAAGCCCTCCCCTCATAGTAGCTCATTGAAATCTTACCTGTTCTTCAAGGACCAGCTCACATCTCTTCTGTGAATCTTTCTCTGATGTTATCCTGCCTCCTTCTAACCCCTGCTAGAAGTAACCCCTCCCTCTGTATTTCCATATTTTTGGGGTACACCTCTTAGATCATTATATTCTTCCATTGGTTTGCACTAGGCCATGCCTTATACCCAAATCATTCTGACTCTCTGGTTGAACAGCCATAGGTTGCAGGCCAAGCCCCACTTGGTGACTGTTCTGGCCCTGATTGTCTCAGAGTAATTGTTTCTGTTTGAGCCAGAAACTCTGAGGGTCTTCCCCGCCCAGATTGTATGTGTGTGTGTGTGTGTGTGTGTGTGTGTGTGTGTGTGTGTGTTAAAAGAAGCCATTCTCTAATTCATTTCTTATGTAGCCTTAGGCATTGATTGGGCATTGCCTCAGTCAAACTCAGACCTGTGGAATACCTTTGCTTAAAAAGACCAAGGTCTCCCATTTCATCCTGGGGCTATATCTCCAGTCATCTTGATTTATATTTTGCCACTGGACTCAGATGGCTCTGAGGAGAAAGTGAGGCTGGTGACCCTGCACAGCCCTTTCCCCTTAAATCCAATTTAATTGCATGTCATGGAATCACCTCCCTGATGTCATTTCATCACCTCACTGATGTCATGGTTCTTTTTGAAAATGAAGCACATGCAGCTGCAACAACAACATTCTGCCATTTAGGCATCAGGGAGTAGACCGTCATTGATATAGGGAACTCCTGGAGGAGGATATTCCCTTTACCAATACAAGTTGTCACTTTTTCAACAAGTTATAGTCTTAGAGAGTTATTTAAGGCAGTGATGTCAAACAAATAAAAAGGAGGAGAGAAGAAGTACAGAAGAATCCCTTAGGGCTACATATTGGCTTAATTTTAAAATATAATATTGTGTTTTGTTATATATTTTACATATTTTGTTACAGATGTCCCATTGACATTTTAATATTTCATTCTACAAGGGAGTAGTAGGGTAGGGGAGGGTGTTTGACACTTATGGCCTAGGGCATCTAGAAGTTACATGATAAGGTCACCCAACCGACACAATGATTGGTCCATTTTAAGCAATTATTGATTGACCTGCAGTCTTGCTAGTTCTGAGACCAGTTTTGTGTCCTTTCTGCCAGCCTGCTTCTCAGAATGACTCATTGTATCTTGCCTTTCTTCACCAAGTAAGCTTTTGACAAACAGGAATTGTGCTTTTGGTCTCCTTTCTATCTCTCATAACCTTGCACTTAGCAGTGAGCAGACTCAGTAAATATATATTGGATGAATGAGGACCTTGAGCATCCAGAAAGCTCCATGTCATCCTTTCCTGGTCTTTGTACCATCTCTCCCCATTTCCTATCATTCACCTCTATCCCATTATGCAGAAATAGAGATGAGGGAATGAGGGC